>MU223708.1:4231272-4329087 GCA_018584345.1 Thuja plicata | reverse complement strand
TGATGGTTATTAATTAATTGAGGATGTTATTGCATTAAGAGTTTTTCTACATTGTTTGCACAATATGTTTCCTCTTTCATCGATATGTGATTTTTGGCCTCCATAGCTTTTTTGCTTCTCTCTTTCTTTGACAAGTTTGCATGCAGGTGATTCTTGGGAGCTGTGGGTTGATAGTTTTCATCAACTCCAATAAAAAGGATACAATTTTAATTCAATGCAAAAGAATTTGAAGTTTGTTAATACTGATTCACCCCCCTCTTAGTACCTAATATTTCCAATTAACATTCACCCTATCACCCGAACAACTGGAATCATCCAAACTGATCACACTGTCTGCAAAAACAATAATATGTTGACATCAATGATACAAAATTAATGTAAGCACACATCAATCTCTGACATGCTCAATAATCTTACAACAATCTCCCACTTTTACATTGATGGCAACATATGAAGTGAAAAAATGATCAATTCACAAAGATAATATATCCACATCATCACTCTAAATATCCAACAACACAACTTAATATATCTATATGCTCACTCTGAATATCTAAAAACACAACTTTCCCAAAAAATTCTATTTTTTCACACAATCTCTCTCCCTTTGACATCAATGGAAAAGGGCCAAAGACATCAAAGAAATGAAATCACCTCAAAAGAATGATGTGAAAATTTGCACACAAAGATCCATAAGATTCATATGACTGCTGCCCTAAGGAGTAGTCCCCAACTCATCAATCTAAAGAATAATATTTTGATAATGTTCCAGATTGTTGCCATCCTTAGCATCTATTCTCATCGGGAGGGGCCATTACCCTAAGATTCTCTTTGATATATTCAAATGTATCCTTCAACAAAGGCTTTGTAAAGATATCGACAATCTATTTGTTAGTAGATACATACTCCAATTTTACCTCCTTGTTACTAAATTTATCCCTTAAGAAATGATACTTAATAGAACTATGCTTTGTCTTTGAATGTTGCACATGATTATTTGAAATATTTATAGCACTTGAATTATCACAATAAACAAAATAGGTTCATCAATGTTTACCCTCAAATCCTTCAGCATTTTCTTCATCCAAACAAATTGAGTGCAATTGTTAGCAACAACATTCTCAGCTTCAACAATAGATTGAGAAATACAATCTTGTTTCTTACTATCCCAAGAGATTATTCTCTTACCCAAGAAGAATGCACCAATAATTTTAGTTTTCCTATCATCCAAATTACCTTCCCAATCAACATCTAAATATGCACAAAGAGTGAAGTCATTATCCTTACCAAACCATAAGTCATAGTCAACATTTCCCTTCAAGTATCTAAATATTCTTTTGACAACAACAACATGTGATTCTTTCAGTTTAGCTTGAAATATCTCCACAACACAAACACCATTCATTATATCAGGTCTTGTCTGAGTTAAGTACAAAAATCCACTGATCATTGATCTGTATCTTGTTTGATTTGCGTAGGGGGATTCATCATCTTTAGACAATTTGCAACCAGTAGCCATAGGGGTACATATAGGTTTTGAATCTTCCATACTAAATTTCTTCAAGAGTTCTCTGACATAATTGAAATGTGTAATGGAAATTCCTTTATCTAACTGAGAAATTTGTAATCCAAGAAATAATGTCATCTCGCCTATCATAGAAATCTCAAATTATTTTTGCATTTCTTCAGAAAAAACTTTACTTAATTCATAATTACCCCCAAAAATGATATCATCAACAAAGACCTCAACAATAAAGACATAATCATCAACTATTTTGAAATACAAGTTACTTTCAGAAGTACCTTTACTGATTCAATCTTTATCAAGCACTTGTCCAATCTGGCATACCATGCTCTATCAGCTTGCTTCAATCCATATAGTTATTTCTATACTTTACAAACCATATCTCCTTCATTTTTTTTGTAGAAATCCTTCAGGTTTCTCAATGTAAATATCTTCCTCTAACTCACCATTCAAAAATGCAAACTTAACACCCATCTGATATACTTTGAAATTTTTGTAATAGGCATGTGCAAGTAGTAATTTGATAGCTTCAATCTAGCTACATGAGAAAATGTCTCTTGAGAATAAATACCCTCCATATGTGTGTACCCTTTGCATACTATTCTAGCTTTGTTCTAAACCACCTTTCCCTCTTCATTCAACTTGTTCCTAAATACCCACTTAGTTCTAATCACATTCTTGTTCATAGGTCTTGGAACAAGAATTCAAGTCTTTTTTATTTTCAATCTGATCAAGTTCCTCCCTCATAGAATTTATCAAACTCTCATAATTATAAGCTTCTTTCACATCTTTAGGTTCAAATTCATATATCAAACATGTTTCTTCTCTAGCAATCCTTCATCTAGTTTGAACACCTTTATTATTATCACCAATAATAGCATGTCTATAATGATTAATCCTTACATACCGTAGAATTTTTGGATTTGATTTTGTAGATGAACCTTCTGTTTGAATATCCTCTTCATTTTCCACTGGTTCAATCTTCTTTATTGAACCATTCAGATCCTGATTTTGATTTTGCACTTCCATAATCTGATTGCCCTCCTCATCAAACCTACAAGTTCTTTATGATATTTACACATTTTCATCAACTCTGACATTTGTACCTTCAACAATATTATTTAGTCTATAGTTATAACACTTATATGCTTTCCTCTTAGTAGAATATCCAAGACTCATTCATCTCTTTTATCAACATGTGAAACCAAGGATTTTTCTTCATTAGGATTATATTATTTAATAGCAATAAACACAATATATTCATCACTAGCACCAAATTCATCATCAGTCACGCCCTCCTCAACAACATAAAAAATTCTATGACCCTTGGGATGAAATTTCTTAGATCTGACCTTAGATTCCTTCGAGACTTTATTTGGACATCTAGATTCTATATGACCAATATTATTACAAGAAAAACATTTCAAAGGTAACTTTCCTTCATACTTACCAGAGCCTTTAGGAAGTCTTCTTAGAATCAAGGCTTCAAGTTCATCGATTTTTTTTACTCTTCCATGATCTCTTCCCATTTTTAAGCATAGTAGTTGTCTTTTATTACTTTAGAAGACTTCTCTCCTTGATCATGCTTGGTCACACTAGATTTGAATGTAGTATCAACCTTTAGAAGTTCCTTATTAAGGGTACTCATATAATAAGCACATAGTCTACCAGTCAAGGCTTCTATAGAAAGATATTTCACAATTATAACTTCTTCAATAGATGCAACCTTCTCACTATAGGATGGAGGCAAGGATTGTTGGAGATTTGATTCTGAACAGTTGATTGATTGTATGTTTGTCATTGATGACAACATATAATACACAACAGTATTTCTATATGTACTTATCCATATGATGACATGAAGACCAACATAAATAGATACATGTTTTTGACATGTTTACTATGCTATGTTCATACACGTAGACCCAAATATGAAGTTTCGATAAAGATATGTAATTCTGTTATTGACGGTTACAGTTCTGGAGGAATAACGGTTTAAGGCCGACGTATGTAACGTGTTGATCAAGTTGCACCTATCTTTAGGATATGCATGTGTATATTCATGATGAGTTATGAGTTTTTGATATTAATGTAAACATTCCAAACGTGTTTCAAGAAGATTGCAATGTTATGGTCAATTTGGTGAAGCCGACTTAGTGAAGTGACTCGTCTGTTCAGCATTGACTTGCGCGGTTGTAATTATGCTTGCGCGCTTAGTAGAGCTGACAAAGATGTTATGAAGAGTTGTCTAACAGGTCCCATGATCTCATACTTGGAGTATGTATTTATAGAAGGTCATTTGTGATAAGAAGAGTGGCGAAAGCCAAAGATTAGAAAAGCAGAAGCAGAGTGTTAAAGCAGCAGAGCTATATTTATCATATGTTGATAATATAGATATTGAAGTTGAAGCTTTCAGAATACAGATAAGATTTTTTAGTGCTTTACAAGAGGTTAAAGCATCGGTGCACAAAAGGAACTGATCAGACAAGCAGTGTCACAAACAACAGTTCACCTTCTTGATACAGTGTGTATCAAATAACCAGGAGGTTGTAGCCTTCACCACTTGGACAGTGAGTCCTTGGATAGTGAGTCCACCATCCCTAATAGGGTTATTGTAAAAGACTCCTAACAGGGTCAGAACCTTAGCCAGGTCAACTATACTACTGCATTGTATTGAACAACTCCTAATAGGGTTGGAGAATCTTTTAATAGGGATTATTATAAATAGTATAGTTCTTTGTGGGTACTAATTCCCACCGGGGTTTTTACCATTTGGTTTCCCCGTAACCAAATTGATGTGTTGTGTAATGTGTTATCTGAATGTGTATTTACTTTGTGTCAATCTGGACTAATAAGTATAAGAAAGATTTAAAGTTGTTGATATCTAATTCACCCCTCCCTCTTAGTTATCTCTGAAGTATTCTAACAATTGGTATCAGAGCCAAGTGCCTTGGAGAAGAAGCCTAATAGCTTAAGGTAGATCAAGATGTCTTACTTCAAAAAAGACAACCCTAAGTTCGATGGAGAGAACAATTTGGATTGGAAGAACAAAATGATAACACAATTTCAGTGCATTGGATTTGAGATCTTTGAGATTGCTACACAAGAGGTTGAAATTCCATCTCTAAAAGACCTTGCAAAGGATGGTGCTACTAGAAGACAGAAGGAAACATTTACCAATAATGCAATTTCCAAAGAAGCCCTAATCAGTGCCTTATCTGACAGTGAATTTTCCAAAATCAAGAAGATTGACAAACCATATATCATATGGAAGTATTTAGAAGACATGTTTGAAGGAGATGTTTAAGCCAAGAATGCACTCAGGAAGATGTGGCAGAAGAAATACAATAGTCTTGAGATGTTACCAGAAGAAAACATTAGAGCTTATAATCAGAGGATAAATGAAGAAATATTTGGAATCAAAAACAATGGAGGATAAATTTTAGAAGAAGATATAATGGATACATTGTTAACTACTTTGACATCAGACTATGATAACAAGATCAGTATTCTAGAGGAAACTATGCTATTCTCACAAGACTTCAAGAGAGAGACTTTGATCAGCAAAATCTCTGCATTTGATATATCAAGATTGAAGATTGAACCTAAGAATGAAATAGCCTTCAAAGCTTCAATCCACGGTAAGAAATCCTCACACATCCCTAGTCAAAATGAGAATGAAGAAACTGATGAAGAGCTAGAAGAGATAATTGCCATGATTGCTAAGAGAGAAAAGAAAGGAAAAGGAAAGTATGAAGCAGAGCTTCCATTCAATTGTTTTTCATGTAATAAGATTGGTCACTTTGCATCTAAGTGTCCCATAAGAGTCAAGAAGTTCAAATCTGATTACAAACCTAAGTATAGGAAGGAATGTTACCATGCTAAAGAAGGTGTAACTGATGAAGATTTAGGAGAAGATGAAATTGGATTTGTTTCCCTTAAAGACATGGAAAGGTTGCTCGAAGATATGGACATTGCAGATAAAGAAGAAGATCATGAATTAACCTTAATTTCCAAAATAGATGTCAGAACTGATTGGATCATTGATAGTGGATGCTCACACCACATGACAGGTGACAAAGAAAGATTTATTCATCTAGAAAAATACAAAGGTGGTATGGTTAGATTTGGAGATAACACTCCTAAACCTATCATAGGTAGAGGATCCATCACCTTGGATGGAAAGAATAAGAAGGATAATGTTCTATATGTTGATGGATTACATCATAACTTGCTGAGTGTCGGGATAGCTACTTGACAAAGGCTATCATTTGGAGTTCAAGGACAAAAAGTGCATTATTAGAAACAAAGATGGAGACATGATTTCATCAGGCTCCAAAACAAAAGGTAATGTTTTTCAGCTTAATTCTGATGTAAGTTGTTTTGTTGCAAAGGTGGATGACAGTTGGTTATGGCACAAAAGACTTTGTCATATCAACTTTGATAATATAGTAAAGATTAGTAATGTCAAGGAAGTTAGAGACCTACCAAGAATTGCAAGACCAGTTGACACAATTTGTAGGGAATGTGTTATGGGTAAACATGTAAGGAGTTCCTTCAGAAGCAAGCAAACCTTAGCTAAAAACAAGTTGGACTTAGTGCATACAGATTTTTGCAGTCCTACTCAAACAAGATCATACTATGGTGAAAGGTACTTTATTTTTTTTGTTGATGATTTTTCTAGGATGATGTGGGTTGCATTCTTAAAGGAGAAATTAGAAGCCTTTGAGAAGTTCAAAATATTCAAAGCTAAGGTTGAGAATGAATCTAGACTAAAACTGATATGTTTAAGATTAGATAGAAGAGGAGAATTCACCTTTGAACAATTTTATGACTACTGTGAAGAACATGGAATAAAAAGGCAATTGAGTGCCCCTAAAACACCTCAGCAAAATGGAATTGTAGAGAGGAGAAATAGGATTATACTTGATACAGCGCGCACCATGATGATTGTAGGAAAAGTGGCACACACCTATTGGAGAGATGCAGTGAACACAATAGTGTATACTATCAATAGAACCCAATTGAGACTAGGCCTGGACAAGACACCCTATGAGATTTGGTTTGGTAATGTACCCACAGTAAAGTATTTTAGAATTTTTGGCAGCAAGTGCTACATCAAGAGAGATGACAGTATTGGTAAGTTTGATGCTAGAAGTGATGAAGGTATTTTTCTTGGTTACTCTATAAAAAGCAAAGCTTATAGATGTTTCAATCTAAGATTAAAGAAGATAATTGAAAGCACACATGTTAAGATTGATGAGAAGTTTATGATTCAAGAGAGGTACTATGAATATGGACCTTTAATTGAAGAAGAACCCAGACCTAACAATAAAGATACTATGATTGAAGAAATGTTTGATTGCATTGATGTCTCATGCAATGAACCTGATTCAAGAAATGAAGAACAATAGATTACAGAGGAACAAGTCACACCTAAGTTTCCTAAGTTTACATCCAGATACCACTCTAAAAATGATATCATTAGAGATCAAAGTAGCAGTATTTTGACTAGATCAATAGCAAAGAATCTAACAGTGGATGAAGAGGTATGTTTACTTTCACAAATTGAACCTTTAAGTGTTGAAGGTGCTTGTAATGATTCTGATTGGAAAAATGCAATGAAAGAAGAACTAGATCAAATAATCAAGAATGACACATGGGAACTGGTTCCTAGACCAAGTGATAAAAATGTGATTGGAACAAAGTGGATTTTTAGAAACAAAATTAATGAAGAAGGTACAGTAATAAGAAACAAAGAAATATTAGTATGTAAAGGATATGTGCAGAAAGAAGAAATAGACTATACTGATACATTTGGCCCTGTGAGCATACTAGAAGCCATAAAATTGTTTTTGGCATATGCAAAAATAAAAGATTTTAAAGTTTATCAAATGGATGTCAAATCAGCCTTTTTGAATGGTGACTTAAAAGAAGAAGTATACATAGAACAACCTGAAGGATTTAACCTTTCAGATAGACCAGATATGGTATGCAGACTGAAGAAAGCACTCTATGGACTCAAACAAGCCCCAAGAGTGTGGTATGAAAGATTATATGGATATCTCACCAAGTTTGGATTCAAGAAAGGAGCAACAGATTGCAACTTGTTCACAAGAGAAACACCTGATGGATTACTATTAGTTGCCATATTGGTTGATGACATTATCTTTGGAGGTAATGACAAGCTTAGTAAAGCATTTGCAAAAGAAATGCAGAATGAATTTGAAATAAGTATGATTGGTCCTATAAAATAATTTTTGGGATTGAATGTAAAATAGACAAATAAAGGAATATTCATTAATCAGTAAAAATATGTGAAATAAATATTGAAAAATTTCAAGATGGAGGATTGCAAGCCAGTATGCACTCCTATGATCATAGGAAGTAAACTTTCAAAAGATGATGACTCCACAGCAGTTGATAAAATATTGTATAAATCTATGATTGGGAAGCTTATTTATCTAACTCAATCAAGACCTGACATATCTAATGCAGTTGGCATTGTTGGAAGATTTGTAGCTGAACCAAAGCATAATCACTTAATGGCAATCAAGAGGATATTCAGATATCTGAAGGGAACTATAGACTATGGTTTATGGTATCCTAAATCAGAGAATACACAACTTCATGTGTATACTGATGCAGATTGGGAAGGTTGTATTGATGACAAAAAGAGAACTTCAGGGGGAGTAGTATTTCTTGGAGAAAGGTTGGTATCTTGGACAAGCAAGAAGCAAAATTGTATTTCTCAGTCAACGACAAAAGCAGAATATGTTGCAGCAGCACTGAACTATACAACAATTATTTGGATCAAACAGATGGTTAAAGACTTTGGTAATCAGGTTGACTATCCTATTGTTATTCATTGTGATAACACTAGTACTATTAACATGTCTAAGAACCCTGTGATGCACGCAAAGACAAAACACATAGAGATCAAGTACCATTTTCTGAGAGAAAAAGTTGCAGACAAGGAAGTGACATTGGACTATGTAAGCACAAAAGATTAGTTAGCAAAAATTTTCATGAAGCCTTTAGAAAAGGATACTTTTGAGTATCTAAGGGAGAAGTTGGGAGTCATTCCATCTCCTAAGTTTGATTAAAGAAAGCAACAAGAACATCAGTCTTGTGTGACTGATGAATGGTTGACTACTCTACTTCTGGAGCAGTACCTATGCATAATGGTTTATGGCACCCTTTTCCATTGATGTCAATGGGGGAGTATGTACTAAAAACAAGGAAAACAAGAAACACATACAAGGAGCTTATACTCTAGGGGAGTATACAGATAAAACACAGTCTATGTAACTACAGCAGTGTAGATGAATCTTTGATGAGGATATTGAGAAGATTGTAAAAGAAAGAAGACACCATGAAAAGAAGTTTTTTTTATCATATGTTGCCATCAATGCCAAAGGGGGATATTGTTGGAGATTTGATTTTGAACAGTTGATTAATTGTATGTTTGTCATTGATGACAACATATAATACACATTAGTACTTCTATATGTACTTATCCATATGATGACATGAAGACCAACGTGAATAGATACATGTTTTTGACATGCTTACTATGCTATGTTCATACACACAGACTCAGATATGAAGTTTCAGTAAAGATATGTAATTTTGTTATTGACGGTTACAGTTCTGGAAGAATAACAGTTTAAGGCCGATGTATGTAACATGTTGATTGAGTTGCGCCTATCTTTAGGATATGCGTGTGTATATTCATGATGATTTATGAGTTTTTGATATTAATCTAAACGTGCCAAATGTGTTTCAAGAAGATTGCAATGTTATGGTCAATTTGGTGAAGCCAACTTAGTGAAGTGACGCGTCTATTCAGCATTGACTTGTGCAGTTGTAATTATGCTTGCGCACTTAGTAGAGCCGACAAATATGTTATGAAGAGTTGTCTAATAGGTCCCATGATCTCATACTTGGAGTATGTATTTATAGGTCATTTGTAATAAGAAGAGTTGTGAAAGCCAGAGATTAGAAAAGCAAAAGCAGAGTGTTAAAGCAGCAGAGCTATATTTATCATATGTTGATAATATAGATATTGAAGTTGAAGCTTTCAGAATATAGATAAGATTTTTGTAGTGCTTTACAAGAGGTTAAAGCATCGACACACAAAAGGAACTGATCAGACAAGCAGTGTCACAGACAACAGTTCACCTTGTTGATACAGTGTATATCAAATAACTAGGAGGTTGTAGCCTTCACCACTTGGATAGTGAGTCCTTGGACAGTGATTCCACCACCCCTAACATGGTTATTGTAAAAGACTCCTAACAGGGTCAGACCCTTAACCAGGTCAACTATACTACTGCATATTATTGAACAACTCCTAACAGGGTTGAATCTTTTAACAGGGATTACTATAAACAGTATAGTTCTTTGTGGGTACTAATTCCTATAGGGGTTTTTACCATTTGGTTTCCCTGTAACCAAATTGATGTGTTTTGTAATGTGTTATCTGAATGTGTATTTACTTTGTATCAATCTAGACTAATAAGTATAAGAAAGATTTAAAGTTGTTGATAACTGATTCACCCCCCGCCCCTCTCTCAGTTATCTCTGAAGTATTCTAACAAGGATCTCAAAATTCTTCTTACAACTTCATCATCATTCCAAGATGAAATAGTTTCAATTTCACTCATCTTCATGTTTTCATACTTCACTCTTAGATACTTCAACTTAGCTTTCTTTACATACTTATCACCTTCATAAATTGTCTCTAATTTACTCCATACGTAATGTGTTATTCTTAATCTATAGATGTGAGAATATTTTGTATCCAACAATGCACTGATCAAAGCTTCACTTTCTATCATATATTCCTTGAACTTCTTATTTTCATTAGTAGTAGCCTGAGTCAAATTGTTAGGAATGGAGTAAGAATTCTTGGTGATCTCCCAATATTCATCTCCCACGTGTATCAGGTAAGTATTCATCTGATCCTTCCATATCTAGTAGTTGGTTCCATCAAACTTTAGACTATCTTTCCTAATGCATTCCATATCGAATATCCTTCAAGTGATCAAGCTTCTTCATCAAGACAAGGCTCAAATACCAATTGTTAGGCTCAAAGAAGGAAAACACAACTACGAGGGGGGGGGTGAATTAGTTGTACTCACATCAATTAAAATATTAACAATTGAATCACTTATAGATGTGAAAGGTAAACAAGATTGTAAGATCCACAACACATAAGTCCCAACATGAGATTTGTTTATGATAAAATTCAGTTAAGGAAAAACCCCAGTGGAAGTCAAACCCACCATATAGATGTAATTTTTTAAAAGCACTGATCAATTAAGACAAAATAAAAACAAAGAAGAATTCACTTGCATCCATAGGCCCACTTCCTAGAGCACACCGCTCATAATACAATGATATGACCCTTAGTATGGTTCACCGATCAATGCCAATACAGTTCCAATGAAGTAAAATTTATTCCTTAGTTGTAGAATACAATAATCTCTCTTCTTTATCTACAACACCCATCATGATAAAAAATGATTTCCCATTTATATATATTACAATGAATAATAAAAAACATGGTCGTGATGACATGTAATTGATTGAATGTTTGAAGATGTTAAGTTGATGATAATGCAAGGCATTAAATGAGTTAATGTATTTTATTTTAATTGATGTTAACTTGATATAATCTGTATGGTCATGGAAATACTACCAAAGACTTCAAACAACCAATTAATCAAAGGCTATGCTATCAGTAATGCATAAGAGTCAAGTATTCACTAAGTGACTGCATACATCGACGAAGTGCACACTGACGGTCAGAGTAAAAGAGTAGAGTCACAGTGTTACCTGACGAGATAATTCACAACATTACTAACGAGCAGAGTTATAGTATTACATGATGAGCAAAGCATAGAGTAACCCAACGGAAAGAAATTCAGTGTTTCCCAACGGAGAAGACAAAGGATGGAGATCCCGATGACAAATGAAGTCACAATAATGGAACAAATAGTTATCACCAATGACTAACTGAAGTGTTGACCGAAAGAATAGAAAGTTCAAAAAATGACAAAATGCTTAGTTGTAACGAAGGTAAAGATAGAATTAACAGATACTTATCATTGTTTTAATTATCCAACTAAACCAGAGATAAGTAATTAATTTAAAGATGATTTGTCCCGTTGGCAAGAAGATCTCTTTGAGATAAATTAGGAGTTTTCTTTAAATCTATTGGTGAGAATTGTGGAACACTCCAAGAATAAAGAAAACCAAGAAAAGGGGAAATCATGTCTATATAGAGACAAACCCAATTCATTACGAACAGGGGATTTTTGGGGTGAACAAGAGAAGAGGAAAGATTCTAAAGAAAATATGAAGAAGAAAAAAGTATTCTTTTAGTCCTGATCAACAAGCTAAAGGAAGAGATAGATTCTACAAATACTGACGAATAGTGAGGCAAGCATCATAGATTAGAAAAGTGTGGAGCAAAGGTATAAGTGATTATACTGATCAGATAGGTAATGGACTTACAATAGATCTAAAAATATGCAATTGAGTTGTATGTATGAACATATCATTAGTGTTTCAGTTTAACCATTGAAGCATAAAATCCTCTTAACCGAGCAAGACTTACAAGTCTTTTAAAATTGAGATACATCTCAAGGAATATCAAAAATTTTGATCACAAAAGTAGCATTGGATATGCCTGATACCTATTGATAGGCCAAGTGAGTGTTTGATCAAGGATGGTAGCATTAGATGCCAAATACTATTTGACAAACTATTTCTAAATCCTCTAACAAGGTTACACCTAACAGTGTGTTTGTAACCTTTAACATGGTTGGCTCTTAACATGGCTCACTTCAGAAGAGTGAAAATTTGGGGTACCGGTCCCAATGGTTTTTTTTATTAATAGGGTTTCCACATTAAAAATTCATGTGTTATGTGTTTATGTTTTATTACTTTACTGTTTTACATTTCACATATGCAATTTTGGATTGATCAGTATACTCTGTATATTTACTATGTTTTGGTAAATAGTTAACTACTTATCGGTAATCATACGGAAGAGAGATTTACAAAGCAATCCGACAAGTAGAAATTTGAGAAAAGTATTTCAAGGAATTCATCTTGTAGGACAAAAGATAACTAGAGACATAATTTTTGGTTATAAGTTTTAAGGGTTGATTTAAGGATTAATTTTTGAGGCCACTTATTCAATTCCCCTCTCAGTTATTACTAACAATTGGTATCAGATCTTGTGTACTTAGAAGGAAGGTTTCAAGACTTAAGTCAGAGATCACAAGATGAACAGATGAGATGTGCCCAAGTTGAACAAAGTTAATTTTGCTTAATGGCAGAGCAAAATAAGACTCCACTTATCAGGTATTGGTAATGATGTTACTCAATACTTAGATGCTGAATATGCATTTCCCACAAGAGCACCAATAGTTAAATAATTGAGAGAGAAGTATGAGCACAATTTCATGATGATAGAGCTTGCTTCCTCACTCTCTGATGCTAAATTTGAAGATGTCAAAACCTTCAAAACTGCAAAGTAGATGTGGGACAAATCGATGCTTGTACATGGTGGTGACAAAAAAATTTTGAGAGCCAAGGCAGAAATCCTTAGAGGAAAGTTTGATGATCTCAAAATGAAAGAAGGTAAAAACATCACTCACTACAACACAAGAATCAAAGAGGTAGTCGATGCTATCCAAGGAGTTGGAGGTGTACTAGAAGAAGATACAACAGTAAGTAAAATTATAAGAACCTTACTGCCTACATATGCTATTAGAGTATCTGCCATTCAAGAAATGAGAGCAGTAGAAAGTAGAAACATTACTCTAGATAGTCTAATTGGAAGACTGATTTAATTTGAGATAAATAACTTTGATAATAGTGTCTTACCAAACATAGATTCTACATTCAAAAATTCTATGAGAATAAGTAAATCAATTCATAAAAGCACTATGAGAAGAGATAGTGATAGTGAAAGTGAAGAAGAGGATCTTGATGAAATTGAAGAACTTATTGCTAGAAGAATGCAAAGAGGCAAAGGTAAATACAAAGGTAAAACCACTTGTTTATTTTAATTGTAAAGAAATTGGACACTTTGCTGCAAGATGTACTAACAAAAGAAAAGATGACAGAAGTAATGATAGAACATTTGAAAAGAAGTCTGACAGAGGTGATTACAGAAGGTACCGACAATCAGAAAGAAGATATATCTAAGACTACAAGGTAAAAAAAAAAGAAGGCCAGTTACCTAGCAAAATGCAAAGATGATGATACTGACACCGAATCTGATGAAGACATCAAGATGGTGTTTGTGGCTATGAAGGATGATTCAAATGATGATGAAGAAAGGTATGTAGAAACAACACTCATATCTAAAGTTAGTAAAAATTATGTCTGGGTCATAGATAGTGGCTGCACTCACCATATGACCGGTGATAAGCAAAATTTTGAGACTTTTGAATACTATAAATGTGGTTCAGTAAGAATGGGTAATGACACACCTTGTCCAGTTGAAGGTAGAGGAACCATAATGTTGAATAACCAGACAAAATGTGAAAATTCTTATTGGGTAAATGGATTGAATTATAATCTATTGAGTGTTTCTCAGTTGAATAATTCAGGTCACAGAGTAGCATTTGAAAATAAGAAGGCAAAGATCTTCAATAAATTAGGAAATATGATTGGTACTAGTGAGCAGACAAAAGGTAACTTATTCTATCTAAATAATACTGACACCACTTGTTTGATTGCTACAAATGAAGACATATGGTTGTGACACAAAAGATTGTGTCATGTGAATTTTGACAACATGATAAATATTATAAAAAAGAGAAATGTCAGAGGCTTACCGATGATGAGCAAGCCCGACAACATCATGTGTAAGAATTGTCAAAAAGGTAAGATTACAAAGTCTAGCTTCAAAATAAAAACCCATACATCTGATGCAATTCTAGAATTAGTCCATACTGATTTATGTGGACCTATGAGGACAAAGAGTTATTATGGAGATAGATATTTTATTCTCTTTGTTGATGACTACTCTAGAATGATGACAATCATGTTTTTAAAAGATAAATCAGAAGCATTTAAGATGTTTAAATGGTATAAAGCAATGGTTGAGAAACAAAGTGGTAAAGAATTAAAATTCTTAAGGGAAGATAGAGGAGGGGAATTTATTTCAGATGAATTCACTAACTTTTGTAACGAGCATGGAATCAAAAGATAGGTCTCTGCACCAAAAACACCACAATAAAATGGTATGTTGAAAGAAGGAATAGATCCATAGTTGATTGTGCAAGGACACTAATGATAGAGAAAGGCATCACCCAAATCTTCTAGAGGGAAGCTGTCAGTACTGTTGTTTACACATTGAACATAGTACAATTGAAGAAAGACACCAAAAAGACACCTTATGAGCTATGGTATGGATACACACCCAATGTAAGTTATTTCAAAATTTTTGGCAGTCAATGCTATATTTTAAAAGATGATAGAAATGGAAAACTTGACTCTGAGAGTGATGAAGGAATCTTTCTAGGGTATTCTACCAAGAGCAAGGCTTATAAATGTTTAAATAAAGAGTCTAACAAAATTGTTGAAAGTGCAAATGTAAAGATAGATGAATTTGCACAAAAGAATGAAAAGGAAAGCACTAAGAACCAGAGCACTACAATAGGTTTACTTACAATGAGGAACTTGACACTCTACCCGACCAACAATGTAGAGCTCTCAAGCAACAGATCATTACACCTGAGCATTAGGCTACAAATATCGATGGTCAAAATATTGCTCAAGATGATGCACCAAGTGATGGAGAATAGAATGAAGAACAAAATGATGATCAAGCTGATAGATAAAGAGCTAAACCTGTACTTGCAAGATATGTCAGAAGGAACCATACACAGAACCGGATCATAGGAGATAAAAAGGCTAGTATGAGAACTAGAAGTAAGTCTTGAAAAACAAGATGTCTTATTTGTGATTATGAGCCCAAATTTTTCAATGCTGCACTAGATAATGATGAATGGATAAGTGCTATGAATGAAGAGATTGAGAAGATAGAGAAAAGTGAGACATGGACACTTGTACCGAGACCATATGACAAGAATGTCATCGGTACAAAATGGATATTCAAGAATAAGTTGAATGAGAATGGAGAAGTCACAAGAAATAAAGCAAGACTAGTATGCAAGGGGTATGCACAAGAAGAAGGGATTGACTATGGGGAGACCTTTGCACCCATTGCTAGGCTAGAAGGAGTAAGAATATTGCTTTCTTATGCTGCATATAAAGACTTCAAAGTATATCAAATGGATGTCAAGTCTGCATTCCTAAATGGAATACTTGAAGAAGAGGTATACATTGAGCAAACAGAAGGGTTTGTTGATCCATACAGAAGAAACATAGTATGTAGGCTACACAAAGCCTTGTATGGATTGAAACAAGCACCCTGAGATTGGTATGAAAGACTTCATTCCTATCTTATAAAAATTGGATTTGTAAGGACTAGTGAAAATAATAATCTTTATTTGAAGGAAGATGCTGATGTTAACATTTTGATTGACGAGATATTTTTTGATGACATCATATTTGGAGGCAATGATATGCTATGCAAATCATTTGCAAATGAAATAAGAAAAGATTTTGATATGTCTATGTTTGGAGAGATCAATTTCTTTCTTGGTCTGCAGATCATACAACAAGATGAAGGCATTTTCATTACACAACCCAAGTACATCAAAGAAGTACTAAAAATATTCAAGATGGAAGAATCCAAACTAGTTGGAACACCGATGGCAACTAGATGTAACCTGACAAAGGAGGACAAGTCATCAGAGGTAATTCAGACTTTGTACAGATCAATGATTGGAAAATTCATGTATGTTGTACATACTAGACCAGATATTGTACATGCAGTAGGAATAGTTTCTATATTTTCTGCTAATCCCAGGGAATCACATATGAGGGCTGTGAAAAGAATCCTAAGATATCTAAAGAATACCGAGGAATATGGATTATGGTATAGAAGAGAAGGAAAATTTGAACTTAAAGTCTTTACCAACGTTTATTGGGCTAGAAATATTGATGACCGAAAGAGCACAACTGGAGGAGAATTCTTTATGGGTGACAGACTTGTCACATGGATCATTAAGAAATAAGGATGTATCTCTTAGTCAACTATAGAAGTAGAGTATGTTGTTGCTACTACAAACTGCTCAAATATTGCATGGATAAAATAGTTACTAGAAGGTATGCATATGAAAATTTTAGAACCAGTAATTATCTATTGTGATAATACAAGTGCAATAAACATTTCCAAGAATCTAGTCATGCATGCTAAAATAAAGCATATTGCCATCAAGTATCATTATTTGAGAGAACAAGTTTAGGCAAAGGAAGTGATACTGGATTATGTGCAATCAAAGGAACAATTGACCGATATCTTCACCAAGACACTGCCCAAGGATGCATTTGAGTACTTGAGAAAGAGACAAGGGGTCAAACCCTTGTCTACTAGTCAGTAAGCTGACTAGAAGGCTGCATCAGCCTATATTACATAAGAATATCATTCATGTTGATATAAGTAGAGAGATGAACTTCAAGGTATTTATCTACTCTGAGCACCAGAGTTATTACCGATGGATTGGGATATTCAAGGAATATAATATGGATAGAAAGGATCCATTTGATGTTGTTGTCAAATATTTATTTGAAAAAGATGGTTGTTTGGCATTTCTGTCAAAGGGAGAGAGTTTATCCATTATCATCTCAGGAAGAGATTATATCCATCGACATATCCAAAGGGAAAGATGTAACAAAAAAGGGAGAGTAAACACAAAAGAAAAGAATTGATGACAAGAGACATCACAAGAAAAGAAGAACAATCAAAGGGAGATAGTTTGACATAGAAGGAGAACACATCACATCAGAGAAAGAAAGATTCTACATCTATCCAGTGAAGGGGTAGAAGACAAAGAGAAAGTTGCAAGAATCAAATCAAAGCTATTTGAGCTTACCCAAAGCCAGACATTTGTATTAGTTACATTAGAAAAGCTTGTTGAAACTGTATATTTCATATTGTATTAGTAATAGTATAGTATGATAATGTAGTATGTTGCCATCATGCCAAGGGAGAGATTGATGACATATAACTGATTGAATGTTTGAAGATGTTAAGTTGATGATCATGCAAGGAATTAAATCAGTTAATGTATTGTATTGTCATTGATGTCAACTTGATATAATCTGTATGGTCATGAAAATACTGCCAAAGACTTCAGAGAACCAATTAATCAAAGGCCATGCTATCAGTAATGCATACAATTCAAGTATTCACTAAAAAACTCCATACACTAATAGAGTACACACTGATGGTTAGAGTAAAAGAGAAGAGTCACAGTGTTACTAGACAAGCTAATGCACAACATTATTGACAAGCAGAGTTATAGTGTTGCCCGACAAGAAAAGTACAAAGTAACCTGATGGAATAAATTTAGTGTTTCCCGACGGAGAAGACAAAGGACGAAATCCTAATGACAACTGAAGTCAAATTGATGGAACAGTCAGTTATCACCGATGACTAACGAAAGTGTTGACCAATAGAATAGAGAGTTTAGAAAATGACAAAATGCTTAGCTGTCAAGAAGATAAAGATAGAATTAATGGATACTTATCATTTTTTTAATCATCTAGATAAAGCTAGAGATAAGTAATTGATTTAAAGCTGATTTTTCTAGTTGGCAAGAAGATATCTTTGAGATAAATCAGGAGTTTTCTTTAAATCTATTGGTGAGAATTGTGGAACACGTCAAAAATCAAGAAAGCCAAGAAAAGAGGAAATCATGTCTATATAAAGACAAACCTATTTCATTACGAATAGGGGATTTGTGGAGTGAACAAGAGAAGTAGAAAGATGATAAATAAAATCTGAAGAAGAAGAAAGTCTTCTTTCAGTCCTGATCAACAAGATAAAGGAAGAGCTAGATTCTGCAGACACCGATAAACAGTGAGACAAGCATCACAGAGAAGAATAGTGTGGAGAAAATGTATAATTGATTATACTGATCAGAGAGGTAATGGACTTACAATAGATCTGAAAATCTACAATTGAGTTGTATGTATGAACAGATCATTAGTGTTTCAATTTAACCATTGAAGCATAAAAGCCTCTTAACCGAGTAGGACTTAAAAGTCTTTTACAATTGAGATACATCCCAAGGAGTATCAAAAATTTTGATCACAAAAGTAGCATTGGATATGCCCGATACCTATTGACAGTCCATGTGAGTGTTTGATCAAGGATGGTAGCATTAGATGTCAGATACTAGTTGACAAACTATTTCTAAATCCTCTAACAAGGTCACGTCTAACAATGTGTTTGTAACCTTTAATGGGGTTGGCTCTTAACAGGGCTCACTTCAGAAGAGTGAAAATTTGGGGTACTAGTCCCAGTAGTTTTTTCCCTTAACAGGGTTTCCACATTAAAAATCCATGTATTATGTGTTTATGTGTTTATTACTTTACTATTTTACATTTCACATATGTAGTTTTGGATTGATCAGTATACTCTGCATATTTACTGTGTTTCAGTAAATAGTTAACTGGTTATCGGTAATTATACAGAAGAGAGATTTACAAAGTAATCCGACAGGTATAAAATTGATAAAATTATTTCAAGGCATTCATCTTGATTTAAGGATTAATTTTTGAGGCCACTGATTCACTGCCCCCTCTCAGTTATTACTAATAGGTCAGCCAAGACCTATACAAATAAATGATATGAATAATAAGCTCAAACACCAATTTGATCCAAATCAAGTCATTTAGGACTTAGATAGGACCCAAGACATCATCCTGTTATGCCTTGCATCCCCGTCCCTACATTTTGTGTGCAAAATGTTGGGTCCCCCTTTTTTCTTCTTGTTTTGTTTTTTCTTGCGGCTTTGCCTTCTTTCTTTCTCTTGGGTTTTCTTCCCCGGTGTGGTATTTTATTTGTTTGGTTTTCACCTCCAGGACTTCGGTCCTGGAGGTCGTTCTTCGTTGGGAGCCAGACTCCGAACTCCAAGATTCTTCACCATGATGTTCTTAAGGATATCATCACGGGGAATCCCCAGGCCCAGAGTCCAGAGGTTGGCTTGTCTGGAGATTGCCGGAAGGAGGTGGATTAACCTTTTTACCATGGGTATAAATAGAACTTATTTGTCACTTTCACATTTACCATGATTAAAACTTTTGAGCACTCAGAGCGATTAACAGAGCGATTTCAAAGCGATTAACAGAGCAGTTTGAAGAGAGTTAGTGATAATCAACGCTTAACATTTTCTGTCACTTTCAGGTGATTGTGAGTGCTTCGTGGTGGTGATTGTGACCATTTTCCAACCAAAACTATTACAGAGCTCCCATGGTAACTCCTTTCCTCCACCTTTCGGCATTCTCAGGTTGGTGTTTCTGTCTTCGCCTTTCTGTTTTCTTCTATTTTGTTTGGTTTCTTTTGTCTTGTTTGTTTTGTCGCCTGTTTCATCTGGTTTTCTATTTTCTGGTTCTGCCGCCTGTTGGTGGGTCGGCTCTGCCAGAGGGTTGTCTACCCTCTGCACAGAAGTGATCCATTTGTAAAATATGTAAATAGCTGTATATATGTTTCCGCCTTGTCTAGTTTTCTGCGGGTGTCATTCCACGTTGTATATTTATGCATATCTATGTATAGTCTTTGTGTATCCCTCCATTTCTATGTGTATATCCTTCAGATTTCATGTATATCCTTTTGAGTGGCTTGACAAGCTGGTTGAGTCGCCTATGTTACTGGTTTTCTGCCCATGAACTCGCTTCGGGGCAGAAAAACACCTATTTGAAACTCAGCTCTCGGTCGATTTCAAACAGGCAATTTTCTCGCTCCTCCATGAAACCAGTTAGACCTCATTTATGTCCCATGCGCACAATAAATTCTAGCCAAGTGGACTTCACCTTTCGCGCGTTCAAATAGTTGGCTCCGCTGTCATCGCCATAACTTCCATTTAATACCTGCACACGTGGCACCCACATGGGCTTGATGACTTTCCTTTTTACACGTCCTCACCAATGGTCACTTCTCTAGGTTTCGGGTCTCCTACCATCATCCATCCCGTGTCTTTACCAAGTGTTATAAAATCCTTGGACTTGAATGTTTAATAAAAATCTTATGTTTATGTGATGCGTTCGCTCTTCGGTTATCTTTGCATGGAACTAACTTTTCAGGAAAAGCAAGCATCATGGTGGTAAGATCTCCGGACCCTGGAATATTTATTTTGATGATTGTGTTCTGACGGTCGCCTTGTCTCGCAGGTTCCCAGAGTTCATTTCCCAAACATGTCTGAAGCATCTGCATCTTCTCCACCTCAAAGTCCAGAGCTACCTTCCCTAGTAGAAACTAGGGCAGCAGTAAAATCCAAGATGGAGAAGGCCCTAGAGAAGATGCCCCTAACTATGAAATTTGTACAGGACAACATCATCATGGGCTCAAATATTGAGTCCAAAGTCAAGCTGATAACCGACACCAGCGTCGAAACATGGCCGGAGATGCAGGCCTTGGTAAAAATAATGCACATCTAGTGACAGGCTGGAGATCAGCTGGAAATCAATGTCGGGAACTCTGGAATCCTTAGGGTGACTTATTTCCCATGCTCCATGCAATCTCCAGAGCTTATTTTGACACTGGCCACCAACTACAATTCTTTTGTCTGGGCTGCTATGCTCACAGCTGCAGAACCAACGGGATACCCCACTCCTCTGGTATCCCTCGACCCAGTCACATTCTAGGCAAGCCTGGGAATCCCACAATTTGATAAGGCCTCAGTGGCTACAAGGACTGATGCCTTGGCCCAATTCACATAGCTGGAGGATGCTGCCCGGGTATACATGAATACCCATTGGCTCAAGGCCCCAAAGAGGGACCCTAAAAGAATGAAGATAGAAATTCTCCGCTCTGAGTTCAAGGAGAGCATCCAAATGGGAATGATAGCATTGGGCCGGGTCTTTGGGCAGCCCTCCACCCAGGAGTTTTCTCGATGGATGTATTATTTCCTCATTAGCATCTCCACCAAGGGAGGATACT
Organism: Thuja plicata; assembly: GCA_018584345.1. Classification (NCBI taxonomy): domain Eukaryota; kingdom Viridiplantae; phylum Streptophyta; class Pinopsida; order Cupressales; family Cupressaceae; genus Thuja; species Thuja plicata. The sequence goes on along the minus strand of MU223708.1, from coordinate 4,307,461 downwards.
TTGACTGGGAAACAAAAATCTCCAACCATGTTGACTCCCAGTTCCAACAGCTAAATAGGAAGAAGAAATTCTACATGTCTTCCTATTTTTTCTGGGCCCTGGTGCAGTAGAGGCCCCACACCCATGGCCTACTTATAGACGGTGTGCTTAGGATTGGCTTGGGACAAAAGGCACCATGGGACCATTTCCCACAAGTTCAATGGGAGTCCAGCTTCCCTAATTTTTATCGGGTAAACGACGCGTTCGTTTATTACCATCTGCTTACACCCACCCGGTACGCCGGATACCACTGTCCTTAGAGGTGATGAATTTGGTCCATAGTTATGGACATTATTATATTTAATTCCAATAGCACACCTACATTAGGGTCACCAGCTTCTCTGAGAAACTCTACTTGTTGCCAAAACACTGTGGGGACAAGATTGTGCTCTTGGAGTATTGCAGGCAAATAATGGATGTGCACGCTCTCTTTGCCCTCAAAAAGATACCAAAAATTCCATTCCTGATCACCTACAGGAATTACACATGCAGCCTGGCTACCAAAAAGGAGGCAGACAATGAACTAAAAATTTACAACCTGCAGGAATGTTATTTAGCACGGAAAATTTTTCATCCGCATGGTAGGATTGCAACGGCACTGCCCCGGGCTTCTGAGCCCCATCATATCCATATGGAGGTCTTCTAGGAAGATTGCCAAGATGATGTGAAGGTGCGGAGCAGGCACTACATCAGAATGACGACCGGCATGATGCAAAAATTAAAGCTCCAGAGGTTCCCTCCAGACTTCTCAGATGCTGCCCCCACTGTTGATCCCCAGTATAAGGCAAAGGGGATCGATACAAAGGCTCTTCCACTAGTAAACTGGGATGCCCAGGAAGGGCCCACAATTAAAGACTTCACTCGAGAGGTGGTCAAGCAAAGCCACACCTATTTTAAGAAGGTGTGCCCTAGGAGTACCTGACAAGCAGCCCAGTCGGCGCCAAAATTGACCCCGGGGGCTGGGACTTCTTTGTAGGGAGCAGATAAGGGAAAAAGAATAGACATGACCACTCCTACGCAAGAATTCCCCATCACAAAGAAGATAAAATGATCAGTGGCAGCCTCCCAGCAGATGAGGGAGCAATTAACAATGCGGCTAGCCACTCCACCGCTCATGGTCGGACCACTTTGTCCCTCCTCCTCCCCGTCATTAGCAGCCTTAATGGTAAAGGAAATGGGGGTAGATCCCATGGAGGCAGAAGCAATAAGAGACGCGGGGCCACCTGTGGTTACCTGGAGAAAGAAGAAGCTTAGCAAAAAGCCCAAGGTAGAGCTGGAGCAGGAAACATCCTGACCCCAACAAGTAGAAATCCTCTATTCCAATTCCCCAGAGCCGGAGAAGGAAATAGAGCCTGCAGAAGTCCTGGCCAGTCCCCCTATAGAAGAAGAATTTGATGATGTATTTACAACCGACGAGTTTGGAAACTTGTAGGGGGACAATACCCAAATAGAGACAGAGGTCCTAGGGGCAGAATAAGAGGCTGCGGAGCAAGAAGATATTGAACAAGAGCCCGCACAACAGGAAGAGCAGCAGGTAGAAGTGAAAGAGCCAGAGCCAGAGATTGCCTCTGGGGCTCAAGCGATGCAAGGTCCGGAAGTGGACCAAAAAAAACAAAGTGAACAAATGGCATCCGCTGGGGGAACCTGACCTTTGGGAATAACCATAACCCCAGCCGCCACATTCCAAGGGCCACTCCTGGGAGCAACCTTTGGGCAGGTGATTACAGCGGTCGAAACTCTAAATCTTGGCCCAACACCTCCCCTACTGCCAAAAGAGGTGCCAATAGAGGAAGAGGCCCCGTCAGTAGAAGAAGAACAATAGGATGAGCAGCTCAAAGAAGAAATCCCCGAGGAAGCCTACCAAAGTCCAGACCCAGTAATAGATATAGAGGACAAGGCTGAGGAGATGGAGGTTGATGAAGAAAATGTTGCTGTAGAAAAAGATGTGGGGAGAGGGACAAATGAGGTCCATGCCACCGAGGAGCAACAACCACAAAACATTGGGGAAGAACTAAGGGAACAATTTCTAGCAGGAAGGCCACCCCTACTGCCTCAGTTGCTGATAGAGAGAAGGAAAAGAAATGCCCAGTCCACTCCCGTGACTCCTCTCTCCCTAGCTAAAATGATGGCCCAAGGGCAGGCCCTGCCAAAGGCCAAGAAAGCCCAGACAGTTCATACCCTTCAAACTGGGCCGGGCGGAGAAACAGTTACCGTTGTGGCAACACCTCCCCCAGACGCTGATGAAGCAACCATAGCGCCCAGGGACTATAATGTTGTAGAGGTATCACTAGGAAAAAGGGGAAAGAAAGGTGAGGTATACTTGCTGAAGGAGGCAGCAAGGGCAGTGGAAGCGTGACATGAAAAGGAAGCCTAGAGGTTCAAAGAAGAAAAGAAAAAGAATGTAAACCTTATGGGGTTGCTCACTGAGCTGGCTCGACCCATCAATGCCATGTCTAAAGATATACCATAGAGTGACATAGATTCCCTATGAGTAATGAAGAAGAAAGCTCAGGCAGTGGATGAGTGGGTCGCCCTGTAGATAGGAAACACCTGACATTTCCTGGTGTCCACCCTCCTAGATTTATACACAACCTGGTAGGTCATTCACCAGGCAGAGACTCTTATTGACCTGTGGGAGGGTGATGCCGAGAATTACCAGGCATGGAAGGTGGAGCTCGAAGAATTCCTTATCCTGGGAGAAGATATGATTTCTGAATCTAGAATTCTGGGGGATGAATCATTTGATTTTGTGAGAACCCAGCACTCTAGACTTGACCTCACATTGGAGGTAATCAAGCAACTGGTAGGGTCTCTACAAGATAAGGTAAATTCTGTGAAGTATTCTTTCAATTTATACAAGTCCTTTGTAATAAAAAATTCCAGGGCTGATCCCCTTAGCACAGATACATGTACCCCTAAAGATTCAGTTTTGGAGAGTTTTGATGAAATAATGAAGTCTCGGTATCAATCTCAGGAGGGGATAGATGGGGCCCAGATGGAAAAGCTAACTCGCATGATACTTAGTGGTCATGACGCGGAAAGAATGGCCGACGAGTTTAAAGAGAATGTTCTGGACCTGGGGGAACAAATTGAAGTGGCCAAGTAACAAATTGAGTTTTCTCTGGAGGCCGGGGAGAACTCAAGTGTTAGGTATTCTTTATTCTTTTTGGGACGTAAGTTCCTGGATCTCAGATTCCAGGATCCAAAAAAATTTTATTCTTTCAAAGTGATCCATGTCTCGGTCCCCGAAGCCGACTGGTCACTTTCAGAAGCGGTTAATAAAGACTGTCAAAAGGTGGTTGGCTACATCAAGGGGGTGTCAACTCAACAATTGGTTTTATGATAGGATAGTCTTCTTGAGGTTCCATTTAGAGGTACACCTGGCACACTGGAGATAGGGTGCCACATTTCCCATTTATGAGGTATGTAGCCTCGATCCCCGGGGGACCTACTTTCTTCCTTATCCTTCCTGGCTCTCTTCTCAAGACCGATTCTTCCGCTGTATATTCTTGTCTTATTCTTCTGACATGGCAAACCTATTCCGTCTCAAGGTCTTTTGTAGGGTGGCACTGGTAGTATCGGCCCTTAGATATTGTATTTTTATTGAAACGTGATATAAAATAGGGTTAGGGTTAGAAGACAGTTGTATAAATAGCCAGACCGGCCCATTTCCAAGGGTTGGTGAAATTGATGATTTTGTTGTCCATAGTAATAGCAAAGTACTTTCTCATTTTAAGTTGTAGAGCTCAATGCTTCACTATTCTATTTCAATAGTTAGATGCTCCCCTGGAAACACCATTGTATCACGCACCAATGCTTGTTGGAAGAGACATTAATATAGAAGGAAGAATTCTTTGCAATGACGTTGTTGGCATTCCTGCTTCTGAGTTAATGGTATTTCATGTTTTATGTTTTTTATGTCTTCTACTCTGATATATTAAAATAGATTAACGACCTTTTTTCCCTTGCTACTAATGAAGTTCTAACTGATGGTTATGTATTTCTTCGGTATTTAGTATAGTATGTCAGAGTATCATTGATGTTCTGAATGTTTACACATGACTATAGTTAGATGGTGTGTTTCTAACCCTACATGATTTTTTTATTTTATTTGCTAAGTATAGAATGCTAGGGGAAACCTTACTTTATTGAATCTCTGGAGGTATTGAGTTGACAAAACCAGCTATCCCGCTCGAAAATAGTCACTTCTCCCAACCAAGCCCCGCATCGTCGTGACCCGACACCCAGGTGCTTGAAGGCTCAGGGAATTTAATTTCCCCAGAAAAAATTTGCAGGTAGAGTTGGCCAGTATCCCCAGAACCCGGTGGCAACTTATGACTGTTGGCAGACCCGGTCAGCAAAACGCCGTCAACAAAAACTGGTGCTAGAAGGAGGGCATGAACTCATCCCCTTCCTGAGATTCCAATTTTACACCTCCCGAGGGTTCCCTGAGTTATAGTTTTAAGAGGCAAGCCTTTAGTGGGATTGGATCTTTCTCCCTAGTGAAATTTGAAAGATTCCTTAGGTCTACCCCAAATCCCAAAATTTTGTCAAACTCGAGCCTCCTACTTGAAAGAAACAGACCTCAAAAATCATACCAGCCACTATTGTCTGGGGGTTTAGCATACCTCAGAATACCCAAACTTCCCAGGCAATCCCGTGAACCAGTGCCGAAACTACCCAACATATAGTTCCCCCAATGGCTACATATTTCGGAAACACTGGGTCCCCAATGGGAACTTTTCCAGCGCAATCAATGACTTACCCTCTCACCCGGAGAAGATCTGCCCATGATATGAGCACTTAGGCTCACGAACTGTAGAAGAGCATTTACAGGAATACAAGGATGCCATGAATTGACACCGGATATAACATGAAGATGTTGTGACTCAGATGTTCCCCTTGTCTTTAGGGCAAGGTGAGTTGAACTGGTACCTTAACCTTCCTGCCAACTGTTTACCTTCCTGCCAACTCCATAAACAGTTGGCAGGACATGGAGGACACCTTCCTGGCTGCCTTTCACGTGCATGTGGACCCAGCCTGGTCCCATAGCTAGTTCATCTCCATTAGGAAGGAACCCAATGAACCTCTTGTAGCATTCAACCATAGGTTCCAGTGCGCCCTGAAGCGGTGAACGAGCCCTTTTATCCCATCTCTAGAATTAACCATACAAACTTACCTTAACGTGATGGACCCTTTCGTTGCCACTCTCCTTTGGAGAACAACCATCGCGGGTGACTGGGACACCTTGGCAAAAGTTTATAACCTAGCTTTGGAACTGTTTCGTGGTCTCAACAAATCCCCGGGCGGGATTGGGCAGAGCACGCCCTTCAACATGATCCCCGACAGAACTGCATCTGCCAGGGGATACAACCCCAATCTGGCAATAGGTGCCCCCTCTATGGTGATGAATACTCCACCACCCCTGATAGACCAGTAGGCCCAGTATGTTTACCCAACATAGACCCAGATGGTGCCAGGTCTAGAAGTTTTTCCTTGGAATTAGCTATAGCAGGCACAACAGTCTCAGACACAACCATTTGGAGTACCCTTCTTTCAGTCATCTGTGACTGAAGGATTTCCACCCTCAACTCTGGCTAATAGTGTTGCCTTCCTGGGAAACCAACAACCACAACAATTTTCACATTGTGACACCAACACTCAGTTGACCACCGAGGTTGAATCCCTCTGGTGAATGTTATCCACCTTGACTGTGGACATGGGCCAACTGAAGGCGGAGTTGTATGCGCCCCAAAATTCAAACTCCTAGAGGGGAAACATTTTCTCTGGCCAACGAAACAACAATGCCAGAGAAAGAAGCTTCAACAACGGGCCTAGGCCTAATCAACAGCAATGCAATAATAATGCAAATACCGGAGGCCCACCTTCGAACCAAAACGCCAACCAAAATAGTGCTAGACTATCACATTTCACACCAGTTGCAGACTTCCAGCCCTTGACTAATTGGTGTAGATTGCACGATATGGGTTCACACAATGAGGTGAATTGTGCCACCTTGGAGAAGGTCATCATGATCTTCCAGCTAGACAAGCAGCAGTTGCATGATGCCAACCCTCTAGAACCTCCTGTCCAAGAGCCAATCCACAGTGCCTTCACCTGTGACACCATCTTCTTCAGAACTTCTGAGGAAGATGAGGAAGAATCCAAATCGTAGGGATTTTTTGATGAATCTATCCTGCCCTTCAAGGCCAATGCCTTTACCAACCCGTGGACTCCATATAATACTTAGACCTAGGTTGTTAAAGGACCAGCTTACATGCCCACACCTCCTATCAAAGACACTCCTCCTCCCCAGAATAACATGACTAACTGACCCGCTCCTCCAAAAGGTCCTAGCTCTAACCAAGCAAAAGATCTTGCCGAGGAAAACCACCAGTTCCTAGGGGGAAGATTCGACATTATGAAGGCATTAGAACAGACCACCACCTCCATGACCTTGATGGAGGTTTTGCTAAACTGTCCCAAGCAGAAGAAGTCTCTTCTTAAGCTCTTGGGAAACCTGGAAACTGTCAGCCGCCCGCCCAAGACTGTCTCATTCGAAGATGCTAACGCAGCCGTCTTTAGGGGGAACAATGAGGATCCCCTTTCCTACTAGGCTTGAACATCCAAGGCAAAAATATACACAACTTCTTAGTAGACTCTGGGGCTTTAGGTAATAACATGCCTCTGTCTATTTATCAGAAGCTCAGATTCCATCCCACCCCATTGGTGCAGTGATCCAGTAGGATAAGACTGCTGTAAAAATGGTGGGGGAATTAAAGAATGTCAGGATACAGCTTATCCAGGACCCCAGGATAGCCAGCGTAATTGACATCCAAGTGGTGGACATCCCAGAGACTTATGGGATGTTATTAAGTCAAAATTGGTCTAAGTCCTTGAATGGATACTTTTTGACTGACTTCACCCATTTATGGCTTCCATGGGAAGGAGAGTCCAATAAGATCCGGGTCGAAAGTGAACCCCAGATGAAACAGGCCCTTGCCGAGGTGGGGAGGGTCAATGAGGTCTTTTTCTCCAAGACTTCTCTGGGGGTGTACCGACCCTTTGAAATCTTAACATTCAATTTCATCCCCGGAGAGGATCCTACAGTGCTGCAAAGAGCCCAGGACCTAGAGGAAAAGATGAGAGTTGAGGTCGACTCTCAAGGTGCCACAACAACCCTTGCTACACTCCTGTCTGGCACTTGGTGCCGAGTATACTACCAGAAACTTTTAGAGCTTGAGTGTGGGCCATGTCTTTTGATCGCTAACCGGCACCTCGATACCCTCCAGAATAAACAACATGTGACTAATTCCCCGGGGCCCAGTACTCCTACAGGATGCACTCCTTTGGTGCCATCTCCCTGGGAATCCCAAATCTAAACACCCTTGGAGGTAAATTCTACATTCATGCTAGTAGTCTGGGAGGGAACCCCCAAGTCTCCCAACAATAGTCCAAGGACTACTCCCCTCCCCCAACCCCGGATTACGAACAATGACTTATGGACCCTCAAGTTTGATGGGTCCCAATCCAAACAAGGCTGCGGGGCTGGGGTAGAACTAATCAACCCGCGAGGGAAGTCCTTCCTCGTGTCCTATAGACTACAATTTAACTGTACAAACAATGTTACAGAGTACGAGGCTTTGGTCCTTGGACTCTTATTTGCGTTAAGGAAAGGTATCACCCGCCTCCAGGCTCTAGGTGATTCAAAGTTGATTGTTAAATAAGTCCAGAGTCAATACACATGTGACAATAAAAGGATAGCCACATACCACAACTGGGCTTGGAGCCTTATTGAAGATTTTGATGCCTTCGACATTGATCTCATTCCCCGGTGATGAAATTATGTCCCAAATGCCCTTGTCGTTTCTTCTAGCACACTTGAACCAATGGCTAGCTCGAAAATCTGGATATTTTCAGTTGAGATGGTCCCTACCCCGTCCATTCTAGATAATGTAACCCACTTTTAGGTTTTTGAGGACAATCAGCATATCCTGGCCTTCATGGTGAATGTTGGCATCTTTGAAAATCAGATAGTGGAAGAACGAGACCATGACGATACTGGGCAGGGTGATGAAGACGATGGGATCATGGACTTACCTACTATCACCATCCCAAAGGGGATGGTTGCACTGGAAAAAATCTTTGACTCGAACCCTCGGGCCCAGGAGAAGGTGTCATCCTCCTCTGAGGGAGGAAAGTTTGAAAAGGTTAACATCAGCCAGCTCAGTGAGGAAAAGATTATTCACATTGGTACCTCCTGTTCCCCTGAGGAAAAGGAGAAGATTCTTGCGGTTCTCCAAGAATACATCAACGTAATTGCCTGGGGTTATGAAGACTTGAAAACATATGACACGTCCATCATGACCCATACTATTCCCCTAAAACCTGATGCTAAGCCCTTTCGGCAAAAGAAAAGACCGATCAACCCCCTGATAGAGCCTTTGATTCATTAGGAGGTAGAAAAAATGTTGTCCACCCGGATAATCTTCCCAATCTAGCACACTACGTGGGTTGCCAACCTGGTCCCTGTGAGGAAGAAGAACGGTGAAATCCGCCTTTGCGTGGATTTCTGAAATTTGAACAAGGCCTCCAAGAAAGATAATCACCCTCTCCCTTCATTGGATGAGGTGTTGTAGATAGTGAATGGATCCCAGATGATGTCCTTCTTCAATGGGTACTCAAGATACAACCAGGTCATGGTCAAGTATGAAGACAGGAAAAAACAATGTTTACCAACAAGTGGGGGACATTTGCATATAGGAGAATTCCGTTTGGTCTGATCAATGCAGGGGCTACATTTCAGAAATCCATGGACATTGTGTTTGAGGGCCTTGTAAATTGGTGCATAATCATCTACATGGATGATTTGACCATCTTTTCCTAGGATAAGTGTGACCATCCCGCCCATCTTGCTCAGATCTACAAAAGATGTTGCCGGTATGGAATATCCCTCAACCCAAGAAATGCATATTTGGGGTCACCAAGGGGAAGTTTCTCAGGCATATTGTCTCTAAGAAGGGTATATCCATAGACCCTGATAGAGTCGAAGCTTTGCTAAACTTACAAATGCCTGGCAGCAAGAAAGAGATGTGATCCTTCTTCAAAAAGATTAACTTTGTCCAGCGGTTCATTACGAGATTCACAGAAATAGTTAAACCACTCAACGAAATGATGAAGAAGGATACCAAGATTGTGTGGAGTCTTGAAGCAAAGCGGGCGTTTGCCTAGATCAAACAGACAATAACAGAAGCACCCATCCTGGCTATTCTGGACTATTCCCTCCTGTTTTACATTTATTCCTTTGATTTGTCGCATTTCACCATGGTAGTGTTGACCCAAAAGGTTGAAGGGGAGGAATGAACAATAGCTTTCATGAGCTCCCCCTTCAAGAATGCCAAAGTCTTATATTCATCACTAGAAAAGCAGGCCTTTGCTCCAGTTCATGCTGTGAAGAAATTCCAGCATTATCTTCTCTAGAGCAAAGTACATGCTATTATTTCAGACCAGGCCATCAAGTCTTTGCTGATGCAGAGTGAATTGGGTGAGAGAGGAGGGAAATGGATGGCCATCCTCTAGGAGTATGACTTAGAAATGCAGCCCATGAAGATAGTCCGGGGCTAGGGACTAAGTCGAGCAATGGCAGAAGAGACTCCCCGCGTAGAATGTCAAACTTACACAGTGGAGTCCATTACCCAAGACCTGTGGTATACCGATTTGGTATACTTGCTACTAAACAATAAATTCCTAGAGGGATTACCTCCCCACAAATGTCACGCCCTACAGATGAAAAGAGCTCACTTCATGATCAAAAACTCCATGCTCTACCACAGAAACTACGAGGGAGTGTACCTTTAGTGCATTGACAGAGACCAAGCTGCGAGAGTGATTAATGAATTTCACGGGCAGTTTGGAACCGGGCATGGCTCAACCGACGCCACCGCCAATCAGATCCTTCATGCTGGATACTATTGGCCCTATATATTTAAGGATGTTTACGCTCATGTTAGGAAATGCCATACTTGCCAAACCGTTGCACATCGTGAACGTAACCCAGCTATGCCTTTACAACTAGTCTATGAGGCTAGACCCTTTTCCCAGTGGGCATTTGACTTCATCAGGGAAATCAACCCCAACTTGTCTACCAACCACCGATACATTCTTACTGCTACTGATTACTACACTCGGTGGTCTGAGGCTATACCTTGCAAAAACAACACGGCAGATGTAGTTATCAAGTTCCTAAAAGAAAACATCGTCACACGGTTTGGAATGCCCTTTGCTTTGGTATGTGACAATGGTCTGGCATTTTCTTCGGTGTAGTTACTCGAATGGACCTACAATCGAAGGATCACTTTAAAGTTTTCTAGCAACTACTGTCCCCAGGAGAATGACATTGCTCAATCAGTGAACAAAAATCTACTTGAAGTGATCAAACACCTGTTAGAGCAGAATCTCCGGGACTGGCATCAGAAGTTGAAATTCGCCCTCTGGGTGGATTGCATTCGCATCAAGGCTGCCTTGGGAACATCCCCATTCCATCTGGTTTATGGTCAGAACCCTATATTCCCAATTAACTTATAGATCCTAGTTTTACAGTTTATGCAGGAATTCAACAATAGGGACAACATCGTGGAGGTTCGACTCGTAAATCTGGTGTGGATGGAAGAACAGTGAGACGCAGCTCTTGAATATTTTGCGTGTCATCAAGCAGTGGTAAAATGATGGTTTGATAGAACAGCCCAATACAAGGCTTTTCAGATCTCGGATCTGGTCTTATTATGGGACAAGGCCTAGGAGAAGAAAGGAAAGTATACCAAGTTCTAATGGCTCTGGCTCGGACCATACCTAATCTCAAAAATCTGCGGGGCAAATACTTATCACCTCAACACCCTGACTGGGGAACCTGTCGCATTGCCCGTTAATGGACAATTTCTCAAACACTACTTTGAGTAGGGTAAGTTTGTCCAAATTCCTATTATATGTAAAGCTTCCCACTTGTAAATATTTCTTCTAGGTGCCTCATTGCGAGGTACCCCATCTTGTAAATAGCCTTGTCGGCTATCCTCCAGGGCAGTCCTCTTTTGTTGTTTTCATTTTTGTCTTCTGGTGTTCTTTCGGCCCCGACATTTTGTTCCATCCTACAGGAATTGGAATGCTTCACATAACTCTAGCTTCCGGTGCGATGTCTACGACATGGTGAACTTCAGAATCTATCTTTAGCATAGTGGAGTCAGCCCGGTCTTCGGGGTTGTTTAACAGGTTATGGCACATTTTGAGCAATCTCCATCAGGTGTTGTCTTCGGGAGTCTAGAAATCAGTGAACACAAGTAATATAAGGAACAAGTAATCAGACACGCCAAGGGTAGATCAGTTGTACTAATTGGTTGACCTAGGTCTGAAACTTTAAGTAATTCTCTCCAGGTTCAGAGCTTTATCCTCTCTTCAACATCTAAGTATAGGTAGATATGTGAAAGAAGTACCGCCATTAAAATTAGCTAAGCTTAAGGTTAATGGTGAAAGAAGTACCACCTTCCCTACCCAGAAATAAACAAGATAACAAGAGGAAAAGCGGGATGAAACTCCAGTCCCCGGGAGAAGCGAGCAAATTGATGACTGGTTCAATGTAATTAGTGCCTCTTCTCTACTCCTCCCAGAGGTCATCGGCTTGATTTCCTTCTAAAACATACATGACACCACTGATGAAGGACTATGGACTGGATCCCATGTGGCTGGATTCTCTTAGATATGTTGCTCTCTACCTGTCAGACGCTTCGGGAAGCAGCCTGTTCCAATTTTTGCTAACCAGAGATTCTATAGTTCTCAAATGCGCTAAGGCATTTGTCCCAGATAGTTTCCATTTGTTATTCCCTACATCCCTATCCCTACATTTTGTGTGCAAAATGTTGGGTCCCCCTTTTTTCTTCTTGTTTTATTTTTGCTTGCGGCTTTGCCTTCTTTCTTTCCCTTTTATTTTCTTTCTCCAGGGTGTTCTTCCCCGGTGTGGTGTTTTGTTTGTTTGGTTTTCACCTCTGGGACTCCGGTCCCGGAGGTTGTTCTTCGTTGGGAGCAAGACTCTAGACTCTGGGATTCTTCACCATGATGTTCTTAAGGATATCATCGCAGGGAATCCCTGGGCCCAGAGTCCAGAGGTTGGCTTGTCCAGAGGTTGCCGGAAGGAGGTGGATTAACCTTTTTACCGCAGGTATAAATAGAACTTATCTGTCACTTTCACATTTACCATGATTAAAACTTTCGAGCACTCAGAGTGATTAATAGAGCGATTTCAAAGTGATTAACAGAGCAGTTTGCAGAGAGTTAGTGATAATCAATGCTTAACATTTTTAGTCACTTTTAGGCAATTGCAAGTGCTTCGTGGTGGCGATTGTGACCATTTTCCAAGTAGAACTATTACAGAGCTCCCTTAGTAACTCCTTTCCTCCACCTTTCGGCATTCTCAGGTTGGTGTTTCTGTCTCTGCCTTTCTATTTTCTTCTGTTTTGTTTGGTTTCTTTTGTCTTGTTTGTTTTGTCATCTGTTTCATTTGGTTTTCTATTTTTTGGTTCTTTCGCCCGTTGGTGGGTCAGCTCTACCAGAGGGTTGTCTGCCCTCTGCATAGAAGTGATCCATTTGTAAAATATGTAAATAGCTATATATATGTTTCCGCCTTGTCTAGTTTTCCATGGGCATCATTCTACATTGTATATTTGTGCATATCTATGTATAGTCTTTGTGTATCCCTCCATTTCTGTGTTTATATCCTTTGGCTTTCATGTATATCCTTTTGGGTGGCTTGACAAGCTGGTTGAGTCATGTGTGTTATTGATTTGCTGCCCATGAACTCGCTTTGGGGTAGAAAAACACCTATTTAAAACTCAACTCTCGGTCGGTTTCAAACAGGCAATTTCCTCGCTCCTCCATGAAACCAGTCAGACCTCATTTATGTCCCATGCACACAATCAATTCCAGCCAAGTGGCCTTCACCTTTCATGCATTTGGATAGTTGGCTCCACCGTCATTGCCATAACTTCCATTTAATACCTACGCACGTGGCACCCATGTGGGCTTGATGACTTGTCTTTTTACACGTCCTCACCAACAGTCACTTCTCCGGGTTTTAGGTCTCCTACCATCATCCATCATGTGTCTTTACCAAGTGTGATAAAATCCCTGTAGCCGAATGTTTAATAAAAATCTTAAGTTTATGTGATGCGTTCGCTCTTCGGTTATCTTTGCATGGAACTAACTTTTCAGGAAAAGCAAGCATCACGGTGGTAAGATCTCTGGACCCCAGAATATTTATTTTGATGAATGTGTTCTAACGGTCACCTTATCTCGCATGTTCCTAGAGTTCATTTCCCAAACATGTCTGAAGCATCCGCATCTTCCCCACCCGGAAGTCCAGAGCTACCTTCCGTAGCAGAAACCAGGGTAGCAGTAAAATCCAAGATGGAGAAGGCCCTAGAGAAGATGCCCCTGACTATGAAATTTGTATAGGACAATGTCATCATGGGCTCAAAGATTGAGTCCAAAGTTAAGTTGATAACCGACACTAGTGTCGAAACATGGCCGGAGATGCAGGCCTTGGTAAAAATAATGCACATCCAGCAATAGGCTGGAGATCAGCTGGCAATCAATGTCGGGAACTCTGGAATCCTTAGGGCAGCTTGTTTCCCATGCTCTATGCAATCTCTGGAGCTTATTTTGACACTGGCCACCAACTACAATTCTTCTGTCCGGGATATTATGCTCGCAGCTACAGAACCAACGGGATACCCCACTCCTCTGGTATCCCTCGACCCAGTCACATTCCAGGCAAGCCTGGGAATCCCAAAATTTGATAAGGCCTCAGTGGTTACAAGGACTAATGCCTTGGCCCAATTCACACAGCTGGACGATGTTGCCCAGGTATACATGAATACCCATTGGCTCAAGGCCCCAAAGAGGGACCCTAAAAGAATGAAGATAGAAATTTCCCGCTCTGAGTTCAAGGAGAGCATCCAAATGGGAATGATAGCATTGGCCCGGGTCTTTGGGCAGCCCTCTGCCTAGGAGTTTTCTCGATGGATGTATTATTTTCTCCTTGGCATCTCCACCATGGGAGGATACTTTGACTGGGCGACAATAATCTCCAACCATGTCAACTCCCAGTTCCAGTAGCTAAACAAGAAGAAGAAATTCTACATGTCTTCCTATATTTTCTGGGCCCTGGCGCAGTAGAGGCCCCACGCCCACGGCCTACTTACATATGACATGCTTAGGATTGGCCCAGGACAAAAGGCACCATGGGACCATTTCCCACAAGTTCAATGGGAGGCCAGCTTCCCCAGTTTTTGTCAGGTAAATGACGCGTTCGTTTATTACCATCTGCTTACACCCACCTGGGATGCCAGATACCACCTATCCTTAGAGGAAATGAATTTTGTCCATAGTTATGGACATTATTATATTCAATTCCAATAGCACACCTACATTAGGGTCACCGGCTTCTCCGAGAAACTCTACTTGTTTCCCAAATAGTGTGGGGACAAGATCATGCTCTTAAAGTATTGCAGGAAAATAATGGAGATGCATGCTCTCTTTGCCCTCAAAAAGATACCCAACATTCCATTCCCGATCACCTGCGGGAATTACACATGTAGTCTGGCCGCCACAAAGGAGGCGGACAATGAACTAAAAAGTTACAACCTACAAGAATGTTATTTAGCACAGAAAAATTTTGATCCGCATGGCAGGATTGCAACGACACTGCCCCGGGCTTTTGAGCCCCATCATATCCATATGGAGGACTTCTGGGCAGATTTCCAAGATGATGTGGAGGTGCGGAGTAGGCACTACATCAGAATGATGGCCGGCATGATGTAGAAATTAAATCTCTAGAGGTTCCCGCCAGACTTCTCAGATGTCGTCCCCATTGTCAATCCCTAGTACAAGGCAAAGGGGATCGATACAAAGGCTCTTCCAGCAGTAAACTAGGACACCCAGGAAGGGCCCACAATTGAAGACTTCACTCAAGAGGTGGTCGAGCGAAGCCACGCCTATTTTAAGAAGGTGTGCCCCGGGAGTACCTGTCGAGCAGCCCAGTCGGTGCCAAAATTAACTCCACAACCGGTACCAAAATTGACCCCGGGGGCCGGGACTTCTTCACAGAGAGTAGATAAGGGAAAAAGAATAGACATGACCCTTCCTGTGCAAGAAGTCCCCATCACAGAGAAAATAAAATAATCAGTGGAAGCCTCCCAGCAGATGAGGGAGAAATTAACAACGTGGCTGGCCACTCCACCACTCACGGCCAGACCACTTTATCCCTCCTCCTCCCCGTCATTAGCAGCCTTAATGGTAAAAGCAACGGGGGTAGATCTCATGGAGGCAGCAGAAATAAGAGACACGTGGCCACCTCTGGTTACCCAAAGAAAGAAGCTTAGCAAAAAGCCCAAGGCAGAGCCGAAGCTGGGAACATCTCGACCCCAACAAGTAGAAATCCTCTCTTCCAATTCCCCGGAGCCGGAGAAGGAAATAGAGCCTGCAGAACTCCTGGCCAGTCCCCCTACGCAAGAAGAATTTGATGATGTATTTGCAACCGACAAGTTCAGAAACTTGCAGGGGGACAATACCCAAATGGAGACAGAGGTCCTGGGGGCAGAACAAGAGGCTACGGTGCAAGAAGATATTGAACAAGAGCCTGCACAACAGGAAGAGCAGCAGGTAGAAGAGAAAGAGCCAAAGCTAGAGATTACCTCTGGGGCTCAAGCGATGCAAGGTTCGGGAGTGGACCAACAAAAACAAGGTGAATAAATGGCATCTGCTGGGGGAACCAGACCTTCAAGAATAACCGTAACCCTAGCCGCCACATTCCAAGGGCCACTCCTGGGAGTAACCTTTGGGCAGGTGATTACAGCGCCCCAAACTCTAAATCTTGGCCCAACACCTCCCCTACTGCCAAAAGAGGTGCCAATAGAGGAAGAGGCCCCGACAGTAGAAGAAGAGCAACAGGACAAGCAGCTCAAAGAAGAAATCCCTGAGGAAGCCTACCAAAGTCCAGACCTAGTAATAGATACAGAGGACAAGGCTGAGGAGATGGAGGTTGATGAATAAAATGTTGTTGTAGAAGAAGATGCAGGGAGAGGGACAGATGAGGTCCATGCCGCCGAGGAGCAACAACCAAAAAATACTGGGGAAGAACCAAGGGAACAAATTCTGGTAGGAAGCCCACCCCTACCGCCTCAGTGGCTGATAGAGAGCAGGAAAAGAAAAGCCTAGTCCACTCTCGTGACTCCTCTCTCTCTGGCCGAAATGATGGCCGAAGTCTAGGCCCCGCCAAAGGCCAAGAAAGCCCAGACAGTTCATACCCTTTGAACTGGGCTGGGCGGAGAAACAGTTGCCATTGTGGCAACACCTCCCCTAGACACCGATGAAGCAACCACAGTGCCTAGGGACTATAATGTTGCAGAGGTATCACTAGGAAAAAGGGGAAAGAAAGGTGAGGTAGACTTGCTGAAGGAGGCAGCAAGGGCAGTGGAAGCGCGATATGAAAAGGAAGCCGAGAGGCTCAAAGCAGAAAAAGAAAAGAATGCAAACCTTATGGGGTTGCTCACTGAGCTGGCTCGACCCATCAATGCTGCTCCTCCGGAGGCCTCCACCTCTGAAGATCTACCGTAGACTGACATAGATTCCCTGTAAGTAATGAAGAAGAAAGCTTAGGTAGTGGACGAGTGGGTCACCCTACAGATAGGAAACACCTGACATTTCCTGGTGTCCACCCTCCCAGATTTATACACGGCCTGGCAGGTCATTCACCAAGCAGAGACTGTTATTGACCTATGGGAGGGTGATGCCGAGAATTACCAGGCATTGAAGGTGGAGCTTGAAGAACTCCTTACCCTCGGAGAAGATATGATTTCTGAATCCAAAATTCTGGGGGATGAATCATTCGATTTTGTGAGAACCCAGCACTCTAGACTTGACCTCACATTGGAGGTAATCAGGCAACTGGTAGGGTCTCTGCAAGATAAGGTAAATACTGTGAAGTATTCTTTCAATTTATACAAGTCCTTTGTAATAAAAACTTTCAGGGCTGATCCCCTTAGCACAGATACATGTACCCCCAAAGATTCAATTTTGGGGAGTTTTGATGAAATAATAAAGTCCCGGTATTAATCTCCAGAGGGGATAGATGGGGCCCAGATGGAAAAGTTAACTCGCATGATACTTAGTGGTCATGACACAACAAGAATGGCCGACGAGTTTAAAGAGAATGTTCCAGACCTAGGGGAACAAATTGAAGTGGCCAAGTACCGAAGGGCCAGCATAAAAGATGTGGATGAGGATGGCATTTCCTACCTCCTCCAGGCTTTCAATGATAATAAGAAACCTTAAGCTTTCTCCGAAGGCCAGGGAGAACTCAAGTGTTAGGTATTGTTTATTCTTTTTGGGACGTAAGTCCCCAGATCTCGGAGTCCAGGATCCAAAAATTTTGTATTCTTTCAAAGTGATCCATGTCCCGGTCCCTGAGGCTGACCGGTCACTTTAAGAGAGGTTAATAAAGACTGTCAGAAGGTGGTTGGCTACATCAAGGGGGCGTTGACTCAGCAGTTGGTTTTTTGACTAGATGGTCTTCTCAAGGCGCTATTTAGAGGTACACCTTGCACATTGGAGATAGGGCACCGCATTTCCTTTTTATCAGGCATGTAGCCTCGATCCCCGGCAAACCTACTTTCTTCCTTCTCCTTCCTGGCTCTCTTCTCAAGACTGATTCTTTCACTGCATATTCTTGTCTTATTCTTCTGACATGGCAGACCTATTCCATCTCAAGGTCTTTTGTAGGGTGGTGCAGGTAGTACCGGCCCCCAGGTATTGTATTTTATTGAAACATGATGTAAAATAGGGTTAGGGTTAGAAGACAGTTGTATAAATAGCCAGACCGGCCTATTTCCAAGAGTCGGCGAAATTGATGATTTTTTTGTCCATAGTAATAGAAAAGTAATTTCTCATTTTAAGTTGCAGAGCTTAATGCTTCATTGTTCTATTTCAATAGTTAGATGCTCCCCTGGAGCTACCATTGTATCACGCACCAGTGCTTGCTAGAAGAGACATTAATAAAGAAGGAAGAATTCTTTGCAATGACGTTGTTGGCATTCCTGCTTCAGAGTTAATGGTATTTCATGTTTTATGTTCTTTATGTCTTCTACTCTGATATATTAAAATAGATTAATGACCTCTTTTCCCTTGCTACTGATGAAGTTCTAACTGATGGTTATGTATTTCTTTGGTATTTAGTGTAGTATGTCGGAGTATTATTGATGTTCTAAATGTTTACACATGACTATAGTTAGATGGACTGTTTCTAACCTTGTGGGATATTTTTTATTTTATTTTCTAAGTATAGAATGCTAGGGGAAACCTTACTTTATTGAATCTCTGGAGGTATTGAGTTGAAGAAACCAACTATCCCCCTCGAAAATAGTCACTTTTTTCAACCAAGCCCCGCACCATCGTGACCCGACACCCAGGTGCTTGAAGGCCCAAGGAATTTAATTTCCCTGGACAACCTTTGCAGGTGGATTTGGCCAGTATCCCCAGAACCCGGTGACAACTTATGATTGTTGGCAGACCCGGTCAGCAAAACCCCATCAACACATCCATGTACACACAATTTTTTTCCCAAATCTGTACAGAAGATTACAACACATTACTTCACCAAGTCAGCTAAGACTAACTAAAGAAACACAAATCATTCTCAGATAATCACCAAATGTGATCACGTTGATCAATTATAACCAAAAACATGGTCATAACATGATCCAATAAAACCAACAAGAAAAAATAGAAGCATCTCAAACATTTCAATCATCTCCGGGTCAAGATCCAAATTTTTCTCTATTTTGAACATCACTAAACACATAAATTTGTCACACCAAAAAGATAGCTTCATAAAATTTGAATCATGAATAACATGAGTTGAAGGTACAAAAATGATTCCTAAATACACCTCTAGCTTTTCTCCATCATAATCAAGAAAACCAATCAATACTGAAGAAAAAAATCAACCTCTGTCATAACCAAAACAATAAGATTACAAAAATAGAGACATGTTGATAGATCAATCATAGCTTACTTAACCAACTCGTGAACCTCTATAGGAAAATTATAGACATGAAAAAAACTCCTCACATAAACACAACACAAGGTCTTCAACCTATCACCTAAACAACTTGAATCATCCAAACTGATCACACTATTTACAACAACAATAGTACATTGACATTAATGAAAAAACATTAATGTCAGCACACATCAATCTCTTACATGCTAAAAAATATTCCAACACTCCTCACTTATTTTGTAGTAATTGGGGTCATGAGCTGCATATTTTCAACTTGAGTAACAACCTTTGGGAGGGAATCCAAGATTTGGTCTTCCATAGCATAGTCAATAATATGTCCATCCCTGAAGGTTCTATAAAATAAATCCACGGCTGAGAGGCTTAGCTTGGAATCCTCCCTTATGAACTCATTATGTTCATATTTGAGGTTGACAATGATGTTCCTTTTCTTATGTGTGCTAGATGTGTGATGAAATAAGGTCAAGTTTTTTCCCCTTTTTTTTACCAGTGGACTCTGGATCTCTACTTCTAGAAGAGTTTCTCCCTATGAAGAATGCCTTTCCTTTTGGATCTTAGATCTTCCTCTTCACTATGTGTTGTTATTGAAAGGTCACCCTGGGTCATTTTCTCTTGAATATAGGTCAGCTTCATATGATTTCTCTTTTCTGCTCAAAGATGTCCCCAAATGTGAACCTGTTCCATCCTGTCGCATTCCTTCTAACAATGCTTGACTTTTGAGCCACATGATAAATTGAAGTCCCTCTTACTCGTGAATCCCACCATGTCTTAATGTAAGAATGGTATTCAAGGTTTTTATGCCACATGACTTCATAGTGGAATGGGTAATGCCCCTTTTATAGTCTATTCTTCTAGTATAGTATGATGGGGTTATGATCAGACACTATTTGAGGGAGAGCAATAAGGAAGGAGTTGAATCCTATGTCCCAATTAGAAGAGCAGAGTAATATTTCAAGTATAAATTGAATGAGGTCATTTCATTTCCTATGATTTGACCAGGTGAACAAATGTCCCATAAGATCAGTGTCAACTAGGCTGATAAAATTTATAAATTTTGGTAAGTCAATCATACTATTTGTATAGTGCTCAAGACTACTCAACTTTTTAGAGGGAAAAAGTGGATATTTGAAGTCACTATCAAGGATCCAGTGTGAGGTTTTAGACTCCTACATAAGTTATGAGATATCATTCAAAATATTTTTCCTTCCAGTTTGACAATTGGGTGGATAAACATTAGCCATAAACTAAACTTGGTCTTCAAATTTGAATTTTGTAATCAACACATTTTTATTAGAAAAGGAAATAGCCCCCATCAATTTTTGGTGGGTTCCACATGGTGGAAATTCCCCTAGAAGTACCATTATCTTTAGTCATACAAAACTATGATCCCGACCACAAAACCCTCACAAGAGAAATGAATGAGGGTTCTGTCATATTTTTTCTTGAAGAAGGATATCAATACCATTTTCTAGATTACAATTATTTAGGGATAATTGATTTTAGGATCCATTTAGCCCCCTCATGTTGCATTAGAGGAACTTCATTTATTTTATTTTGTTACAGAGTCTAGGGTTCTCTTCATGCCATTGAAAATTTCCCTTTGTCTTGTGACATGTAGTGACGGGAGACCAACATTAGTATCAATTCCAACATATAATTTCTTGTTTTATTTCTATAATTTTTGTATCATCCACCCTTCATCACCCATTGGGGTACTGGTAGAGGCACCTAGCGAGGTAAAGGTTTTGCTGAGGTGTGAGCAAGGGTTTGGATGAAATGTCAACTTCACGTTCCCCAAGGATACTTGGGGTAGCATCCACTTGACGAACAAAATGTGGTATTTCCATCTCCTCCAAAGAAAGTAATAGTCATGTCATTCCTCTAGTCATCTTTCTTAGGAGTTTCTAGTAGCTTCAATAGTCCATCTGTAAAGGGGTATTCATCACTATCAGAGTCAAAACCCACAACCTTAGAAGGTGTTGTGACCCTTAAAGGAGAGTTAAATATACCATTAAGATTTTATTTTCCCTTCTTAGGGGCTTTGCAATAAAAAATCAAATGCCCCAATTTGTTACACTTTTAAAAGATAGTGTGGCATTTTCATACACTAGTGCTTGTGTCCACTTCCCCAGTTTAGATTGTAGAGTAATGAAGTTTGTGAGAGTTTTACTAACAAGCACATTAACACAAAAACATTCAAATATTAACCTATATTTTTCTTTTGTGATGTCATTCATGGAGACATAGTTTCCAAATTATTCTTCATGTTTACACCTCCAATATTGCTATAGCAATTTCATCCCTTTGACACCAAATGTTGATTCAATGCCTATTGCCACTTGGGATTTATGTGGAGACTTAATAAGGTGGAAATGGAATGTGACAAATATGATACTCATTTCATATATCAGATATATCAATAAATGAATCTTGATATTTCATGTGCATTAAATTTGGAAACTTCAATCCCAATACCAATCACAACCATGACCATTTCCATTAGTATCTATGGAGTAATTTCTAGATAGGTCTAACATAGTTTAAAAACAAATTGATCATGCTATGTTTTTATGATAATTTTTATTTCCATTTGTTAGCTATTATCCCCTTCTATTGGATCCTTTGCTAGACGTTGTCCCTTTTTATCATTCTTCCACTCAGTTTTGTATTAAATGACCACTTGTTAAACCCAAGGTTAGAAAGAACCATATTTTATCAATTCATTATTATTGAATCATTAGCCCATAGTTTCCCTTATAATATGTATAGGACATTGAGCATTGGCCTAGTTAGTAGATAGGCTAAATTGATTAGTGTAATAGTTACATATGATACACCTCACATTTCCTTCATATCTATAGTGACCAACTTTAATAGATTCACCATATCTCATTGGAGACCACCACCTTGGAGCTCCATAAAACTGCCACTCCTCTAGAGGCCCATCACTTTTATCTTACCTTTTATTTGTTAGGATTTAAGCTTTCCCAATGAAAGTAAATTGATAAAATCCATACAACCAAAGGTACATAGATTAAGGCTCTTTTTCATTAGATCAAAGTGGGAGATCAATCTTAAAGATATGTTTCCAAGTCATTGACGCTTTCCAAACTTCCCAAGACACTAAAAAATTAAAGACAACAATAGTCTCTTGACTTATATTCCTCATATCATTTAGGATTTTTTCTTTGTTAGGAGATTTTTTTGTAAAATATAATTATCCTAAATAATATCATGCTTCAACATAATGCCTTAGGTTTGTCCCCTATAGGCTCTCATTTTTAGTGAGTATTTTTTTATCAATTAATTAGTATTATTGTTGTCCATGAAGTTGTCATTTTTATGGCATATGATAAAGCTCCCATATATGATAGGTTTCATTTTGATTTTTAAAAGAGAGTTTGAGGTTTTTTTTTTTTAAACCAAAAAGTGACGAAGCACTTGAATTTTATTATATTTTATTAACTAGTTCAGGGGGATCCTCATAGAAAGAAATAGAAAGAAAACTCTAACTCCTTGCCCTTGTACAAAAACTGAGAGCAAAAATTGCCTTCAGCATATAGAAGATACAATGATTAGCATGTTTCAATAAATGAAACATCATGAAAACCTACGATGGTGAAAGTAAAGACCCTCCATGAGATGTATGCAATAGGTACAATAACTGAAGCAAAATATAAATTGAGAGCTGAACGGAAAAAATCCTATGGAAATTCAGGTACAATCCTAAAGATGAGTACTTATATAGGCTGAAAGGAAAAAGGCAGAGAGCAGGAGTGGCACCATCAAAAAAAGGCTGAACCCCAAATCAGCAGATAGCACCAATCAATGAAAAAAATAACATTGTATTGAGAATATAAACATGACATAGAAAAATTTCCACCTTGGTGTCTGAAGTGTGTATGTAAAAGCCAAACAACCATATGTGAAGATGAAACTGTAGGGAAAATTCAAAAGTTCAAAAATTATCTCCTAGGTGGAAATTATTCCTTCATATCTTTGAGTACAGGGAAGTCAGAATCTCCCCAACACATGAGAAAATGTTCACCAGAATCAAGGACCCAACCAACCTCACAATCATGGGCAGAAGTGAGAGGAGGCTCTAGATTTTCAACCCCACCAATCAGAGCCCGATGTCGAGCAACCACCAAATCATCCAAAGCCTCAAACCTAAGAGTAGGAGGGGCATTCAAGTTAGGAATTTCAACCACCTGTGGAGGAGCAGGGGAGAAGGAAAAATATTTTCTGTCATCAATAAATCAAGAAGAGCCGATACCTTTTGAGAAATACTATGAGGCACTTCACCTCCAACACATCGATGATGAGAAGCCAGAGAAACCTTTACATGTCAAAATTTATCTTTATTAAACGCATGCTTAATACTATCATAGACAAGCATATGTGGGTGACTAGAGAGGAGAAGATGGCATGGGAAGACACCACCCACAAGAGCAATGCCATCCCATAATTTATAATTCCTCACAACCATCCTAAAATTACTTTCACATAGAACTGAAGGCTGAACAAATTTTGTAATAGAGACATTCCAGCAAAGGCACAAATTGAAAAAGATCCATCACATTTGAAAGAAATAGGGAAAGCAACTGGGATGGAAATAAAACACCTATTGGCCTATGGTAACAAGAGTTCCGTACCCAAAAATTTGCAGAGAGTAGCACAAATACCTTTATTTTGAATCACAAATAAGCTATCATGGACATAATCATCAATGAAAAGTAATCTCCTCCACCTCCATGGGAAACAGAAAGATCATCACCACAAAGTAAGCTTTGATAACATGTTAGGTGTTGTCAACACCAATCTGCCAGATTGTCCAAAAGAAACCTCAAGAAACTCTACATTTTAGTATGAATAATTATAAGTCGAGAGCTCAAATGTAGCATGCATTAGATTGAGAAATAGATTAATTTCCCTGACCCCATTTGAAGTTCTCTAGAAGGAATGGATGTAATAAAATAATATCTTCAAAGTTAAATGAAGTAAACTTGACACCATCACAACCAAGATTGGCAAGACAATCTGCAAATTTATTACCCTCTCACAATGTATGTGAGTAACATATATCATCAAAAGAATCAATCAAGTCCCAACATTTGTGAAGGATATATGAAATTTTCCAATTATAAGATGTTTGGTAAATACAAGAATTGATAATAACCCTGGGAGTCACCACAATATGGAGTTTGGGAATCTTGCATATTTTAGCCAAAACCAGACCTACCAGTAGTGTTTGTTCCTCTGCTATATTTTTAGTTCCTTCCAAAATACTATTATCCATAACTGTAATCACATCACCATGCCAGCTTAAAATACAAACACTCAGACCTGACTTACCAGGGTTACCACGCGAGAAGCCCCAAAATTTAGTTTAAAGAAATCTCGAGTTGGGGGGACCACTTAACTTGTGACTGATCAAATTTTTTGATAGAATCCCAATTAGGAATAAAGCCTGTAGGTATTTTAATGTGATTCCATAATTTCAAAAGCCTCCTATCCCAATCTGAAAAAGAAAAGTTATTAGAACTAACAAATAGTTTAGCATTGATAACTTTTGATATCGCAACCTCAATTCCTATTAGTGTATCTTCAAGATTTGGCATTTCATTTTGAAATATGAGCTTATTACATGCCCACCAAATAGTCTAAACCACAGTATCAGGGTCACACTTCCATATACAAGAAAATAGAGATCTAGAATTAACCATCGGTTAGACTTCTAGAATTAACCATGGGTCAGACTTCAAACATTTCAAAGAGGCTATTTGGCAAAGGCATAAGTGATAGAAGTAATCCCAAGGTGTGCTTCATAATTCACTAGATGGGACCTTACTTGTCCTAATCCACTTTTAGGATCCTAATTCCACTCTAGGAACCTTACAATTCTATAGGATCTACACCTATGACTATTCCTAACTCTTCCCCAAGAGTTACAACAATTGTGGTTCAACTTGAAGGACATCCATCACTAGTTTTGTCTCCATGCTTTCATTGGCTTTGAAGAATCCCAAAGCTAAACTCTTCATACCAACACCTCCGATGCTACAAGGGTCTTGTACACACTTAGAATGTTCATTTTACATCTACTCAAATCAAATCCCATAAGTATTCAACCCAAAGTTAGTCAAGTTTCAAATTCATACCCAATTTGTCCTATTAGGCCTAAAACACCAATTAGCCCTATCTAGTGAGTTTTTAAAGATTTTCTCTCCAAACTTCCAAAAAACCCCTAAAACCAATTTAGGATTCAGATACCCTTTTTGGAGATGTAAAATATTTATAAGGTCTAGGGTTCCCAACCTATCCATACACCTCTATCCTACAATGTAGGGCTATTAGGCCTATTTTGGTTCCTCACTAACTTTCTACTGACTTCTATGTAAAAATCAATCCATATGGACTGGTTGGGAAATGAGATCAACACTAGGGACGTATGAGACCCTAAAAACATTGAGACCACACTTGGTTCATTTCTCCCATTCACACCCTTGTCTCTGCATATATGTTTTTACCTGTCACTCACCTAGCCGGGCTATCCTAACTCGCCTAGGGCATGACTTTATAAATTGAAAAATGTTTCACCTGAACTTCTTCTTTCATATATACAATGTACAGAGGATCTCCTAAGACATTAATTCAACCTTGGGTGTTTCCCACTATTAAATTTCATGGGGGAGCCATAAAACCAAAATTGCCCTGATTTACACCAACAAACTACCTAGTTTGAAGATATTTTCCTACAGTTGACAAATCAAATCAAAATTAATAACACTCTGAATGAAAAGATAACTATCCCTAATATGTCAATCCATAGTTGGATCTTATGTTTCAATCCATTAAAACACCATACACTTGGAAAGTAGTCGACTATGCACTGTTTTGAGAAAAACTTGCTTACTTGCTCTCCAAAAATTGCATACATTCACTCTACCTCAGGAAACAAGCCATGGAGTGTCTAAACATACCTTATCCACCATTTCAAGCCATGATCATTCATTTATGACTCCTATAAAAGAGGGGATCCAATGTTGTCAAGTTGCATGCAACATTTGCAAAAAGTTGCAAATGTTGTCATGACAACTTTTTGGCATCTTTTGCATTTATGTTGCAAACTTCAAAATAGAGCCTCTAACCCATTTAGCTCAATTAAATAACCTCATTAATGACTCATGAAACATCTTTTTCACCCAACATGGGTCTAGGACACCATTATAACCCATTTCCCAACTTTAGACCAAACCAGGACTAAACTACTAAAAGCAACTAACAAAGACTAATAGTGAACTTAGCACTAACACTAATTCACATAGTCACACACTCAACATGACCTTCTAAGGCCTTATGAAAACACACATAATTACTTGGCTAAGGTCATTTATAAGCCAAAACACTAGAGCTTTAAGGATTTCCTAGGTGCTCCTACACCAATAAGCATTTGGAGCTTGTTGAGAACAAAAGCCCAACACTGATAAGCAAAGGAGCATTGCAAAAGAAGATGATCATTTGTTTTCAATTCATAACTACATAATCTAAAAATAAAATTCCCAAATATATTCAATCTATTTAATCTCTCACTTGTTAAAATCCTATTACGGAGGGTGAGCCAAGGAAAACAACCAAATTTAGGCAACACATAGTTATTCCAACAAAAAGAGTAAGATCTACATTTCCTCTATGTATTAATCAGCTGATGAAGGCCATTATAACCTTCTTTAATTGAGTACTTTTCATCCTCAGAAGGAGCCCACCTGATTATATCTAGCCTATTTGAGAGAAAAAAAATTCTTTTTGGAAATAATGCATTCATGAAATCAATACATTGTTGGCTTAAGAGATGGTGATGGAGATCTTTCCAAATGACCCTGCCCGAGTGAATGTCAATAGCCAAAATATGATCCCATATAGAAGAACCCCAATAATATTTTAAAATATGTCTTGCATCCAAACATGCGAGACTACATAACGGTGGAAACCCATTCCAAGAGTCCTCCCAAAATTTAACATGTTCCCCACAATGTATCTCCCAAGATACAAAGTTATGTATTATATACTTGGCTGCAATCATGAAGTTCCATATAGAAGATCCTGAGGGTGGATTAGAAATAGTCAAAATTCGCAAGGGATTTGGTGAGTCTAGATACTTTTCTTTCATAATTGAACACCATTTCTCATGAGGTTTTTCATACATGAACCAAACCAATTTTCCCCCAAAGGCCTTATTCCTTGTAATATCATGTATCCCCACACCACCACATAGTTTTTCATTAGCCAATTCATCAAGAGAAACTAGGGGGGTATTTTTCTATCTGATAAATTACCTTGCCAAATGAAATCCTGAATGATCTTCTCACTATGAGAAAAAACCATGGAGGGTTCATTAAGAATGGATAGATAATAATTTGGAATAGCTGTTAGCACTGCTTTAACTAATAAAATGAGCCCCAAAAGTGATAGTCATCTAGTTTTCCAAGCTATGATCCTTGCCTTGATTCTGTCAATGATAGTATGCCAAAAGGAATTTTTATTAAACTTTCCATAAAAAAAGGATGCCCAAATAAACTGAGGAAAGTTGATACACTGGAAAACCCAAAACTGTGACTATTCTCTGAGAAACAATATCATTAGTGTTAAAAATAAAAAATTTCAACTTGTTGGCATTAATTTTCTGCCCTAAAACTTCTGAATATACATCTAAAACATACTTAACTTGCCTTGCCTCCTTCACATTTGACTTTCCAAATAGAAGAGTATCATCTTCAAACAAAGAATGAGTAATCAAAATAGATGTACCTGGAAGTGATAAATTTTCAAATGATAACAGTCACATATATGTAAACTCTAAATTGCATTACAAATAATATTTCTGCTAAAATAATAACCAGGATGATTTTCAAGAAAATTCATGCACCTGATTCATCCACCAACATTTTTCTTTCATTCCCTATGAAATACTATAAATAAATGAATATTTAGTTCATACCCAGGCATAAAAGATCCAAATTATATATATATTTAAAGACTCATTGTTGGTGCAGGGCAGCAAAGACAATCCATCAAGATACCAAGTACATCAAAGAAGATCAACTATGAAGTTCTAAAACCTATAATGGTTTTCTAAATAGCATGTGATTGTAATAGTCATAAAGGACTAATATGCATTGTAAGTGGACCAATAGTGTCCAAGAGTGTTAAGGATTGTTTAGGGGTTACTAAGAGGTTAGAAGTGTTTAGAATAAGTCTCCAAGATGTTGGAAGACATTATGAAGTTTATATTTTATAAGTTTTAATTAGTTTTGAGTTGTTTTCATAGTTGAAAGATTCAGATTATCAAACATAACAGTTACATTGTCTTTTAGTGGGAAACATGTGCATAGGAGTCTTTTGGTATTCCTCTTCGAATGTAACTACAAAGAAATGGTTGGAGTGGAAGAAGAATCACGTTAAATGATAGTAGAGTCTACTTTTTGTTGGGAGGATTCTGAAATGTATGAATTATTCTCTGAGATGTAAATAAAGTTCAGATTTCCTGCAAGTTTAGTCTTGGATTTCTATCACAGATAATTGGGTGTTGTTACGGGTGTCATATCTCCCAATTCAACCATTGGGATATTTCTCATCTTAGATTATGTTTTAGAGAACCTAATTTATCCCATCCTCACCAGAGGGATTTTTAAAATATTATGCTTTTCAAAAGTTATGAATGTTTGTGTACGGGTCTATCCCAGGGGCAGTGACATGCTAGTTTTGGATGAATTTTTAAGATGCATGCACTGGTGCTTAGTGCCTCTACATCAAGTGGTATCAGAGCGAGTGAAAGGTTTGGGGTTTGGAAGATCTAGGGTCCTTGTTTGAGACCTTGGAGTTGAACTATCCTCCTTGAGTGTTCCAAAGTGGTGGCTTGAGATCTAATGAATCCTAGATTTGTATGAGAAGAGATGGCTTTGACAAGGAGTGAAAGAGAAATTGTTAAGGCATTGAAGGAGTACCTATATGGTGATAAAGGAGAGAAAATAAAGAGAAAGAAATAATAAGGAAGAAGAAGAAAAGAAGAAAAGAGAAGAAGCCAAGAGGAAGCAATAAGAAGAAAGTTGCAAAAGTCTTAAAGAGTCTTTGGATAAGAGTTAGAAGAAGTGGGAATGGATAGCATCACTTCTTGAGAAAGAAGTAGATGAAGAGGAGGAGGAAGTGTAGAAAATTGTACATTAGAAATTTAAAGAATCTATGAGTAAAGAGGTTCCAAAAAATTATTTATAGATTGAAGAGGAAGTTTCTAATGAATGCAACAACAAATCAAGTCTTGAGAGAGTTGAATTTGATGAAAATTTTCAAGAATGGGCAGTGTTGTTTCCTTTGATGGTGGAAGAAGAAAAAAAAAAAGGAAGCATAGATGTGGAATTCCTAGCGCAGAGGCATGACATCCTAGATGGATTGGTCTTTATGAGAAGAGACTCAAGGTTTGAGAATGAGAAAGAGTTACAAGTTGCAGCAGTGGTCTCATGGAATGAGACTAAGGAAAAAGTGCAGATTTGGGACCAATTTGTGGTCTACATTTTTCCCATGAGAGGAAAACTGAAAATAAGGAGGCAAGAATGAATTTTTGAGCAGCACTATTCAGGGATGGCATGGATCCTTGGTGTTGATCTTTACAAACAAAAGGTGAAGATCAAATGGTTTTATTTGCAGACATTTATTTTTTGCAAGTTTCCAAGAGGACTTGGAAAAATTTTCAAAGCTATGGAGTATGGTGTAGGGGACCAAGGAAAATCCATCAAGATACCAAGTACATCAAAGAAGATCAACTATGAAGTTCTAAAAACTATAATGGTTTTCCAAATAGCATGTGATTGTAATAGTCATAAAGGACTAATATGCATTGTAAGTGGACCAATAGTGTCCAAGAGTATCAAGGATTGTTTAGGGGTTACTAAGAGGTTAGAAGTGTTTAGATTAAGTCTCCAAGATGTTGGAATACATTAGGAAGTTTATAGTTTATAATTTTTAATTAGTTTTGAGTTGTTTTATTAGTTGAAAGATTCAGATTTTCAAACATAATGGTTACATTGTCTTTTAGTGGGAAACACATGCATAGGAGTCTTTTGGTATTCAACTTTGAATGTAACTACCAAGAAATGGTTGGAGTGGAAGAGGAATCAAGTTAAATTATAGTAGAGTTTATTTTTTGTGGGGAGGATTCTTAAATGTATGAATTATTCTCTGAGATTTAAATAAAGTTCAAATTTTCTGCAAGTTCAATCTTGGTTTTTTTATCATAGAAAATTGGGTGTTGTTGCAGGGGTCATATCTCCCAATGCAACTGTTGGATCTTTCTCATCTCAAAGTATGTTTTAGAGAACTTAATTACACCCATCCTCTCCAGACAAATTTTGAAAATATTATATTTTTTTCAAAATTTATGAATCTTTGTTTACGGGTCTATCCCAGGGGAAGTGACACACCAGTTTTGGATGAATTTTTAAGATGTATGCACTAGTGCTTAGTGCCTCTACATCAATTTATATAATTAATGTCTCCTAAAATATCATCATCAAATAGATTGCTTTGAATTTATCTCATATCCTTCCATAAATTATGATTTTTAACTAGATAGTTTCATAAAGTCCAAGTATATTTTTGATAATATTATTATAGTCTAGGAAGGCATGGAATGGGCCCAAAGATGTTGATAACAAACTATTTACATCAAGTTTGATTTTTTTATATTATATGACCACATTGAGTGACTTATCCTTTCCATGATCCAAAATTTAGTATTTGAACCTCATTTTTGAAAATTTATGTGTAACATTTTTAGACACCTCTACTTGTGTCACTACAAATGGACAAAAATCTAGTTGCTTTGGATTTTCAAGTTTTGTACATCAAGAATGTCCTCTATACCCTACTCTCTATGTTCTTTCTATTAAGAGCTTTGAATATTTTTTACTTAATGTTTTTTCTGAAAATTTGGTTATTAAATGAGTTTATTTTCCCAATTCCTCAAACCACATACTGAATATGATTTTTTTAATGACTCTTTTATTACATTTATAGGAGATGAAGGTAAAAAAATGATCCAAATTATTTACACATTTCTATAAAATATCAAGCTCCAACATTCAATGAAAAAGATATCATATTATAGATTATCCTTCTCACTTCACCCCCCATGTCTTAAAACTTCTAGCAACAAATATATTGATCTTGGGTAAATTCTTAGATACCTAGGAATTTCTTTTTCCTTTCGAGCCTTCCCATCCTCTTTATAGTAGGTTATTATAACTATGATTGAAATAAGTTAGCTTATTGTATTACAAAACATCTTTATCTACCAAGAAAATTTAAGGAGTGCCTAAAACCTTGACATCTACTCATTTTTCCTACTCCTATGTTAGGATAATGGAAAGGGTGTGTACTGATAGGGAGGGGTGAATCAGTACCCTTAAATTTTTTTAATCAATTCTTTGTAACCACTGTTCACTATTAACCAACTGAGTAGATTTCATACACCAAACATATAGTATCACTGCTGAAATGTAAATGCATGTAAAGTAAGTAATACACATACATGAAATTAAGTACTCATGACACTAGTATTTTGGTATCTCAAAAAACCCCTATTAGAAGGTAAAAACTACGGTGGGGATGAGACCCACAAAACTTCACTACTGCAGTAAATGAAGTAACTTGTTAAAGCTTACAAAGAATAATCACTTCTAATGATCTTACCTTGTTATGAGCAACAATGAGATTGATTAGATCTACCTTCTGTGAGGATTTAGCAATACAAGTTATGTGTGCACTCGGTTAAGAGATTTACAAAAAGATAGTTAAGTCTACTCTGTTAAGAGATTTAGGGGTCTATTACAATTGTTAGAGAGAAATATAAATTTGATCTGAAATATATATAACCTCAATATTGCTGATATAGACCTCCTCAATGTGAATGGTTATACCTTCTTCTATGTTCTACTCGGTAGCCTTGCCTTAGTTCTGAAAACTAAAATCTGCAACATAGTCTATGTCCTTAAAATCCCTTGTCTGATCTTTGATGTCTGTAGTAAGGTGCCTACTTGATCATTGCTTGATCAACATACCTTACAAAATGACATCTATATATTTATATATAAAACTCTATGACCTAATTATGGCTTTACAATTACATCCCTACCCTAAGATCAATGGTGTAAATAATTTACCTTGATCATCTACAATGCATAGGAGACATTAACAATTAATGATTTATATTTGTAATTAATGCTCTCCTCGATCGTGTAAACTGTTATTGAGATCGGCTAAAAAGTTGTTACATAGAATAATGTGCCATATCTAACCTTTTGTGGCCTTTGTTCCACTCGGTTATTGTTGTCTCTCAGTGTTTGGTGTAGTCTATGTATCTCAGTTATACTGATGGTCGGTTATACTATGTAGCTCAGTGTTGTCTACTACTCGGTATAGTCTGTCAGCTCAGGTATCACTATACTTAGTTAACTCTGGGCATGATCAGTGCTCTCGGTTAACTCTACACTTCGGTGAATATACCAACTGTCCTGTTTGTGACTCTGTTACCGATTGTCTATGTTGAGTACTTGAATACTAATGACAATTTCAATGCTTAATTGGAGTAACATTCTCCCCCTTTGGAATTAGTATCAAAAAATCAGTATTATATGTAATATAGATGATGACTCCCCCTTTACATATACTTGATATATGTATATGAATTCATCCTAATTAAGATTATAATATCCTCCTTTACTATACATATATACATATATTTCTCCCTTTATTGAAAAAAATGACAAAAGAAGTATAACTTACAATTTGTCAAAAATGGTAGGATGGGTGTTCTTAAGAGTTTCGAGTAGCTTCTCCCATTCCTCCTTTAAATTCTTGAGGTTTATTTGTTCTAAATTGATCTAGGCATGCATATCATATATATTTTCGATTACTAACAATTCTAGGGTGGCAATTAAATTCATTACCAATGTCACATGTTTCTGCATCATTACCAAATGTAGTAGTAATGTTCCCTAGAGATCGGTTACTTATTCTTTGATTGTCTCTTCTTCTTTCTTCAAGTCCAGTCTCAACCGCTTGTTTTTGAGAACTTTGTTGTAATGCATCTACAATGTATGTTGCTTAGTTGATAAACTGTTTGCACTATCCTTAAGATCTTGATCTATTTTTGCTATTGTTTCACTAATCTCGGTAGTGAATTAATCTAGAGTGCATAAATTCTGTAGAAGTGTGATGGCTTTAGATATGATAGGTTCTATTCCATTCACAAATTCAGACAGAGTTACCTTATTATCTGCCACTACCTGGTTGATCTTCTTTGTAACCTTGTATTGAATCTTCTTCTCTGCTCTTTCTTCCAATTTCTGCTCGGCATCAACATTAGGTTTGTTAATATCCTTGGTAAGCAGTGCAAATTGATCAATGATGGGGTCATGTCATTGATATCTAAGTTAGGAACAACTTGTTTTAGGATCTCTTTGGCGGCTTCTAATACTTGTGTGCATTCTTGTATTCTTGCCTTAACTTATCCTGTGCTACTTTCTTAGTGCATAATTCACCATATTTTGTTAATGTTTATGGATCAAGTGTCCTTGGATCCCATGGTGGAGTCTCTATGATTTCATCCAATGTAACTGTGTTCTTGTTTCCTTTCTTCTTCTTCTTTTTCTTTCCTTGGACACTAGATGAAGGAGATAAAGTTAATTCCAATTAAGCCTTTTGGTCAAGTTCTGGCTCTGCTTTCTCGGGACTTGGTGTGATGAATTGGTGAGGTGCTTTAGTAACTAACTTTGTATTTGTAGTAGAAGTATCTATTGTATTAGCTGTGTTATCTATATTACCTTCACCTTTTGTTTCTGCATCAGTGGTATCTTTTGGTGCATCACCTTCTGTTATTCCACCACTATGCTAGGTCTTTGTACCTTGGTTATCACCCTTGTCTTCATCTATATCTATAACCTTCTCTAGTGTCTTCTACTTCTATGCTTCACTTTATATTTCAATAGCCTGTACTAAAATAGGTAGTTGGCCTGGTACATTTATGCGGATGAGCTCTATTGTGTCTTGTTCATTCAGGGTCTCGATTGCTCTGACTATCTCATCTTCCTTATCTTTATCATCAGGATCATCTTTAATTATTTCATTTATGGTGATCTTTGGGTGAATCATATTAGTCAATAATTGTGGAATTACATCCAATACATTATCAACATCTGTGTCATCAACATCTATTGGTTTTGTGCTCGGTCAATCTCCCTCGATATTGACTATGGATACAATGTCTATTTCTTCCTCAGTTTCCTTGACTTCCTTAGGTGGATTTGGTAGTTTATTCCATATTTGGGTGCTCTCTATATCAATTTATTTCATATTTCCTTGTATAATATTCAGTGCTTGTGCTTTCTTAGGAAATTGTTTGGCATACTGCTTCATTATATCATTTATCTTCTCAACTGTACAATCAGCTTTAATAAGACCAAGAGTTGCTTCTCTCATTTGTTTCTTTTTTGTAAGAGCATATGACCATCTATCTGATATCTTAGCATACAACTCAGAATGAAGGTAAGAAGAAAATTCAACAAGAACTTGTTTAAAGTTGATCATCATACCTATGATTGCTTCTTTGAGTTTTTCCTTGATCTTGGTAGTCAGATCCGAATAGGCATGTATCTTTGGATGTCCTAATTATCTAGTTGTGATTATTGCCTCTGCAATCTCATCAATAGTCTGTGGTGTCTTATTCTTTACAACCTTGAATTGATCTGGATTGTCATCAAAATCATCCTTGTCATCTTTTCTCCTTACATATCTTTTCCTTTGTCTTGGTGCATGATTCTCGGTAGTACCCTTCTATTTTCTTGTTTGGTATGTGAAATTTGGTGAGGGTCTTGTGATATTTTGAAATTTTGTGAGGGTCTTGTGATATTTGCAATACCTTTCTTCAAAGGTTGGGAATCCATAGTCACCAATTGTGATCTAGTTGTAGTGGAGGCTCGATCTTTGTGCTTTTGCCCCTTTTGGCCTTAGGTGCCTTATCTTGTTCTTTATTTGATTCAGTGCCATCGGTATCATGTTTTGGTTCATCATCTTGACCGACTGAGGTCTGGTCCTCAGTTTCATCAATAGACTTGTCCAATTCTTCATTTGTTATAGAAAATTTTCTCTTTAATGTCTTCACAATCTTTGTCTTTTTCCTGCCCATCTTTTGTACTTGCAGGCCTATAGATATTCAGGTCTAGGCTTCATCAAATGTGCCAAACCTCATGTCATATTTATCAATGGTCTCATTCAACAATTTTTCAATGGCCTCAGATGTTGTATCAATATTTAATTCATATTCTAATGGAGGTAGCCATGCTGTCCTCAATTGTACTGCCTTGATTAAAGTTGAATTAGTGTCTACTACAAAACATATTTCATATATGTACTTATCTACCAATTTTGTAGTGGAGTTCTAGTCCTCTTTTCCATCCTAGCCTTAAACTTGGAAAAATAGTCATTCATGACGGGTTCAAATTTTTTTCCTAGGCTTGTAATCATATCATTGATTTGCATTGTAACAGGTCGGTTGGACTTCTATTTAATTGTACTGATAGATGGAAATAAATTCTGTAGGTAGAAGAATGTGCATAGTAGTAGTGATCCAAACTTACATGTATTTGACCATGCTGATCTGATGATCTTAATGTTTTCTTCAAATTGCCTCTACAACAGCTCGGCAAGGTCATATTGTGCTCCTTTCTTGACAATTTTATATGCTATGTCAACAACTCCGCAAGCAACACTGTTCATTCTTCTAGATTGGAATATTTTGTAACCAATGACATAAGAATCGAACCTCATTTCAGGATCACCAATACAATTGATCTTCAGACCTCTATCGTCCCATCTGGCTCCTATTAATTTCTCTATTTCTATTCTCGGTGGATGCTTGAATGCCTTTGATTTATCACATATGGGATAACTTTTCATGGCATGAATTAAATCCTTGGTTATTTTCTTGGTCTCATCTAGCCATAAATTTCCATCATGTACACAACTCAGAACAATGTGGATCCACTCGGTCTTGAATACCTTTTGGAAATCTAGGGCATTGGTTAACCTTTAACCTCCAAATGTTTGTGATCTTCCTTCAACTTCCCATCTGTGCATAGTGATTGATAAGTGGAAATAAGTTCAAAGTCTTTGAATTCACCTATTTTGTAGTGAATGTAGGCAATCACATCTTGGACTAACAAAATCTTACGTGGGATAGACGAAAACATGCCTTTGTCATATGCTTGTGCTGCAACATGTGGATGGGTCTTATAGTGGGGCTCTATGCAAGTGGAGTTCTTTACTAAAACAATCTTCTTATCCTTCTCCATCTTTGATTTCATGGTTTGAGATGTAGATGCCATGATTTCTAGTTTAGGGCTTGCATGAATAGTGTTGAATAGCTTGGGTATAACATAATGCATACTAAATAACCTCTTTGTTCTTGGAATGTGCTTAAATCTCTATAGAATGCTAAAAAATGCTTCGCTACAACTTTTCTCTCTTTTCACTGTTCGACTCTGTGATTGCGGTGTGAACAAATGAGTTCATATTGATTAAATTTATAGCAAGTGACTTAGGGCAGTGCAATAAATGTTTTTTACCTAGTGCTCGATGAAAAAACATCATGCTCAGGTAACACTAACAATTTTTCAGCTCCGTGAGTATACCATATGCGTTGTTACCATAAGAACTCAGTTGTCTCTTCACATTTTCACCGACTGGAAGTTTTAAGTTTGTACATATTAACTGACTCAACAAGATCAAATTAATCAAAATTATAATACCATAGTGCATCTCAATTCATGCTTATTTGGCATATGTGCAATGAATATAGGAACTGATGTAAGATATAGCTTTTCCAAACATAGTTCCTTACCTTCTTATATTGCTCAGTTAGAGATGGTGGAGCCACCTAACCCATTGGATGAGGTGTCACCGACTGTTGTGCTTGGTCCTGCATTATCATTTGATGCTCTTCTCCACATTTGATTTCTAATCCTCACAATTTCATCAATTTTATTTCCATTACCATAATTATTTATTTGGTATGCACAATCTCTTCTTAAGGGACCGACTTTGTGATAGTGAGAATATGCCACACTAGAGTTTGACCAATTCCTAGTCTTGGTTTGCCATTGTCTCATACAATTTTATGCTATATTCTCATATTTTCCACATGTTGTACAACTAATCCAAGTGTTACAATCCCATGCATAAGCATTGCCTTGTCTTCTCGGTTGATTTACATTTTCTTGTCCTTTAGGATTCCAGATTTTCTTTGTGTTATTCCTGCGTGCTTGTGATGTATGACCATGCATGTTGAAATTTTGATAGTATTTATCCATGTATGCTTTCTTCTATGGTTTGTTCAACATGGATCTACACTTATGTGCTTGATGTCCATGCTTATTATAGTTATAGCAAATACCATTAAATTTAAGAGGGTTTCTAGGAATACCTTTTTCTTTGCTCCTGTAAACATTTTATGTGTGGCTTGGTTTTCCACAGTGATGGAAAGAGGGCTTCTTAGGCTTCAAGCTTGAGTATAAATTCCTTTTTTCATCTTGATTTGACTATTATCCTTTCTCGGTATACCCTAATATGGTAATGTTGTTCAATCTTCTTTGATGGTTCAGAAATTCATCCATTCTCTTAGTGCATTCTTCATATCTCTTAATCACTTCATTATGTTGTTGTAAATTCTATGCTACATTTCTCAGTTTTTCATTTTCTTCTTTCAATACACCAATATCATCTATTCTTTTTGCAAGTTCAGTATTCACTCAGTTTGCCTCATGATTCATATAAACCACTTGATTGGTGATCTCAAAGTAATGTTTAACAAGTCTCGATATCTCAGTTTCTTTCTCTTGTAACTTTTTAGTCATTTGTCTTCTGTCATCAACAATGATG
The DNA here is from genome assembly GCA_018584345.1 of Thuja plicata. Taxonomy (NCBI): domain Eukaryota; kingdom Viridiplantae; phylum Streptophyta; class Pinopsida; order Cupressales; family Cupressaceae; genus Thuja; species Thuja plicata. The sequence continues at coordinate 4,269,315 of MU223708.1, read as the reverse complement.
TTCCTATCTTGTTCATCTTTATTTGCATCATTCAAGACTTCAACCATTCTAAACATTTGTGTATCTTGACCGATCTGTAGTGCTTTAACTTGTTCAGTAACTTGTTGATTTCTCTCAGATAGCTTTGATATAATTCCTTCAGATGCATCAGATATGCTACCAGATTCAGATCCAAATGTCTCAAATGGGTCATGAATCTCTTCTTCATGATAATCAATCTCATGAAAACAAAGTGCCATGTCCTTCCTCTTAATCAACATATCCCTGAGTTTCTCTTTGGCTTCCTTAACTATTCGACATAGATCTACAGCTGTAACTTCTGATTTTCAATAGTTTTGTCAAATGTATACCTTTCCATTATAAGATCTTTTCTCTTCAGTGATTAAACCTTCAAAATAAGAGAACTATCTTTGATACCAATTTTTTGGATAATGGAAGGGTGTGTACTAAGAGGGGAGGGGTGAATCAGTACCTTAAATTTTTTTTAATCAATTCTTTGTAACCACTATTCTGTATTAATCGACTGAGTAGATTGCATAAACCAAACATATAGTATAACTACTTGAATGTAAATGCATGTAAATTAAAAAAATACTCATAAATGAAATTAAGTACTCATGACACTAGTATTTTGGTATTGCAGAAAACCCCTATTAGAAGGTAAAAATTGCAGTGGGGATGAGACCCACAAAACTTCACTGCTACAATAAATAAAGTAGCATGTTAAAGCTTACAAAGAATGATCACTTATGATGATCTTACCCTGTTAGGAGCAATAATGAGATCGATTAGATCTACCTCGTGCAAGGATTTAGCAACAAAAGTTATGTGTGCAGTCGGTTAATAGATTTACAATAAGATGGTTAAGTCTACTATGTTAAGAGATTTAGGGGTCAATTAAAATTGTTAAAGAGTAATAGAAATTTGATCTAAAACATATATAATCTCAATATTGCTGATACAGATCCATTAAGTACATAACAAATATAACACCTCAATCTGAATGATAAAACCTTTTGCTTTGTTATGCTTGGTATCCTTTCCTTAGTTCTGAAAACTGATTTATGCAATGTAGTCTCTATCCTTAAAATCCTTTGTCTGATCTCTGATGTCTATAGTATTGTGGCTACTTGATCATTACTTGATCAACATACCTTACAAAATGACATTTATACATTTATATATCAAACTCTATGACCTAATTAGGGCTTTACAATTACATCCCTACCCTAAGATCAATGGTGTATATAATTTACCTTGATCATCTACAGATAGGAGACATAAACAATTAATGTTGTATATCCATAATTAATTCTCTCCTCGATTGTGTAAAACATTATCTGGGTCGGCTAAAAAGTTGTTACATAGAATAATGTGCCATATCTAACTTTAATGTGGCCTCTGTTCCACTCAGTTATTGATGTCTCTCGGTGTTCGATGTAGTATTTGTATCTTGGTTATACTGATGTTCAGTTATACTCTGTAGCTCGATGTTGTCTACTACTCGGTATAGTCTTTTATCTTGGGTATCACTGTACTCAGTTAAATCTGGGCATGATCAGTGCTCTCAGTTAACTCCGCACTTCGGTGAATATACCAACTGTCCTATTTTTGACTCTATTACCAATTATCCATGTTTAGTGCTTGAATAATAATGATAAATTCAATGCTTAATTGGAGTAACACTCTTATTGGATTCCTTCTAAATTTTACTACTAAAAATGTAATTATTTATTAGGGAATTTCTTTCTAATTCTCTAATAAATATAGATAGTTAGGTTTGATTTTTACTCCATGATAAGAATATCTGCCAAATAGATTATTAGATCTATTGAAGGTAACAAGTTCTAGAAAATAATTGAGTATCATTACATATCTACATATTTTTTCTATGGGTAGAAATCTTGGATAGACAATACAATTCACACCCTTTAAACTAGTTAAAATCTTTTTGTTATAAGAACTAAATTGATGTTTTCATGTTGAAACATATATATTTATGAATCTTCAATGTATGGACATTGTACCATCCTAGATTGTAAGCACCAATACTAAGATGCTTAATTAGGCCCCATTTTAGCATTTATGGGCTCCCACATCAATTTCTAATATTCCAACTTTTCCCTGCTCTGCATTCCTGACTTTCAAACCAAATTTCACCTCTTTTTGGTAGGAAGAGGTTGTGCAGGACAACCTCTTCCCTGTTTTTTTCCCCAAAATTTAAAGTGGGGTCTCATCTCATTGGTTAAGCAATATTTTCATATTCCCTTTGGATGCCTTGGAGGTTTGAGCCCTATAATGTTGTGAGAGGTATAAAAGAAACCTATTTATCCTTATTTTCACATATACAATCAATATTTAAATATAGCATAATCAAGATTTCAAGAGCTCTCCTACCATTTCTGCATGTCAATTATTATCAATAAAGATCTCAATCATTCTAAGGTGTTTTCAAGGAACTCTTCTCCATGGGTCAAGCTTCTTTCCCCCCTTTAAGGCTAAGAAAAATAGTCCACCATCAAGGAAGAATATCATAGTTCAAGCATCCATCTACATATATTCAAGCATCCACATTCATTCAAGCATTCAATTCTTCAAGTCATCCTTCTTTCTCTCTATCAATAATTGTACCAAACTATAACATACATTATATAAGGTTTTGTATTTAATGATTTCCTTTTAGGTCTTTATGTGAATTCAAATTTATTGCATCTACATACTTGATCACATTCAAAGGAGCATTTGCATTTCCAAGGTATAATACACTTCATTTTTTAGATCTAGTCTCTGCTATATGACAACACACATTCATTTATTTCATTTCATTTCAAGTTTGATTCCAAACTAGGATTTGAATAAGGAAAACCCCTTCTACATAACATTTTCACCATTTTTCTGTATGCAAGTATAGGTGACATTTACACCAGCTCAAATATGGAAAGTACAGGACTTGAAAGATAGTATGCAATTTGAATCAGTCACAAGATCTAGGAATAGGGTGTCCTAGGTGACATCTTCCCAGGAACAGGATTCTGTAGGAAACCTCTTCCCTCATGAATTGCATCAAACTAAAAGAATAAGCTAGTGACATCTTTTGGTTTCTATTTCTAGTACTCGTGTAGAGCTATTGGTTTAGTGTCAGTTTGTGTGCATAGAAAGTCAATCATTTCCTCTATTCCATATTTTATCATATCTCCCTATCATTTTTCCATATTATTGAAGGAAATCTAGATGCTCATTCATATCTTGGAACCTTATAAGCCTATTGGGCTATTTCTCCTTCTTAATGTGCAAAAGGAAATGGGTTCAACCCCATCATCCATTTTATTAATGTACATTTTGGTGAACCCAATGCGTGACATTTTCATTTTGATTAGGTATCTAGATCTCATATATTGCATTCTTAGATATGATTTGGGTATCTTTCATTTTCATCATGAATTTTACTAAGTTAGCTTGGTGTGTGGTATCTCATGTTGTTACATTTCTACTTACTTCTTTGTATTAATCATATTACATTGATACTACTTTCTTGCATTTCATAATTTTTTTATTACTTCATGGTGTTCTTTCATATGGAATGATGAGAATTTAAAATGTTTTTCCAGCTTAAAAATCACTTTTTAAGACTTGTATCCATATCTCATGTAATTTTCTCATAAGACTTTTAACAAAATTTATGAAATATGTTGAAAATAATGAACATAAAGATGACATTGGCATAAATTACCTTGATCCTTCTCATAGGGTGTCTATTAATCATAAGGATAGCGATCATTCTCCTAAAAATCTCATTGGAAAGACCTAGATCCTATCCTCCTAAACCCACATTAATGGATGAACTTAAGGACGCACACTTCTTTAGATTATCTATAACATTCTTCTTTTTCTCAAAGTATTGTTCACAATCCTAAAGTTAAGCATTTATTTGATGGTTTATCCCCAAAAATAAAATTAAGTAGACATGAAGATCTTGATAAACCTTCTTCTTCTTCCCCACCTAAAGAAGATATGAATGGTGATAGGAATCCTCATCTCCCTAAAGAGAATCATTCCCTTATTCCACCTTATACTACACACTTTCATAAACCTCATGATGAATGTCCTTCTCTCTCTACATTAAAAGCTAATTTCAATGTGGGTTATGAAATTACTTCTCAACAAGGTTAAAGTGGAGAAGGTCTTGGTATTAATGAACAAGGTATAAAAGTCCCTTTAAATCCTCCTACACAAGTCACTCAATGTGGTCTAGGATTTTTATATCAAGTCAACACTTTGCCTCCTTCCAATCCTATTATTTCTTATTCATCACAACAAAAACCTTCTTTATAAATTATTTACCAACACCTTGCATTGTTACATCTCCTACTGATGACCATTTGTCTTTGGCTAGGATAATCTTTTGGATTCTTAAAAATGATACTAAAATTTATTTTTGCTTAGACAATTCCCAAAGAATCATGATTTTTATTTCCTTTTTCATAAAAGTGATAAACATTTTCTTCCTGGTTGTATTGAATTTAGAAATTTTGTTCAAAATTTAGTAGATAGATCTCTTATTTTCTTAACAAAAAACATTATACTTTTTCTTGACATAAAAAAAATACCTTAGCATTCCTCTTTCCTATTATGTTATTCTCCATCATGTAATCTTAGTAGCTTGCTTCATTTGGGGCCCTTTGTTTTACATGATGTCCATTATAAGAAGCATTATAGGTCCTTTCCCTTGTCTTTCCGCTTGGCGGGAAATGTCTTTCTATCTTTTTCATCCTTCTTTTAAGGGATCCATTATCTTCTTATTGGTTGAAATTGTTATACTATGGTTTCCTTCCATGCATGGAGTTTTTGGTTGAGGATATGTCTCCTTAGGGGATCAATATCATTGTTTATAACCTCTTCCTTTCTTGGAAGTCTAAATATCTTGTATTTTTTTTGTCCATAAGAGTGCATAATGTGACATCATTTCTCTTTGTCTTTTCATAGGACCTATTTTCTATTCCTAGATTTTCATCTTTTATTAATCTACCCTGCTAAGATTGAGGTCATTATGAATCTACCCATGCCAGAAAAAGAAAAGGATGTATGAAGTTTTTTAGGACATGTTGGTTACTACAGAAGGTTTATTAAAGACTCTAGTAAAATGGAAGCTTACTATTAAAGTTCAAGAAGCGGCTAGGAGAGACTTATAACTGTTTGGTTAGTTTCACCATAGAAGCATCCATTAATGGAGGTACTTGGATCTCATGAGGTAGCAATTGGTGGTAGAGTTGTATTTCCATAGGAGATGGAGACAATTCATAATCAGGGTACAAGGGCTGTAGGGAGCAGTTATGGAAGAATGAACAGTCCATGGGATACGAACTTGGGCCATACTACTTTTGCAGAATGTTTGTGATTTCTATGTCTTCTTCTTGAAGCTGTAGGAAATGTATCCTCTTTAAAATCATTAATTGGGGTACTAATTTGACTAACTCAGCCTCTTATCCTATATTTGACCAGATTAGTGAAGCTAACTCCATTTTTGGTTGGGTAGGCAGATACAAGGCTAATGTTTTGGTATGCTGACCATTAGAGATGGTCATATCGCCTGAGAAACAACCTATATATGCATCAGTAGTGGCTAGCTAGGGCAAACCAATAATGATTGGGTATCCTCCCAATGTGGATTTTGGTGAAAGTATCATAAAGTGAGTAGGATAGGACCAGGATTCTAGGTCTACAACTATATCCTCCACCATCCCATTAGGTTTTAATGTAGAACTATCTACAAGCTACAAGATAGTGGGTGTAGTTCTTAGATTGGTGATGCTAAGTTGTTGCATGATATATTTTCTCATTACTTTTGTAGAAACTCCTAAATCTATCAAAGAATTTTTAATGTATGTCCCATTGATTGTAACCTCAACAACTGGGCTACCCGGGTCAGAATATTTTGGGACAACTAGTTTGTAGAACATTATATCTGCAAGTTTCCCCAAGACATGAAAGGTCTAGGGATATTTTTTCTTTCAACCTACCTTTTTAAAATAGGCCTCTGTGATTTCCTTTCCATAAGTTTGGACATCCTTGATTTATTAAAACAACAAGATTTAAACACTAACGTTCTTAATTTGGTCAAGGATGTCGAAGGCTACTTCTTCAATATGCTTGGAATTTTCATTCTGCAGGCTTTGTGGAAAGGGAGGAGGAGCTTTCTAAACTTTATCTCATATAGAAGTAGGTCTTATTGGAGTAGTATATGGATTCTCTTATAGATTGGACCTCTCTGAGGGTACTTAGGTGATAATAGGAGTGGGTAGAGTAGTGCCAGACCTTAAATGGATGTTATCGATGGTTATAGCATAGGCAGGATATTGGTTTGGATCAGTGGAATAAAAAATTTGTTGAAGTGTTGGAGGCCTATTATTAGGATTTGTATGTAGCTAGGAAGGAAGTTGGGTAGGCCTGAGAGGTGCAACAGTGGCTGTGGGAGGTGGAAAAGGTTCCTACTATGGAGGCTAAGGTGGTGGCTGCAGGAATCCCTGCTGCTGGTTTGGCCATTGCTGACTACATCGCCATTGATGCTTTTGTTGCCAATTATCTTGTGGAGGCTTCCAATTCCCTTGGGGTTGTTTCCATTCCCATTGGTATTGTTTTCAATTCCCTTGGGGATTTTTCCATTGAGGACGGGGGTAATTTTTCCACTGAGGTTGTGAGTTATTCCAGGGATAGTACTTAGAATTCACAGGAGGTTACCATTGATTACTATAATATGGACCATTAAATGTAAGAGGATCCTAAGGAATACCTTGTCTTTGGGCCCATGGTATTCGTTGAGAAACATAGAATACTTGGTCTCCCTCACCATCAACTTTCTTGAAATCAGTGGCCAATTGGGCAGTCTCCAAATTAGCCACCATTTTACACCGACAATCTCTTTTCTTTTGTCTACAATGGGGACAAAATTCTGCCAGAATAGCCTCAGCATCCTCATGTTTCTTTTTTTTTGCATTGTGTCCAATTGTGTGTCCATGTTATTGATGATGTCTTGATTGAATTCAGATAGAAGATGCATTATTTTTTTCTAAGAGGCTCCAACTCCATTAGTTTTGCCTCCAGTAAACCTATACCCTCTACCTTTCTTAGCAACAAATCTAGAGTAGTTGAGGAAGATTTTCTTGATATCCTCCCATGTAGATTGGGTGATCTCACCAAGGATTTTGACTTTTTATGGACAATAGCTTGTGACAAGTCCTTCCAGCAGCTGTAGTCTGTTCTTACTTAGGTACCCATCCTAAGGGGTCCTAATTGGGCTTTTCCATTCCACATTCACACTGATGCATGTGATCATGTTGTAGGAGTTGTCTTAGAGAAGAAAGAATGTATTAGTGAACATTTTATCTACTTCATTAGCAAGAATCTATAGGGACCTAAGCTGAACTACATAGTCACTGAGAAGGAACTTCTGGTTGTCATCTATGATCTTAACAAGTTTTTCCAATACATCATTGGTTACCAAATATTTGTGTACATTGATCATGTAGCCATAAAATATCTAGCTAACAAGCCTGCGATCACATGGAGGTTAGCCAGATGGCTCCTTTTGCTACAAGAATTTGACATCACAATAATGGATAAGCTAGGAAAGACCAATGTAGTTGAAAACTTCCTCTCCAGGTTAGAGAATGTAGATAACCCTCATGTCATTGATGACAGCTTTCTTGATGATCACCTTCTCTCTATATTAGCCAATACCACCTGGTATGTTTAAATTTCCAACTACTTAGTCTCTCAAAAGGTACCTCCACACTTCTCACCCAAAGAAAAGAGACTTTTAATAGAAAAGACTTTCAACTTTTCTTGGTTGGCCAATTGTCTATTCTATACCAGGCCTGAGCAGATTCTTAGGAGATGTGTTAGAGAGGATGAGACCTATGAAATCTTGTATGAATTCCATGATAAACCATATGGCATACATTTTGTAGCCAAATGAACAACAATGAAGGTGCTAACTCCTAGATACTAATGGCTGACCTTGCATAAGGATGCAACCAACTATAATCAAAAGTGTGATGGATTTCAGCAGATGGCCAAACCAAATTTTTTTGATGAAATGTATCTTTTCCCTCAAGTGGTAGCTACTCCATTTGATAAGTGGGGATTGGATTTTGTCGGACCCATTAATCCACCATCCAATGATAACTCCTATATTCTAGTTTGTACTGATTATCTGACTAAGTGGGTGGAGGTCCAAGCTCTGAAACATGCCAGAGACAATATAGTTTTTGAATTCTTATACTAAGAGATCTTTACAAGGTATGGTGTACCAAGAGAACTTGTCATGGATCAGGGTACTCAGTTTACCTCAACTTTGATCACTATCTTGATGAATGAATACAACATTCTCCATAGAAATTCTAGCCTATATCATCCCCAGGAGAATGGTCAAGAAGAGATCACTAATAAGAAAATTAAGGCTATCTTGACTAAGACAATCCAGCTAAACAAGAAGGATTGGAGTAGAAGGTTGGTAGAAGTTGTTTGGGCATAGAAGAAAACATGGAAAACAACAATCGGATTTACACCATTTGAATTGGTGTATGGAAAGACTGTTGTGATGCCCATAGAGTTCGAGCATAAGACACTACGTACAACATTAAAACTTAACTTATATCTTCCTACAAATCAATGAGAAAGGATCCTATAGCTTAATAACCTAGATGAGATGAGAAAAGAAGCACTGCAACAAACAAAGTTGGTTCAGTTACAAAGAAAGAAGTGGCATAATTTGCATATTCAGAGCCAAAGGTGTGTTTCTGGTGATTGGGCTCTCCTATATGATTCAAGGTTTTAAAAAACACAAGGTAAGCTCACTACACGTTGGATTGGCACTATGAGATAGAAATTTTTTTTTCTAATGGTGTGGTTCAGTTGTCTACAATCGACCCTATGTGTTTAAAGTTACTTGTAAATGGCCACATACTTTGTTTGTACCAGAAACCAACCACAAAGGCTGAGTTCCTGCGGAAGTTTGAGATTTATCCTACCTCAACTGGACCTCATGCAGATGATGGACCTCCTACAACTTAAGCCTCTCCTGTAGCTAAATAGGAAAGCCTTCCACTCCATTCATCTTTTTAAATCTATGCAATGCATTCATAATAAAGTTTCATTTTCACAATGAAATCATTTTGTTCTATAATAAAAGATCATTTCATGTCACATCACACTTCTCTCTTCTACCTTGCTCATCTGTCCATGTCATAATTCCTCCATGACTCACATTCTCTCGGCATATGTCATCAAATCTTTCCAGATTTGGACATTTATTGGTTATTCGATCCCAGGTACACATACACATTCATTGTTTTAATAACATTACTTATTTTTGCATGATCATCAATTAGCTTGTAATTAATTATAACATTTAATAAAACATCATTGTACTTTACCCCATGCATGTGAGGACACATGCCACATTTTTTGTAGTAGGCGATTGTGCCATCATTAATAACCCTTTCTCTCTTCGGCCAATATTCTTTAAATGCATTATACTTTTTCATTAGTCCGCAGCAATCTTTTTGAACTATAATGACAACCCCTGCATGCGAGCCTTTCTTTCCAGCATTGCTTTGAAAAACCAAGATTTTATCCCCATTTCTCAAAATTCTTCTTACCAAGAACTCTATAGAAACCCCAATGAAATAATTTAGTCAAGCTATAGAGGAATTCAGAATAGAAAGAAGAAGCAGCATTTGAAATTTAGAACAAAGATCAGAAGCAACATTTGAAGGGTAAGTTTATTTTTGAGAATCATTTGGCATTATCAGGGTTGTTCTTCTTAGGGTTTACATTGTTGGGATTGAGAGTTTTGAAGATATAGAATGGGAGGCCCTCCTATCAGACATGAACTGGGTGATCATTATTCTTTGTTACAAGACTAGTCTAGTGTACATACCTTTCAGAGAGTGGGGTGGCTCACTTATTTTGTCTGACTGAGCGGATATGATGAAGCAATATCATTAAAGTTCCTCAGAACTCTCAATAATGTATTATCTTATGTTAAGGGTTTGAGATTTGATGCTACTGAAGAAAGGAATGCAGAATTTTTAGGGCTTCCCTCCATTGGTGAAGCATTTCCACATGGGCATGACACAAGGTCAGCTCAAGCCAAATTCACTATTCCTTCAGACCCAAGATTCAAAACAAGAAAAAAAGGAGCACAAATACTTTCTCTTTCAGGTGAATACCCATATCTTACGGTTCACATTGTTAGGTATTTAATCTATGAAGCACGATTTTCCTACTTACATGTAGTTTCTTTTAAGGTGCTAAGCCATTTACGGCATGGTCACTTGGTAAATATTCCAAATTTTATTTACTCTTTGTTAATTTGAGCTCAAAAGAGGTAAAGAAGGGATGACAAAATGTCGTAACCCACCATGGGTTGATTAAAATCCTAGTGGAAAGGTCATTATGATATGCATCACCCATGAGCTGGGATGAATTTGATGTGGCACAAAATTTGTAACTGCATGATGAACCACCCAACCAGGCAATTAAAGAACAAGGGAATGACCCTGAGGAAAATGTTGTTCTAGAAAATGCTACATCATCAATTTTTGAAGCCTCTTGTGAAAAGCCTTCCTCTTCAGGAGTAGAATAGGAAAATAGGGCATCTAGTGATCAAAACTATGGTATGAGGGAAGGAGAAACAGAGGTTCTTGTGACCTCCCAAGTTCTCATTACAGAATAGAATGTTTAGTGCAAAGAAAAAGGAAAAAGAGAAGGAAACAGAGTATCTTAAAGATAATACCCATGTTCCTCCTATGGCTCCAACTTTCAAATATATTTTGTTTACTACAAATACTACAACCACCTCCACCAAGAGGAAAATATATTCTTAGAAATGACATGCAGCTTTGTTGGAGACCCCACCAAGAATAAGTGTTTGTTTGAACAAAAGACACTTGGGGATATCAGACAACCCTGCAAAGACTAGTCAAGAAATTACTCCTGAGGTTCCTATTGAGGAACCATTATCCAAAGGGCCATGAGCAGATAATCCAATAAAGAATTTTCATGAGGAGATGGAAAAGGACCCTGTGGCCATGCATCCAAAGGAAACAAAACAACAATAATATGATAATGAGCCTCTTCCCTAGGAAGAAATTTAGAGGGATGATGTCATTAGTGTCACTGCTAGACAAACAACTAGACAAATGATAATATATATAACAGATCAAGGAATGAAGGAAGTAGGGTGGGGTCCATCAGAGGAACATCAAAAGGTAACTTTTCAAACTCTTTCAATTAATCGCTATAAAAATATGTAGTACGAAAAGACAATGTGAGAAATAGAAAGAAAGGAATTAAAATGAGAAATTGATAGACAAAATCAAGAAGTACAAAATGTGAAACATAGATTGGATATATTTAGGGAATTAGTCCCTTAGATTATGGAATGTCAGCCACCCCTAAGGGTGTATGCTTTATGTCTACAAGAGAAATTTCTCTTATTCAAACTAATGCGAATCATTGGGGGTTTTGACCCTAGTATTTATTCGCCACAAGAATTTGTGGTTTCTTATAAAGGTGTCCCTGATTCCATTAGGAATCTTCAATGTGAACTCTATTTGCACAATTATGATGTTTCTTCAGAAGTTGATTGGAATCCCTTATTTTTTATTGGAGATATACATTTTCCTGCATTAATGTCATGGGCCCAGAATGAGATAAACTATGCGGAACAACTAAGAAAATATAGGGCAAAGGAACTATCAATAACTTTACTGATGTGTCTTGAGAATGCAAAGCCCAAATGTATGTATTATGATTGGATAGAGATAGCCTATGGGTTCCATGAAAAAAAACACAAGGAAATAATTCTTAAGAATAGAGCACAATTTTTTGAAATTTTTCATAGCCTTCCCTTGCTAAATGGACAAAAGGCAATAGAAGGCCTTATTCAGTGGTGGAATAGATTAACATTTGCATCAAAAAAGGCTGAGCCTCATAGCCTTATCAACTTCAGAGCTGCCATGCAGCGCGTCCATTGGTAAATACAACTGGGTACACAAGTAACACCAGAATTGTGGTTTCCCCTTACCTTTCAACTTCCATTCTATTGGATGATAGTAGATTAGGGTACTACTGATGTTGTTCGCATTCATATTTTTTCACTGATGTCAACATATGTTTATGTGGAGTGAACAGACTGGTTATTACTATTGTATGTCAACTGGAAGAAGTGTACGAACAATGTATGGATGAATCAAAATGATCAAAGACAAGGATATGGAGAAGGATGTGTGATGACCTTATTCCCAAGGTCGCTTGGCTTAATATTGCATATTAGCAATGTTATAGATGTTTTAGTGAAGATTGGTTTTTGGATCGTGATAGTGATGCTTGATAGAGTAGGTCTCTGTATTTTGGGTATATCTTATAGGCAAAGATGTTTTAGGGTACACAAGATTAAGGGATGATAGAGGACACATTGAGGAATGTTGGATATTGATTGATAGCTGTAAACATGTTGGTTATTTCAGTTATGGCATGTATTATGGATGAGACCTAATTGGTGGCTGACTTCAGAGATGTAGTGTGTATTATGGATTATGAGCATGGATTGTGGATCTTGGAGTATATTTGATTTATTTTAATTGATGTTTACTTGTTTTAGGTACTGTGTGTATCTTAGCAAGGGGTTAAATAATTATTTTTATATTGGAAAGCCTTAAGTGGCCAACCTAATTAATTATTTGTATATTGGGAAAGCTTAATTGGCCAACCTAATCAATTATTGTAATAGGGTATATATGAGAGATCTTTTCTTTTGGAAATATGTGGTAGAGATTGAAAATGCAGAGAAGTGTGGAAGCTGCAAATCTTGTTTGGCTGCTGGATGTAGAGAAAAGTTTATGATAAGAATACTTCATTGGAACTGACCAAGCAAAGATAGTTTCTATCACAAAATTCACTGGATTGTACATTTTTTTATATACACTTTTTAGATAGTTAATCCTTGAGGGTGGCTTTAACCTTCTTTGGGCAGTGTGCCTGGGCAGTGAGCCAACTATTACCCTTGATGCCTAATAGGGACTATATACTATAATGTTGTAATAACCTCCTAACAGAGCTAAATCTTTTAATAGGGATACTATACTAGATCATTACATCATTTGTGGGTGCTAATCCCCACCGTGGTTTTACCTTTAATAGGGTTTCCTTGACAACAAATATTGTGTTATTGTGTTGGCATTTACTGTGTTATGATTTGTATTGAACTTTTGGTTTATAAAGTTTAAAGTTTAATATTCTATATCACAACTAATTCACCCCCCTCTAAATTGTGCTTTTAGATTGTTATTCCTAACACAATCCTCCTATGGCCGCTATACAATTGTGTAGATAATGAAATAAATGAGTAGTTGGAAGGAAGCAAAGGAAGTAAAATGGAGTGCACTAATGCTTTTTATTGGAAACTGACCAAAACCAGTGAGGGAGACACTATAGTGTCGATCTAAGGCTTCTTGCCTACTTTAGGAATGTATTTGTTCCTGTGGACCAAAAATAGTCTTCGTAGGGGGAAAATGATAAGGCGTTTCTATGCCTTATTTTAGAAACTATAGGATCAGTTTCTAATAGTTCTTGCTTGTTGTTTTTCATGACACTTTCTAAAAACTTTATGTTCTTTTATGCTATTAGGTGGCATGCAGCCACTCAGACATATGCTCTAGTTTAATGCTTTTAAACATGCAAAATGTGGATATTGATGCTATATTAAATATTCTAAATTTATGGTTATGATCTTATGATTAGTAAGCTATTTTAACATGAATGGATGTATGGGTGTTTGGTGGAGAATTACCTTGGATGTCTTAATTCTAAAATTTAAAGTGAAGAGCATAAATAACGAGTGAAGTATTGACCAGGTGAACATGCTCATGTGCTGGATACCCTGACCTGTTCCTGCAGCACACTCTATCGATAGAGAATTTAATGCAACTCAAGTGGAGGTTCCTGTAGGATCAAGTTGGAAATAGGTGGGAGAGGACCAAGTTGAGGAGTTATGAATTTCCTTGAAGAAATCCAGGAAGCAATGGGAAGCTATATTTGTTCTTCCTCTGTCGTGACAATTCTTTCCTTCTTTATGGATATCTTCTATTTTTCTTCTTTCTAGTTTCTATCTTTTCCAATAATTACTCCGCCGATTGTATAGCGTGAGAAGTTAAGTTGTTATATTTTTTTCTTTAAACGAATCCCCACTCCTACGTGAGAAGGAGGGAATTATCAATTATCAAGAATATAGTTTCATTCTATTATTTTTTACAACTTACATGAATCTTTGTACTATGTTTTTCAATAAATGGTAAATGAAGTATTGAAATCTAATTGAGTGTTATTAATTTTTGGATTCCCATCCAAGGGGGCCCACTTAGTGAGCAATTCATGTTAGTTAGAATCATTTCATGTAGTTTGTTTTCCTGAATCTTGTTATCTTAATTTTTGTAAATCAAAAGCTACAAGATAAGCTATTGCTTCCTGCAACCGAAGTGGTAGAACCGTTGAAACATTATAGTTTCATTTTCAAGCCTTTGCATTCCTTTAGCATCTATACTTCTACATTTTCTTTCCAATATTTATTTCCTACAGCCATAGACTAGCTTTCCTTTTCAATCAATTTGTTTCATGCAGCCATAGAATAGCTTTCCTTTTCAAGCAATTTGTTTCCTGCAGCCATAGCGTGGTCTAAGTAAATCCTTGGTGCATATATCTTTCTTACCCATTTCAAGTACTATGTCCCTGGGTTGATAAATTAAATGAGTTTTTATAAGGAGAATAGCTACTCGATAGGATGTCCAATCCCTGAATCTTGGTGAAAGCCTAGTTTTTTATTCCTTTATAGAAATGATCACTTAGTTGTCCTTTTCTTCACCCTACTATTAAAAAACTACCATATACAAATTTGCATCTAAATCTAGGTCACCCATATCAATCCTAGTAACATTAAAATCTATAGGGGTAGTTGAACTGAGATCCTTTTGAACCTTAGGCTGGGAAATCTCTAAGAACATATGACTGATATTCTCATCCTCTACAAGTCGAGAGGTGGTCTTTAAATTCTTAGTCTTGGGAGCGGGGAAATCTTCCAATACTTGAGCCATAATATCCTTTGGAGGGCACCCATTAGATTCTCTCTTCCTCTTATTATCTAATGTAGTCTGAACCCATGAAGAGGTTGCTAGTACTTGAGATCCTTCCTTTAAGGAATCAAGTGATATGAATAGAGATATTTTTAGTAGTGGGGTGATAGTTTGTAAACCTTGTGTGGAAAAAGGAAATATTTTTGTTGCCTTACCTGAGCTAGAAATAGACTGTTGGGAGCCTTGGTTAGATTCTTCCCCTTCTCTTCATTTGTTTTAGATTTTTTCTCTTTCTTCTCCTAACCTCCTTGGTTTTATTTTTTAGGGACCTCGTTATCCACAATTAGATCAACATCTAGTAAGGGACTTTATCCATAGGTAGGGATAATTCATGTTCCTTTCTTTGGTGGTTGCCCATCTCCTCCTCCTATAGTACCTGATGGTCTTACCATTAATATGATTGAAATAGGAGGAGTTCAAGTTGGCCATGTAATTGGGTTCTAAATTGGATTAACAAAGGTTCTTGATGTTGTAGTGTCCTTCCCTTCCCCTTTCCTCTTCACAAGTCATGCCTGGGTTGGTTTAAGGACCATATCTCTTTTGATATCCAAGTCATCTAATTTTGGGGCATCCCAATTTATTGATTCTAAGGATCTATCCTATACCCTAGCATAATATCATGGATCCATCACATATGATCCATCATCTACGAGTCCACCAACATCAAAGGGAAGACTATATTTTCTTATCTACTCAATGGTCAATCTGGAGCATGATCTCTTCTGAACCTCAAACCCATTAGTGCAATTATCCCATAAGTCCTCAATCATAGGAACATGGTGATACGTTGATCCCAAATGTAAATTATCTCCTACAAAATTACTTGGATCAAGTTGACCCTTTATAACATCATAAGTCTCCATTGAGTACTTTCTTGCCTCTTTACTGATATTGATGACATTGGAGGAGGATTGACATGTATATACTCCTAATTGAATAGGGAAGGGAATACAAATGATAATATATACAATAGATCAAGGAATGAAGGAAGCTGGGTGGGGCCCATCAGAGGAACATCAAAAGGTAACTTTTCAAACTCTTTCAATTGATTACTATAATAAGATGCAGTATGAAAAGACAATGTGAGAAATAGATAGAAAAGAATTAAAATGATAAATTGATAGACAAAATCAAGAAGTACAAAATGTGAAACATAGATTGGATATATTTAGGGAATTAGTCCCTCAGATTATGGAATGTCGGCCACCACCAAGGGTGTATGCTTTATGTCTACAAGAGAAATTCTTCTTATTCAAACTAATGTAAATCATTGGGGGTTTTGACCCTAGTATTTCTTCACCACAAGAATTTGTGGTTTCTTATTAAGGTGTCCCTAATTCCATTAGGAATATTCTCTATGAACTCTAGTTGCAAAATTATGATTTTTCTTCAAATGTTGATTGGAATCCCTTATTGTTTATTGGATATATACATTTTCCTACATTAATGTCATGGGCCCAGAAAGAGATAAACAATGTGAAACAACTGAGAAAATACAGGGCAAAGGAACTATCAATTACTTTACCGATGTGTCTTGAGAATGTAAAGCCCAAATGTATGTATTATGATTGGCTAGAGATAGCCTATGGGTTCCATGAAAAAAAACACAAGGAAATAATTCTTAAGAATAGAGCACAATTTTATGAAATTTTTCAAAGCCTTTCCTTGCAAGATGGACAGAGGGTAGCAGAAGGCCTTATTCAGCAGTGGAATAGATTAACATTTGCATCAAAAAATGTTGAGCCTCATAGCCTTATCAACTTTAGGGCTGCCATGCAACACATCCCTTGGTACATATAACTGGGTAGACGAGTAAGAGTAGAATTGTGGCTTCCCCTTACCTTTCAACTACCAATCTATTAGATTATAGTAGATTAGGGTACTACTGATGTTGTCGGCATTCATATTTTGTCACTAATGTCAACATATGTTTCTGTGGATTGAACAGACTAGTTATTACTATTGTATGTCAACTGGAAGAAGTGTACAAACAGTGTATGGATGAATCAGAATGATCAAAGCCAAGGATATGGAGAAGGGTGTGTGATGACCTTATTCTTAAGGTCACTTGGCTTAATATTTCATATTAGTAATGTTACAAATGTTTTAGTGAAGACTGGTTTTTGGACCGTGATAGTGATGCTTGATGGAGTAGGTCTCTATGTTTTGGGTATATCTTATAGCCATAGATGTTTTAGGGTACAAAAAATTAAGGGATGATAGAGGACACATTGAGGAATGTTGGATATTGATCGATAGTCATAAACATGTTGGTGATTTCAGCTATGGCGTGTATTTTGGAGGAGACCTATTTGGTGGCTGACTTTAGAGATGTAGCATGTATTATGGATTATGAGCATGGATTGCGGATCTTGGAGTATATCTGATGTATTTTAATTGATTTTTACTTGTTTTAGGTACCGTGTGTGTCTTAGCAAGGGGTTAAATAATTATTTTTATGTTGGAAAGCCTTAAGAGGCCAACCTAATTAATTATTTGTATATTGGGAAAGCTTAATTGGCTGACCTAATCAATTATTGTAATAGGGTATATATGAGATATATTTTCTTTTGGAAATATGTGGTAGAGATTGAAAATGCAAAGAAGTGTGAAAGCTGCAAAGCTTGTTTGGTTGCTGGATGTAGAGAAGAGTTTTTGATAAGAATACTTCATTGGAACTAACCAAGAAAAGGCAATTGCTATCAGACAGTTCACTAGATTGTGCATTTTTCTATATACACTTATTCAGATTGTTAATCCTTGAGGGTGGCTTTAACCTTCTTTGGGCAGTGTGCCTGGGTAGTGAGACAACTGTTAGCCTTGATTCCTAATAGGGACTATATACTGTAATGTTGTAATAACCTCCTAACAGGGAAAAATCTTTTAACAGGGTACTATACTCTCATTACATCATTTGTGGGTGCTAATTCCCACCGTGGTTTTACCTTTAATAGGGTTTCCTTGAAAACAAATATTGTGTTATTGTGGTGGCATTTACTGTGTTATCATTTGTATTGAACTTTTGGTATATAAATTTTAAATTTTAATATTCTATATCACAACTGATTCACCCCCTCTCAGTTGTGCTTTTAGATTGTTATTCGTAACACAATCCTCCTATGGCCGTTGCACAATTGTGTAGATAATGAAATAAAGGAGTAGTTGGAAGGAAGAAAAAGAAGTAAAATGGAGTGCACTAATGATTTTTATTGCTAACACACCAACACTAGTGAGGGAGACACTACAGTGGGCGATCTAAGGCGTCTTTCCTACTTTAGGAATGTATCTGTTCCTGAGGACCAACACTAGTCTTCGTAGGGGGAAAATGATGAGGTATTTCTATGCCCTATTTTAGAAACTATAGGATCAGCTTTTAATAGTTCTTGTTTGTTCTTTTTCATCACACTTTCTAAAAAATTTATGCTCTTTTATGTTATTATGTGGCATGCAGCCACTAAGACATATGCTCTGGTTTTATGCTTTTAAACATGCAAAATGTGGATATTGATGCTATATTAAATATTCTAAATTTATGGTTATGATCTTATGATTAGTTAACTATTTTAACATGAATGGATGTATGTGTGTTTGGTGGATAATTACCTTGGATGTCTTAATTCAAATATTTAAAGTGAAGATCATAAATAATGAGTGAAGTATTGACTAGGTGAACGTGCTCATGTTCTGGATACCCCAACCCATTGTTGCAGTAGACTCGATCAATAGAGAAGTTAATGCAACTCAAGTGGCGGTTCCGGTAGGATCAAGGTGGAAACAACTGGGTGAGGACCAAGTTGAGGAGTTATGAATTTCCTTGAAGAAATCCAGGAAGAAGCAGGAAGCTAGATATGTTCTTCCTCTTTTGTGACAATTCTTTCCTTCTTTATGGATATCTTCTATTTTTCCGCTTTCTAGTTTCTATCTTTTTCAATAATGACTCCGTCGATTGTATATCTTGAGAAGTTAACATTTTAGATTTATTTCTTTAAAAAAATACCCACTCCTGTGTGAGAAGGAGGGCTTTATCAATTATCAAGAATATAGTTTCATTCTATTATTTTTTACAACTTACATGAATCTATGTACTGTGTTTTTCAATAAATGGTAAATGAAGTATTGAGATCTAGTTTAGTGTAATTGCTTTTTGGATACCCATCCAAGGGGGCCCACTTGATGAGAAATCCATGTTAGTTAGAATCATTTCATGTATTTTTTTTTCCTGCATCTTGTTATCTTAGTTTTTGTAAATCCAAAGCTGGAAGATAAGCTATTGCTTCCTGCAACCAAAGTGGTAGAACCGTTGAAACATTATAGTTTTTTTTTCAAGCCTTTGCATTCCTTTAGCATCTTTACTTCCGCATTTTCTTTCTAGTATTTATTTCTTGCAGCCATAGACTAGCTTTCCTTTTCAATCAATTTGTTTCATGCAGCCATAGACTAGCTTTCCTTTTCAAGCAATTTGTTTCCTGCAGCCATAGCGTGGTCTGAGTAAATCCTTGGTGCATATATCTTTCTTACCCATTTCAAGTACTATGTCCTTGAGTTGATAAACTAAATGAACTTTTATAAGGAGAGTAGCTACTCAATAGGATGTCCAATTTTTGAGTCTTGGTGAAAGCCTAGTTTTTTTATTCCTTTGTAGAACTTATCACTTAGTTGTCCTTTTCTTCACCCTACCATTCAAAAACTACCATATAGACAAATTTGCATCTAAATCTGGGTCACCTATATCAATTCTGGTACATTGAAATCTATAAGGGTAGCTAAACTGAGACCCTTTTGAACCTTGGTCTGCAAAATATCTAAGAACACATGACCGATATTATCATCCTCTACAAGTGGAGAGGTGGTCTTTAAATTCTTAGTCTTGGGAGCAAGGAAATATTGCAATACTTGAGCCATAACATCCTTTGGAAAGCACCCATTAGATTATCTCTTCCTCTTATTATCTAATGTAGTCTAAACCCATGTAGAGGTTTCTAGTACTTGAGATCCTTCCTTTAAGGAATCAAGTGATAGGAATAGAGCTATTTTTACTAGCGGGGTGGTAGTATCTAAAAATTATGTGGAAAAAAGGAAACTTTTTGTTGCCTTACCTGAGATAGGAATAGACTGTTGGGATCCTTAGCTTAGATTATTCCCCCTCTCTTCATTTGTTTGAGATGTTTTCTCTTTCTTCTCCTAATCTCCTTGGTTTTATTTTTTAGGGACCTCGTTATCCACAATTAGATCAACATCTAGTAAGGGACTTGCTCCACAGGTAGGGATAATTCCTCTTCCTTTCTTTTGTGGTTTCCCATCTCCTCCTCCTCTAGTACCTGATGGTCTTACCATTAATATGATTGAAATAGGAGGAGTTTAAGTTGACCATGGAATTGGGTTCTAAATGGCATTAACAAAGGTTCTTGATGTTGTAGTGTCCTTCCCTTCCTCTTTCCTCTTCACCAGTCATGCCTAGATTGGTTTAAGGACCATATCTCTTCTGATATTGAACTCATCTAATTTTGAGGCATCCCAATTTGTTGGTTCTAAGGATCTATCCTATACCCTAGCATAATATCATGGATCCATCACATATAATCCATCATCTATGAGTCCACCAACATCAAATGGAAGACTATATCTTCTTATCTACTCAATGGTCAATCTGGAGATTGACCATGATCTCTTTTGAACCTCAAACCCATTAGCACAATTATCCCATCAGTCCTCAATCATAGGAACAAGGTGATAAGTTGATCCCAAATGTAAATTATCTCTCACAAAATTACTTGGATCAAATTGACCCTTTATAACATCATAAGTCTCCATTGAGTACTTTCTTACCTCTTTACTGATATTAATGACATTAGAGGAGGATTGACATGTATATACTCCTAATTGAATAAGGGAAGGAATACAAATAATAATATATACAACAGATCAAGGAATGAAGGAAGTAGGGCAGGGCCCATCAGAGGAACATCAAAAGGTAACTTTTAAAACTCTTTCAATTGATTACTATAATAAGATGTAGTACAAAAAGATAATGTGATAAATAGAAAGAAAGGAATTAAAATGATAAATTGATAGACAAAATCAAGAAGTACAAAATGTGAAACGTAGATTGGATATATTTAGGGAATTAGTCCCTCAGATTATGGAATGTCAGCCACCCCCAAGGGTGTATGCTTTATGTCTCCAAGAGAAATTCCTCTTATTCCAACTAATACAAATCATTGGGGGTTTTGACCCTAGTATTTATTTTCCACAAGAATTTGTGGTTTCTTATGAAGGTTTCCCTGATTCCATTAGGAATCTTCTATGTGAACTCTATTTGCACAATTATGATGTTTCTTCAGAAGTTGATTGGAATCCATTATTTTTTGTTGGAGATATACATTTTCTTGCATTAATATCATGGGCCCATAATGAGATAAACTATGCGGAACAACTGAGAAAATATAGGGCAAAGGAAATATCAATTACTTAATTGATGTGTCTTGAGAATGTAAAGCCCAAATATATGTATTATGATTGGCTAGAGATAGCCTATGGGTTCCATGGAAAAAAACACAAGGAAATAATTGTTAAGAATAGAGCACAATTTTATGAAAATTTTCAAAGCCTTCCCTTGCAAGATGGACAAAGGGAAGCACAAGGCCTTATTCAACGGTGGAATATATTAACATTTGCATCAAAAAAGGCTGAGCCTTATAGCCTTATCAAATTCAAGGCTGTCATGTAGCGTGTCCATTGGTACATACAACTAGGTAGACAAGTAAGACCAGAATTGTGGCTTCCCCTTATCTTTCAACTGGAAATCTATTGGATGATAGTAGATTAGGGTACTACTAATTTTGTTGGCATTTATATTTAGTCATTGATGTCAACATATGTTTCTGTGGAGTGAACAGACTGGTTATTACTATTGTATGTCAACTAGAAGAAGTGTATGAACACTGTATGGGTGACTCAGAATGATCAAAGACAAGGATATGGAGAATGATGTGTTATTACCTTATTCATAAGGTCGCTTGGCTTAATATTGCATATTAGTAATGTTACAAATGTTTTAGTGAAGACTGGTTTCTGGACCATGATAGTGATACTTGACAGAGTAGGTCTCTGTGTTTTGGGTATATCTTATAGGCAAAGATGTTTTAGGGTACATAAGATTAAGGGATGACAGAGGACACATTGAGGAATGTTGTATATAGATTGATAGTCATAAACATTGATAAGGCCGAGATAGGGCCAAATAGTTCTATGTTTTCATATGTTTTATGACTACTTTTGAAAGACTTTATATGTTTTCATGATACTTTCCAAGACTCTTTAAATATCTTAGAACTGTTATATCTATGGGTGTATGCAGATATATGTGAAATGTTTTTGAAATTTTTTATGATATGCTATCTATGTGTTGTATGGATATATGGAATTAAATCTGATACCTTTCTTTCTTACCTTAAGTCGAGTGGGTTTCCTCTAGCCATGTGATGAAGAGTGAGGTAGTAAATAAACTTGTTATGAATTCTTTGTCTTGGATATGTGCACATGCTAACCCTTTTGCAGAGGCAATGGATCCATGAATAAGGAAGGAGTCAACATAAGAGGAACAGAGTAACACTTTGAAAGGACCAACCGTTGTGGAGCTCATAGTGGTTCTACTACCGCGGGTGAGAATGAGTCCTGTTGTAGATGAATCACAGCTGAAGCAATCACAATGGAGTCAATCTAGCAGTAGCGTGTTCCTAGATTCATGAATGTATAAATGTAGTTTGTTCCTTCAGTTTAAGTTATTGGTCATGTTCTTGATGACCGCCATATCCCTAGTGTTGGGGAAGTCCTAGTCAATAGGAGTTTGTTTCAAGTTATTGTTAAATAAAGCTGAATGTTTTATTCCCAGTAGTTAGTTGATAGATAGAGAATTATTATTACAATACTCTGTTGTAATTCAGACAGAGATATATAGTCTTTTTTTCTGTATCTTGTGTAATCCATGTTTTATGAATAAATTATGAGAGCTTCAACTTCTAGTATCTGAAATCTTGTTTATTCACACTTCCATGGGGGCCCACACGGGAGGTGAATCTAATTTGTAGTTAAGTAGGTTGCAAGTTATTTCAGTAAGTAGGTTGCAAGTTATTTGAATCAGGTAGGACTTTGTTGCTCCTGCAGCCACTAGTAATAGCACCAATCGTTGTTCCTGCAGCAAAGGTAGTTAGTTAGTTTACCATTCCTGTAGCATAGGATTAAACTTACTATTTCAAAAAGTCACTTCATCTTTAGATTACACTGTTGATATTTCATTTCCTAGTTTAGTTCTTTTCAAGCATTTTCTATTTACTATAATGATGGCTTTCAGAATAGATTACAGGATATACTTTGCTGTCACCATTTCAAGTTTAAGCCAGTGGTCAACAATTTAATGAGTTCAATGTATTGTTTCTAGTAGAAAGGATGCATAATCCTTAACTATAAGAGGTATTATATAGAGCAGTCATTTTTGGCGCCGCTGCCGGGGATGGTGTCAATCTAATCTAGCCTAGAGTCATTGTAGGCCTATTTTACCATTTCTTTTTATGCATTGAAGAAGAGATCATCTTGGGCATTTTCTTCCTCAAGATCATCAAGCTGGCCCATTTAGTCTATTACATTCTGACCTTGAGGAACCCCAATTTGCACCCATAGAAGTTGAAGAACCATTTGAAAACATATTTGCTGATGAATTTGATCACTTACTATCATCCAATGAATCCTTGCAATTAGACGAACTATTTGCTGAACCAAAAGATCTCTTACAGCCACCAGGGCCTCCTCCAAGGATGGCTCAACCAAACTTTCCCTTTCCAATTCTGCCTCAGTAAGGAAATCAAAATTTGAAGAACATACCCTCTGCAGCCTTGCCCAAGTTCTATGGCCTCATCACCAAAGACCTTGAGACTTTCCTATTTGAGTTCGACATCCTTTGTAGGAGCTACGACTATACAACTGATGCACATAAGCTCAAGTTGTTTCCTTCCACTCAGAAGGAAGCCATGCTATGATGTTTCATGGGCCTTGGTGCTAACACTGTAGCAGATTGGACTGCCATGAGCAACATGTTTCTTTCCAAATACAAAGAATACTATCGAGGGAAAAATTTGAAAGGTGATGACATCTTCAAGATGACCCAGAAAGAGGATGAAACCCTGGAAGATTATGTTTCGAGGTTCATGTACAACCTTCAGCATAACACTCAGCATCAACTGAATGAGGACTCTCAAAAACACCTTTTCATTAAAGGTGTCAATGAAGGAAGCATTGAAGCTCTGGACCTGATGGCTGGAGGTGATGTTACACAAAAAATTGGGATGATATCAAAAATATCTACTTGAACTACTCTAGGGCCACTGTCAAGAAGGGTAGAGGAATCTGAGACCTACCACACAAGTCTGCTGGCTCTGGGGTATCCAAGATAGAACTTTCTAATCTCCTATCGGACTTCAAGAAGGACATCATTAACGATGTCACTACTCTACTGGATAACATGCAAGTGCACAAGAAGAAGGAGGATGATGATGTAGTGCTCGCAGAATATTGCCCGCATTATAGGGAGAAAAAGAGGAGCTACAAATGCAAGACCATTGCAAATGTAGTGTCCCATCCGATGCCTATGGAGTTCAAAGCTATTGATGAGAATGGGGAGGTGCTATATGTCACTCAACGCAGGCCATGGGCCCCACAACTAGGTATGCCTCAAGATCCTCTTCGAATTCCTAGCAATAATAATCCATGGCAGAGTTTCCCAAATTTAGGTCCCCATAATTTTGGAGGATATAATAATTGGCAGCAACCTCAACAGGGGTGGAACCAACCCTATCAGGGTTGGCAACAACCCCAGCAAGGTTGGTACCAGCCCCAGCAAGGTTGGAAACAACCTCAGTAGGGCCAGCAATAGCCCCATCAATGGTCTAATTAGCCCAATCAGCAAGCCATAATGCCTCCTCCACAACAACAAGCTCTCATGCCTCCTCCTGCACCAGCTACTAATCCTCCTAAACCACCACAGTTTCCTGCACAACCTAATCCCAATCCCAATAACAAACCACTAGCTCAACAACAGAGCTATGCCTTGCATGACATTCATCTCAGATCAGAAACTACCCTTGCTTCACCACAACCCCCTATCATAACTGAAGTGGAGGAGCCTCCTGTTAACCACGAAGATGTGTCAGCTCCTATAGCCAAAGAGCCTCCATTTCCTCAGAGATTAGCTCAACAAGTTGAACCCATAGTAAACCATGTTGTAGAAGACTTACTTGATCAATTAAAGCATATCACGGTAAATATTCCTTTCCTAGATGCTATCAAGGAAGTCCCTGCCTATACTAAAGCTATTCAGGAGGCATGCATTAAACAACCAGGAAGGAGGAAAAAGGATCCCAAGACCATTCATGTCATTGGCCAGCTCTCTGATCTTATGTTAGACAAGTTGTCTATACCCAAGTATGCTGATCCAAGAAGTCCTATGGTTATAGTTACCATCCAAGGTATACAAGTTCCAAATGCCTTAGTGGATTCAGGTGTGTCTATAAATGTCATGACCAAAGAAGTCCTATCCAATCTAAACATTGCCAATCTCCGTGACACACCAACAATTTTGCAATTGGCTGATAGTTCCATTGTTAAACCTGATGGGGTAATTGAAGATGTGATGGTCACCCTGCATTCCTGGGAATATCCCGTAGACTTTATGATTCTCTCCCCTAAAGCTGATATGGGTGGGTACCCTCTGATTTTAGGATGACCATGGTTGGCCACTGCTAATGCCTTCATAGCTTTCCGGTCACGAAAGATGACCATCTCTATAGGCGTCAACACCAAAAACTTGACACTCTACTCCCCTGCTCAACCCATGTTGCAGGAAGAGGATGCCATGTGGCTAGAATTAGATGAACTTGATCTCAAAACCAACTCAATCTAGCAGCTCATGGTAATAGGAAGAGAGCTATTTCTAGCCTCTCGGGAAGAAGATGAGATAATTTCCTCTATCCTCACTAATGACTCCGGCATAGATTCCCAGATGTGTCTGCAATAGGACTGTGTTTTAGAGACTATTTTGACCACTCCAAATGCATCTCTATATTCACTATCTTCCAGCTATCTTCATCTCCTATTACCCCATGAACTGACTTCACCACCAATTGTTGAGTTGGACATGATGGATAAGGTCATAAAAATGGAAATTAGCCTTGGCAAGGAATTGAACATCAGCTCTAACCTGTCATTACCCCGCCAAAAAGATATCCTGTAGCTGCTATAGGACAACCAATAGGCCTTTGCCTGGGATTAAACTGACATGAAAGGGATAGATCCTAAGCTTTGTACCCATCGGATCTACATAAGTCCAAATTATAAACCTGTTAGGCAACCACAAAGAAGAGTCAACCATATCCTAAGGGATATAGTCAAAACTGAGCTCCAAAAGCTCCTTAATGCCAAGTTTATCTATCTAATTTCTGACAACCAATGGGTTTCACCTCTTGTCATAGTGCCAAAGAAAGGAGGTAAATGGCATGTTTGTGTAGATTAAAAGGAGCTCAATATAGCCACTAAAAGGGACCATTTCCCACTCCCATTGATAGATCAAGTCCTAGACAACCTAGAAGTATTTTTCCTTCTTGGATGGGTTCAATGGTTACAACCAAATTCAAATAGCTCCTGAGGATTAGGAGAAAACTACCTTCACCTATCCTTGGGGGACTTTTGCATATTCTATCCTCCCTTTCGGCTTGTGTAATGCCCCTGACACTTTTTAGCATGCAGTCATCAATATTTTTTCAGACATATCTTCCGATTGTATGGAAATCTACATGGATGACTTCACTACCTATGGGAACACATTTGATGAATCCAAGAAAAATCTGGATAAGGTCCTCAGACGATGCCAGGACTATAATCTCTCATTCAATAGTGAGAAGTGCTTTATGATGTTGGAAGAAGGTGTCATGTTGGGACATTTTATTTCTTCACATGGCATCTAGGTCGACCCCGCCAAGATTTCAATCATCCGCACTCTTACCATACCAGAGAAGCAGAAAGATGTTTGGAGTTTCCTCAACCATGCTAGGTATTATAGATGGTTTATCAAGGATTTTAGCCAGATTGCAACTCCCCTCTATAATCTATTAAAAAAGGACTCTGATTTTACTTGGACTTCTGAGTGTGATAAGGCTTTCCTGCAACTGAAGGAAGTTCTAACCACTACACCCGTATTACGCGGACCAAATTGGGGTTTTCCCTTTCATATTCATATAGATGCTTCCGATTATGCTATTGGAGCAGTATTGGGCCAGCAAGAGGATGAAATTGAACATGCCATTTATTTTGTCAGCAAGAATCTCCAGGGAGTTCAACTATACAGTGACCAAAAAAGAACTGCTTGCAGTAATTTATGCTCTGAACAAGTTCAGGCATTATATTATTGGTTATCAGATTTTTTTCCACACTGACCATTCTATGATCCAGTACCTGATGAATAAACCAGCTATCTCAGGAAGATTGGCTCGTTGGTTGCTACTCATGTAGGAATTTGACGTCACAATCATCGACAAGCCTGGGAAAGCCAATGTTGTGGCTGACTTTATCTCTTGCTTGCACATTCTTGATGATCCTGCAGCCATCGATGATAGTTTTCCAGATGAACATTTGTTCTTGTTGCAAGCACACAATCCATGGTACGCTGATCTTGCCAATTATCTCACAACTGGTCGCACTCCGGCCCATTTTTCTTCCAAGGAACACTGGCTGCTAGCTGAGAAAAGGTTCAACTTTTCTTGGATTGTTGGTTTCATGTTTTACATTGGCCCAGACCAAGTTATGAGATGATGCATTTGTGAGGATGAGACTTATGACATCCTCCAGGCATGTCATGATGAACCATGTGGTGGCCACTTTGCAGCCAAAAGGACCACCTTCAAAATTCTGACTACAGGATATTATTGGCTGACTCTCCACAAAGATGCCACTCAGTACACCAAGAAATGTGATTGGTGCTAGTGAATGGGGAGGCCTACTATGACCAATGAGATGCCCCTATAGCCACAGGTGGTGGTCACACCCTTTGATAAGTGGGGCATTGATTTTTTCGGCCTAATTGACCCTTCTTCTCAAGGTAAGTCTTACATTTTGGTCTATACAGATTATGCTACTAAGTGGGCTGAGGCTAAACCAATGAAACATCCATGAGACAATAATGTTGCTAAGTTCTTGTATGAGTGCATTTTTCCCCACTTTGGTGCTCCAAGGGAAATTGTCTCTGATCAAGGGGCGCAGTTCACTTCCAACCTCATTACTGCTTTGATGGAGGAATACAACATTTGTCATGCCAAGTCCTCTCCTTACCATCTGTAGGCCAACGGTTAGGTTGAGGTCACTAACCACGAATTGGAGGCCATTCTTACCAAAACCATGGATATTCATAAGAAGGATTGGGTAGCTAGGCTTCCTGAAGTACTATGGGCTTACCGCACTACATGGAGGTCTACTACAGGATTCACCCCATTCCAACTACTCTATGGAAAAATGGCAATGATGCCAGTTGATTTTGAACATAAAACCTTGCAGACACCATTGGAGCTCAATCTTGATCTCACTGTAGCTCAACAGGAACATGTTCTCACCTTGTACAGTCTAGATGAATGGAGGAAATCTGCTTTAGCTAACACTGAGCTGGTGCAACAATAGAGGAAGCAGTGGCATGACAAGTTTATAAAAGATAAAACATTTACCGTCGGTGATTGGGCTCTCTTGTACGACTCCAGATATCAACACACCCCTGGTAAGTTCCAAACTTGCTGGTTAGGACCCTATGAAATAATTGTTGTATTTTCAAATGGTGTTGTGTAGTTGTCGACCATTGACCCTATTCAGTTCAATCTATTGGTTAATGGCCAGTGACTCAAGCTATACCATAAACAATAGGGCAAAGCTGAGTTCCTGCAGTAGTTTGCCAGCACTATAGTTCATGACCCTCCTATAGCACAAGAATGTGAGCCCCTCGCTCATATTCAGTCTTCACTTTAAAAGCTGGTTGCATCACCCCATAATAATTACTTTCTTTTAGAAAGTACTTTTCTCTGCAATAAACATTCATTTCATTCTTTCTTTTCTACCACCCTTCCACCTCATCATTTCCCAATGTCAGATGGCAATTACTTCATTCATTTCGTAGAGCCGCCACTACGTCATCAGGTGTGTGTACTTTTCCTTAGCATTTAATTCATTAATACATTTTTATTAGCTTCGCTCTCGTCATATGCGCCATGGTGGGACCCTTGGCATACTTAAGTTGGGGGGAGATAAAATCTGTGATTTGTCCTATATAACTATACACATATTGTATGATATATTTTTCAAACTTTTTAAACACTTTTACCTTTTACACAAATATTACGCATTGTACCCTTGATTGGACAGCCTCCAAATGAGCGATTAAATTTGCACAAATAAGCCAGCCAAGGTGTACATACAGACATCTATTGAGTAATCATGAATAGTTAGATCTTTCAAGATATGATAGATATGCATTCATTTCTCCATTTAGCATTTGAAATCTCGAAGTCCAGAACTTTCCATTTTCCTACAGCTTTGTTTTTTCGACCTTCTCTGCAAGTTTCTTGATATAGCTTGTAAAACATCTCTGCATTGCTTGTACATTCTTGTGGTGTGTATCCTTCAAACTCTGCAGACATGGGTGGTGATTTAATTCATTCTGAACCCACAATTCATGATGTTTTGTTAAACAATCAAGACTATAGGCTATTATTCCAGGCCAGAGGATGGGTGGATTACATTTTGAAGCTCACTAACTAGGATGAGGAGGTAGCATTACAATTTTTTATCACACTCCGTGATAGGGTAGCTACTGTTAAAGGACTAAGGGTACCATTTTCACAAGAAATTGTAGCACAAGTAATGGGGTTACCATAGGAAGGTGAGGAGTTTTCAGAGAATTTTGACCTAACAACTGCAAGAGCACAGTTTATTCTACACACAAACCCACCACTGGAGATTGACAAGAAACAAGGCACCTGCAGATTGTCTTTACCAAAAACCTTTAAGCAGTGTGCGGTTTTTGTGATCAAATATTTCACCTGTGAGGGTCGACAAGCCTACCTGTATGCAATACATTTCAAATTTCTAAGTTGTTTAAGGCATGACAAAAAACCTATCAACGTGCCAAATTTCCACTACAACATTCTGCAGAAAAGAGCCGCGGTAGTGCAGGAAGGTAAGCCTAACAATGTCTCCCATAATTGTCTCATTAAGCTTATAGTAGAGAGAGCATTGCGAGACTACCCTAATGTAACATGGGAAGAGTTCTTAGAAGGGAAATTAGAAGAAACCCTAAGACCATTAGGGAGTAGGGTTGGTAGAAGACTCCAAGTAGAGCAGGAGGTTTTTAAAGTCATTGAGGAACTAGGAGCATGTTCATCTTCAGCAAGGAAGCCTAGGACTAAAAACTCTAGGCGTCCTCCTGAAGCTTCTACATCTGGGTCATCCCAGAATAGGGGCAAACAGGAAGTTTTGGAGGAAGAAGTCCAGGAGAAAACTGTTCCTCCTTCTGATGATACAACTACTACCCCTACTAGGAAAGGAAAGGAAAAAGCAAAGTCAATTACCTCTAGTAAGAAAGCAGATCCTATAGCTTCAGGTACTTCACATAAGTGAAATACTGCTAATAGGAAGGAGGAAAATCCTTTACGAAGAAGCAGCAGGCAAAGGAAGGGTATGGCCATAGATATGTTGCTAGAGAATGTAGTGGTCAACCTTGATTCCCCTGACTCAGGAGAACCATCAGGAGGAAAACAATCTTTTGAGGTTGTTGGGGTCAAGGAATGTGTAATGATTAAGGATGATTCTACCTCTCAGGAGCAAGAATTTAGATTCTAGAGAAGGGATTTATCTACCCATGAAATCCAAATTAGTGATGATTTCATGGAAGCATATAATAATGATGACTTCTCTGAGGGAGACCCTATTCCTAATGAAGGTATGCTAAACTCACCCCCCACAATAGTAGAACAACATTTATTTGAAGACAATTCTAATGTTGCTATGAGTGGGGATGCACCTCCTACAGCAGAAGGGGAGGATCTATTTGAAGAAAACCCTAGCATTGACATGATGGTCGAGCAAGTTTTGGATCAAGAGTTGGACAAAATAGTTGCTATAGCTCAACAATATAGTAATCTAGAAAGGGCCATCATCATTCATTCAAAGTTTTCAGAAAATGTAGTTACAGGAGATGATGGATCAGTAGGAGAAAAACATGATGAAGGTGATCTTCCAAAGGTACCTTGTCCTGTAACTCCATCATCTATTATTTTTTGGTTAGTTAATCAGTTAATCATGGAAAGAGAACAGTGGAAAAGGTAGAAGAAAGATTTAAACTGGGTTATTGATCAAAATTTTCAAGAGTTGGTAGAGAAGGAGGAAGAGGTAGAACAATTCCAAGAAAGATTGGCTAAGGTAAGGTCAGTTATCCCTGACCTGATGAGCTGTAGGTCCCCTTCCCCAGTTTATGCCATTTTTCTTAAGGAGCAATTATTGAATTATCAATTGACCAATATAGTCAGGGGCAAGTCTCCTTTGTTGAATGAGCCCATTCAGTTTTTTCAAGCCTTCCATAATTCTCCTGCAGCCATACAAAACTTATTATGTGAATTCTTCCTGCATAATCTAGCTATACCTAATGATAGGATTTGGAATCCACTACCCTATGTTGGAGATATCTAGCTTAGGGAACTTATGTCCTGGGTGCAGAATGAGATCAGTAGGGAGTCTTAGGCTAAAATTTATAGGGAATTAGAGGATGAAATTCCTCTACACTTATGGCCAGAAGCTAAAGATCCCAAAATATACTATTACCACTGGATGAAGTTAGCACAGTCAGACCAGCGAAAAATATCATCAACCCTCTTAGGGATGCAGCCTACAATGAATACACTCAGATGGCCAAAACAAAATTAGCTGAGGCCACAAAATCCCTCCAATGGTATTGGATTACAATGACAGTAGATATGAGGAATAAGGAACCCCATTCACCACTTAATTTTGCAATGGAAAATAAGCATGCTCCCTAGTATGTCATGTTGGGCAGAGAAAGGAAAAGCTACTGGCTTCCATTAACATTCCAACCACCTCTTCTTCTTTCACCTCTTCTGCCTAATTCAGGAAACTTGGAAAATCATGACATGGCAGCAGAGGTTAGAAGGTGGGAGGCATACAGGGACAAAAAGGGTTTTTACTAGAGTTTTGTTGATGGAGGAGTTGGTCAGAAAACAGTTGTGGATCTCAGAATGCACACCAGGCTAAAGAACTACCTCTTTTCTTGAGGACCAGGAAAGGATTAAGCTGGGGGGAATGATAAGGCTGAGATAGGGCCAGATAGTTCTATGTTTTCATATGTTTTATGACTACTTTTGAAAGACTTTATATGTTTTCATGATACTTTCCAAGACTGTTTAAATATCTTAGAACTATTATATCTATGGGTGTATGCAGATATATGTGAAATGTTTTTGAAAAAGTCTATGATATGTTATCTATGTGTTGTATGGATATATGGAATTAAATTTGATACCTTTCTTTCTTACCTTAAGTCGGGTGGGTTTCCTATAGCCATGTGATGAAGAGCGAGGTAGTAAATAAACTTGTTATGAATTCTTTGTCTTGGATATGTGTATGTGCTAACCCTTTTACAGAGGCAATGGATCCATGAATAAGGAAAGAGTCAACATAAGTGGAACAGAGTAACGCTTTGAAAGGACCAACCGTTGCAGAGCTCATAGTGGTTCTACTACCGCGGGTGAGAATGAGTCCTATTGCAGATGAATCATAGTTGAAGCAGTCATGATGGAGTCAATCTAGCAGCAGCGTGTTCCTAGATTCATGAATGTATAAATGTAGTTTGTTCCTTCAGTTTAAGTTGTTGGTCATGTTCTTGATGACTGCCATATCCCTAGTGTTGGGGAAGTCCTAGTCAATAGGAGTTTGTTTCAAGTTATTGTTAAATAAAGCTGGAATTTTTATTCCCAGTAGTTAGTCAATGGATAGAAAATTATTATTACAGTACTCTATTGTAATTCAAAAAGAGATATACAGTCTTATTTTTTGTATCTTATGTAATCCATGTTTTATGAATATATTATGAGAGCTTCAACTTATAGTATCTGAAATCTTGTTTATTAATGCTTCTGTGGGGGCCCACGCTGGAGGTGAATCTAATTTGTAGTTAAGTAGGTTGCAAGTTATTTGAATCAGGTAGGACTCTGTTGCTCCAGCAGCCACTAGTAACAGCACCAGTGGTTGTTCCTGCAGCAAAGGCAGTTAGTTATTTTTATCATTCCTACAGCATAGGATTAAACTTACTATTTCAACAAGTCACTTAATCTTTAGATTACACTGTTGGTATTTCATTTCCTAGTTTAGTTCCTTTCAAGCATTTTCTATTTACTATAATGATGGCTTTTAGAATAGATCAGAGCATATACTTTGCTGTCGCCATTTCAAGTTTACGCCCCTGGTCAACAATTGAATGAGTTCAATGTATTGTTTCTAGTAGAAAGGATGCATAATCCTTAACTATAAGAGGTATTATATAGATCAGTCAAACATGTTGGTGATTTCATCTATGGCATGTATTCTAGAGGAGACCTATTTGGTAGCCGATTTTAGAGATGTAGTATTTATTATGGATTATGAGCATGGATTGTGGATCTTGTAGTATATCTGATGTATTTTAATTGATGTTTACTTGTTTTAGGTACCGTGTGTATCTTAGCAAGGGGTTAAATAATTATTTTTATATTGGAGAGCCTTAAGTGGCCAACCTAATTAATTATTTGTATATTGGGAAAGCTTAATTGGCCGACCTAATCAATTATTGTAATAGGGTATATATGAAAGATCTTTTCTTTTGGAAATATGTGGTAGAGATTGAAAATGAAGAGAAGTGTGGAAGCTCCAAAACTTGTTTGGGTGTTGGATGTAGAGAAGAATTTGTGATAAGAATACTTCATTGGAACTAACCAATCAAACACATTTGCTATCAGATAGTTCACTAGATTGTACATTTTTCTATATACGCTTGTTTGGATTGTTAATCTGTGAGGGTGGCTTTAACCTTCTTTGGGTAGTATGCCCGGGTAGTGAGCCAACTATTAGCCTTGATGCCTAATACAAACTATATACTGTAATATTGTAATAACCTCTTAACAGGGAAAAATCTTTTAATAGGGATACTATACTCTCATTACATCATTTTTGGGTGCTAATTCCCACTGTGGTTTTACCTTAAATAGGGTTTCCTTGAGAACAAATATTGTGTTGGCATTTACTGTGTTATCATTTGTATTGAACTTTTGGTTTATAAAGTTTAAATTTTAATATTCTATATCACAACTGATTCACCCCCCTCTCAGTTGTGCTTTTAGATTGTTATTCCTAATACAATCCTCCTATGGCCACTATACAATTGTGTAGATAATGAAATAAATGAGTAGTTGGAAGGAAGCAAAAGAAGTAAAATGGAGTGCACTAATTCTTTTTATTGGCAACTAACCAATACTAGTGAGGGAGACACTACAATGGGAGATCTAAGGCTTCTTGCCTACTTTAGGAATGTATCTATGCCTAAGGACTGACACTAGTCTTTGTAGGGGGAAAATGATGAGGCATTTCTATACCCTATTTTAGAAACTATAGGATCAGTTTCTAATAGTTCTTGTTTGTTCTTTTTCATCAAACTTTCTAAAAACCTTATGCTCTTTTATGTTATTAGGTGGCATGCATCCTCTAAGACATATGTTCTAGTTTCATGCTTTTAAACATGCAAAATGTGGATATTGATGCTATATTAAATATTCTAAGTTTATGGTTATGATCTTATGATTAGTTATTTATTTTAACATGAATGGATATATGCTTGTTTGGTGGAGAATTACCTTGGACATCTTAATTATAACATTTAAAGTGAAGAGCATAAATAACGATTGAAGCATTGACTAGGTGAACATGCTTGAGTGCTAGATACCCCAACCTATTCCTGCAGCAGACTCGATCGATAGAGAATTTAAAGCAACTCAAGTGGCTGTTCTGGTAGGATCAAGGTGGAAACAGCTGGGCGAGGACCAAGTCGATGAGTTATGAATTTCCTTGAATAAATCTAGGAAGAAGCGGGAAGCTAGATTTGTTCTTCCTCTGTCATGACAATTCTTTCCTTCTTTATGGATATCTTCTATTTTTCCACTTTCTAGTTTCTATATTTTTCAATAATGACTCTACCGATTGTATAGCATGAGAAGTTAAGTTGTTAGATTTTTTTCTTTAAAAAATTCCCCACTCCTACGTGAGAAGGAGGGCATTATCAATTATCAAGAATATAGTTTCGTTCTATTATTTTTTACAACTTACATGAATCTCTGTAATATGTTTTTCAATAAATGGTAAATGAAGTATTGAGATCTAGTTCAGTGTAATTGATTTTTAGATACCCATCCAAGGGGGCACACTTGGTGAGAAATCCATGTTAGTTAGAATCATTTCATGTAGTTTGTTTTCCTACATCTTGTTATCTTAATTTTTGTAAATCCAAAGTTGCAAGATAAGCTATTGCTTCCTGTAACCAAAGTGGTAGAACCGTTGAAACATTATAGTTTCATTTTCAAGCCTTTTCATTCCTTTAGCATCTTTACTTCCTTATTTTCTTTCCAGTATTTATTTCCTATAGCTATAGACTAGCTTTCCTTTTCAATTAATTTGTTTCATGCAGCCATAGACTAGCTTTCCTTTTCAAGCAATTTGTTTCCTGCAGTCATAGCATGGTCTGAGTAAATCCTTGGTGCATATATCTTTCTTACCAATTTCAAGTACTATGTCCTTGGGTTGATAAATTAAATGAGTCTTTATAAGGAGAATAGCTACTTGATCGGATGTCCAATCCCTAATTCTTGGTGAAATCCTAGTTTTTTATTCCTTTATAGAACTGATCACTTGGTTGTCCTTTTCTTCACCCTACCATTCAAAAACTACCATATACACAAATTTGCATCTAAATCTAGGTCACCTATATCGATTCTAGTAACATTTAAATCTATAGGGGTAGTTGTACTGAGATCCTTTTGAACCTTGGGCTGGGAAATCTCTAAGAACACATGACCAATATTCTCATCCTCTACAAGTTGAGAGGTGGTATTTAACGTCTTAGTCTTGGGAGCAGGGAAATATTGCAATACTTGATCCATAAAATCCTTTGGAGGGCACCCATTAGATTCTCTCTTCCTCTTATTATCTAATGTAGTCTGAACCCATGAAGAGGTTGCTAGTACTTGAGATCCTTCCTTTAAGGAATCAAGTGATAGGAGTAGAGCTATTTTTACTAGCGGGGTGGTAGTATCTAAAACTTGTGTGGAAAAAGGAAATTTTTTTGGTTCCTTACCCGAGCTAAAAATAGACTATTGGGATCCTTGGCTTAGATTCTTCCCCTTCTCTTCATTCATTTGAGATGTTTTCTCTTTCTTCTCCTAATCTCCTTTGTTATATTTTTTAGGGACCTCGTTATCCACAATTAGATCAACATCTAGTAAGGGACTTGATCCATAGGTAGGGATAATTCCTCTTCCTTTCTTTGGTGGTTTCCCATCTCCTCCTCCTATAGTACCTAAGGGTCTTACCATTAATATGATTGAAACAGGAGGATTTTAAGTTGGCCATGGAATTGGGTTCTAAATGGGATTAAAAAAGGTTCTTGATGTTGTGGTGTCCTTCCCTTCCCCTTTCCTCTTCACCAGTCATGCCTAGGTCAGTTTAAGGACCTTAGCATAATATCATGGATCCATCATCTACTTGTCCACCAACATCAAAGGGAGGACTATATCTTCTTATATACTCAATGGTCAATCTGGACCATGATCTCTTCTGAACCTGAAACCCATTAGCGCAATTAGCCCATAAGTCCTTAATCATAGGAACATGGTGATACGTTGATCCCAAATGTAAATTATCTCTTACAAAATTACTTGGGTCAAATTGATCCTTTATAACATCATAAGTCTCCATTGAGTACTTTCTTGCCTCTTTACTAATATTAATGACATTGCAGGACGATTGACACATATATACTCTAAATTGAATAGGGAAGGGAATACCTTCTGTATGTATTTCAACACACCTCTTATTTACATCACATATTTATCAACACAATTATGCCATTTTGATTTTATCATCTGCATACTGAGGTGTCTTCCATGGGAAATCAGCAAAGGAACCTATCCTTGTTAGGATTAAGTAATACTGAGAGGGGGGGTGAATCAGTATTACAACACTTAAAATAGACTTTAAACCAATTCCACATAAACCATAAGCTTGCTGAAATGAATAGAACATTAAAAAAATAACACACAACTCATAACACCAATATTTGTTGTCGAGGAAACCCTGGCCAAGGGAAAACCCCGATGGGGATGGTACCCACAAGCATG
The DNA here is from genome assembly GCA_018584345.1 of Thuja plicata. Classification (NCBI taxonomy): domain Eukaryota; kingdom Viridiplantae; phylum Streptophyta; class Pinopsida; order Cupressales; family Cupressaceae; genus Thuja; species Thuja plicata. The sequence goes on along the minus strand of MU223708.1, from coordinate 4,231,616 downwards.
CACTAAATTATAATGTTCCTATTAGGAAACCTAGCCATGTTAGGAGATGAATATTGCATAGTACATTTCCTTTTTTAAGGAATATCAACCCTGTTAAAGGTATACAACACCCTATTAGGGGCTAACTGAGCTTACAACTCTTACAACAAAACTTCTATTACAAAGCTTTTTCAATAATGAACAAAAACAAGCATCTTCAATGCTTAGATAGTTCCAGTCATAGTTCTTCAATGAAATGGATCATCCTCTTCTCTTATATTTTCACATAAACATATACATTCACTCATCAAACTTCCATCATATCTTTGCTTTACAAAAAGTCTTCATATATATATATATATATA
>MU223708.1:4209488-4231140 GCA_018584345.1 Thuja plicata | reverse complement strand
TGAGTCCACATTATACTCCTTAAATCATTGTTGTTATTCAACTTCTCTGTTACGTTGTCCTACTGTCTACGCTTGTCTTAAAATCTCTCCAACTCACTGTAATCAACCCCAATACTAAATCAGTCTTAGGTGGAGGTCATACATACCCAATAATATCTTCCACTAATCTCACAAGTCATAACTCATTGTACTCGATCTTTTCTAGCCAAAACAATACTGTCATACTCTATTTTTCCTGCTTCTATACTTAGTCATTTTGAAGACTGTATCTCAAAAACATTACTTCATTCCAAGCGATCAATATACCAGATATATTTCCATAATTGACAACCCAAAAGTGTCTCATATCATAAAAAACTCATCACTTTCCAACAATCTCTGCCTTTGGCATTGATGGCAACACTTAGCGAAAAATGACTAAGTGTCCCAACTCACTATCCTCTTTTTCTCTTTTCTTTCATATAATAATAATAATAAATTATTATCATTTTTCTACTAACTCATTTTCATTCTCTTCTCCCCCTTTGACAACAATGAAAAAGGTGGAAAATTTACAAATTTGTAGGATTTCAATGTTTTCTCACCAGTTTGTGTACATCTTGGAAGGTCTCTTCCATGATCTTCACTTCAGTGCTCCATGAATCAATCAATAACTAACTAGAATGAATTATTCCATTAAGTGCATAAGATGATGTCTCTGTGGCTTTAAATTTTGTAGGCATAGAATTTTTCAATGACTTTGTTGTCTTCTCCATATCAGATAAATGTACTTCAAGAATTAATAGTTTAGGAGTGATTATACTCTTCAAAAAACCAAATCTTGTCATGAATCTCCCTTTCTCAATATCTAATACATTCAATTTGTCATAGTTTTTTGGTATATCTCTATCCATCTCTAATATATATTTTGAGGAGGTCTCACAACTGTCCATCATTCTATTTAGTGAAGCCCTTTCCTTTGCCAAAATGTCTTCAATGTTTTTAATATGTCTAATAGGATTTATACAATGACTGTATAGTATCCTTCCATGTGTGACACAGTTTCTTTCCTTAGTTGTAGTTGTTCTCAGCATGCCTAAGTCCCATGAGATAGACTGGAAAACTTCCTTCAACTTCTTCTCTAGATAACTCTTCTCGACCTTCTCTTCAACAATCTTCACTAAAGATTCATAGTGACTGTCAAAATCATCTAGTGTCAACCTCAAATTATCTGTCTCATCTTTTCCTTGAAATACAATAGGTATAGGGAGGAGTTTTTTCACTATATTTACTACCCTAGTAATCACTTTAGGTCTTTTATCTCCTTTCTGCTCAGATATTTCCTTAGCTTTAGAGAATGTGATGAAAGATAGTCTCATTAACTCATCCTCATCCATACTGTCAATATCAGTACTCAATGTTCTATCCATACTTGCCAATAAAATATTAGTAGGTGTATCAGGTTCATGTTTAACCTTAGTTATTGTCTCTTTCTCTTTTACTATCTCAGTCTCAATTCTCTATTCAGACTCAATATTATGCTCTTCCTCCTTTTGTTCTTATTTTTGTTCTTCCTTCTCCTCTGCAATTATGTTGTTCAAAATATCTGCAAATGGGTCCTTATCATCAAGCGATGTGTTAAGAGTCACAGGCACACCAGAAACATAGAAATCTAGTTGCATATCATCTTTTCTCTTCTCATCATTTGCCTCAGCTATTTTTGAACTCTCTCCAAATCCTATGAGTATGGGCATTGTAGGTTTAGGAGATGGAGTATTCTTAGGAATGTTATTCATTAGTATCTGATCCAATTATCTTTGAGTCTCTTCTGTAAATTCTTCATACTTTCTTTCCATAATCTTTACTAATCTAGCCTTAGTCCTCAATAGTGGTTTCAATGCATTAAGTATTCTTTCTCTTTATTTTTATAGAAACTACTGGTAGCATATCATCAATAGCTTGATTTCTAATAGCATCATCTTCAATGTGTGCAAGCTATTTCTTTACTTTTAGTCTACCATAAAGCTCTTCGGGTATACTTCCCTCTAATTCTAGTAGATTCTTCTTGAAAACAAGTAAGTGATTTACAACAATATATTTAATCTTATACTTATTAGATTCCTCATACCTATCATATTACTTGTTTATTGAAACTGATGAAATTAAGTTTTTCCATTAGTATACTTAAAAGGAAAAACATGATAAAGGTCATCAGTATAAGCATAACTGGCGGACAACAAGCATACCTGACAGGACAAAATGTCTAAAGTGAAAATGCTAAGTATAGAATTTACCGACGACAAGCATAACTAACGATACAGTTTTGAGAACATCACCGATGGAGTAGAAAAGGAAAATCCAACAAATAGTTCAACTAAGGAAGACCGACGGAGAAGAAAATCCATAGAATGACAGAGTAGCCTGACCATCAAAATCGACAGTTAGTTACAGAACCCGCAAAAAGTGGATCTGAATTTACACGTCAGATAAAGCAATGTAATTCTATTTATAGATTTTTTATTTGTTTTAAATCTTATCTTGAGGGTCAAGCAATCATATTGTAAATTTTTTAAAGCATCCTAATGGATCTAAAACATATCTAACTAAATATCAAGGTCAAGTTGTAAACCTTGGATCTAGAGTTAATTTGAAAAGTGTGAATCAAGAATAGTGCTAGAAACTAGTATAAATAGATGTTCTGTCATTTGTAATAGAGAGAATTGTAATCATTTGAAAAATGATAGTAGCCATGGAGAGCATCTAAGTAGAAGAAGGGAATTCATGCAAAGTTTAGAAACAAGTTATAGCAGTTATCAAGAACACATGAAGGCTACCAACGAGAAGAGACAAGGTATTACTCAATCACTCAAGGTGATTACATACATACATTGTAAGCTATACAAGATTTGTTATCAGAAATTAGAGATTGCATTCACTATCAGATCAAAATTTATATTGTATTTGCATTCTAACAATTGCATCACAACAGAAATCCTTTTATAGAAGGTGGACTTAACAGTTCTTTGATAAATCTCTTAACAGAGTGCACACCTAACAATCTTTCTAAAGCTTCAAACAAAGTAGATCCTAATAGGTATCCACTCTAATACTCCTAACAGGGTATCTCATCAGAAGTGATCAATTGTAATCCTTTTCTAGCTCCCTTCTTATTTGCAGATAGTGAAGTTTTGTGGGTAGACATCCCCACCACAGTTTTTACTTCCTAGCAGGAGTTTTCTGCGATATCATATCACGTGTTATGTGTTATTTGTTTTCATGAATGTTTCTAGAATGTTAATACATATAAAGAACTTATATTATGATTACACATACATAAGCAAAGATGAACATATAGATAGGTATATACAAATTTGATGACACAAAGGTTAATGGGCCAATCACATAAAAAGTTTTAGAGGTACTGTTTCACCCCTCCCCTCCCAGTACATCATTCCAATAATTCCAACAATTGGTATTAGAGCTAAGTCTCTTTCTTGAAAATCTTAAAGACTTAAGAGAAAAGATCCACACAATGGAAAAGTACAGACTAGACAAGACTACTGAGAACGAGCAATTGCAAATTCAGATTTACTATGAGCAGTATAAAGAGGCGAGAGTAAGCATGAGAAAGTTGCTTGACGAAAGAAAGATCATGGAAACTAGGCTTAATGAAAAATATTATCAAGAAGAAGAGATCCTAGATTACTTCAACTATGTTTTATCCTCAACAAGTAAAGCTTCAGAAACATCGGTAGAAGAGATCACAAGTCTACAAGAAGTCAATCTACGTCTGACGGAGAAAATCAAAATGCTGCAAATCGGTCAAGAAACTCAGATGGTAAAAATTATTGATGTCATAAATGATTCAAGAAAAGCTAAATCAGAGAGAACATTGGCTATTGATGATAGGAGGAAAATAATAGAAAAGCTACAAGAAAAAGAATCAGAGATTCAAAGACTTACTGAGCATCACCATGAGATTACCAACCAGATTATTCTAATGATTCAAGAAGAAAACTGATTAAATACTAAACTCATTGAAAGAATACAAATCATCGGTGAGCTAAGGGAAGAAAATGAGAAGCTAAAGCATGAAGTCAGAATTCAGAATCAGCATAATGAATTGATCAAGAAAGCTGAAGATAGAAATAAAAGAATGGATGATTTCCTTGACGGTCAAAGAAGAGTCAACAACTACATAGGAATAGGTTACACCAAAAATGGAGAGTCATCTAATCAATCAAATCAAAATAATGTATATGCATCTCCAAGAACCAAGAAGCTGTCATGCAATCACTATGGAAAACCAGGCCACACCTCAAACATTTGTAGAAATAAAATGAAAGGTAGTCCTCAATCACTTTCTACTTTCATTGGTAATTGTTATAAATGTCACAAACAAGGACAAAAGGCATATGAATGCAGATCCAAGGTGACAAATCCAAAGAAGGAAACCTATATGGACAAGTATTGTCCTACTTGGAAAATGAATGGACATACATATCAAGAATGCTGGAAAAAGAATAAGAAGGCATGGACACCAAAAGAACCTGATAATGGATACAAACCAACAAAAAAAGGTAACTCATATGTTTGGGACTATAACACATGGGTAAATTACACAGCATGTGGAAGGTATGGTCATATATCTGTGAATTGTATGAGAAAATGGACTAGAAAACTAAGAAGATGGTTCAATCCTGGAATGGCATGTTTACATTGTCATAAGGTTGGACATGTGATAAAAGATTGCAAAGACCAACTGACAGAAACAAGTACTTATCCCAAGGGAAATACCATTGATGACATCAAGAAGATGAGAAACAAGATGTGGGTAAAATCCACAAACACTAAAGGTGCTGGAACAAGCAATGCAAATGATGATGCCCCATCTAATGGATCTGGTGGCATCACCATTTCCAACTAAATTGCACAAGTAAGTATGGAACTGCATTATGAAAAGTCATATTATGCATCGATTCCATTTACATATTGATCATATAGACAAATAATCATTATTAAAGATGCACTATATTGTCACGTGTAAATATTATTGAAAATCAACCATCGGTTAATGGGTACAAATATGCATTGGTGAACACACATAGAAAAGTTAACACTACTTACAGGAATGCATCGGTCATTACACAAAAGCCAAGTGGCTAAGCGCAAACCTACAGACATCGGTGATCCTTGAGCTGACAAATGTTGTCTTCGCCACTTTACCAACAATCATCAGTGAAGTCATCAAAGTTCTAGCAACCCCGACACTTTACGCATAACACCAAAGATGTTATTTATCCCTCAACTGACAAACACAGTGTTTGTATACCGATGAGTCGGTGAGCATTAATGACAACTTAGGGCACAAAAGTTATAAAAGTATGATGGGTGAACTCATTTCACACCCATGATTTTTGAGCAACCAAGAGAGCCAAGTAGAGAGATTGAAGAGACCTCAGCAAGATTCTAACACCACTCAGAGGATTCACGGGCAATCATAGAGATTTAGTAAGTACCTACATTCACTGACCGCACTGTTTATTTTGTGAAAAACCCTAAATTTTTTAAACATGATGGCATCTACTTCAAGAGTTGAAAAGTTGAGAGAAGATAAGAAGAAAATGATCAAGCTTGTCATAAAAGGCGCTTGTGTTGAACCTAAATACAAGATGCACCCAGAAATCACATCACAACCTGATGATTCCGGAGCATTCTCTAGAATCCCACCTAGGGTTTTACTACTAGAAGATGTAAGGTCCTATATACACTGTAAGATCTTGGAATTGGGAGATCTAGACCTAGATAATGCCTATAGGGCATTGTGTGATGAAGCTGGAAACTTGAAGGAAGAGCACACGCATCTGGAAGTAAAAGGACTCATGAATGCATTACACTTTCCCAGAGTTTTCAAAACATAATGGATAAAGATAGTTCTCAGCAGAATGCATAACTAGACTTTATGGCTTAATAAGCCAAAATGAATAACAAAGGATGTTATTCATGTAGTTACTAGATATCCTACAACTGACAAACCACAAGCTCACAAGAACCCATCTCTGAAGGAAGTAGAAAAGCTAACTGGTTCAAAATCAAACAAAAGAGCTCTCAAGGTCAACAGTATCACTGATAAAGAACTCATGTTTGGTGCATGTGTGGTAGGATACAAAATCTTCCAAGCAAGCAGAATGAATAGCATAGCAAGCACTGCTATGAGCACAACATAACAAATCATCAAACAAGGAAAGAAGATGGATATTGCAGAGATCCTATTGAATCAACTTGAGGAGAACATGAACACCATAATATCTTCAAGAACAAACACTTGTAAGTTTGGTTCCATCATTATGTGCATATTCTTTTACTTTGAAGAATACTTTCCTTCCATAGGCAAAATAGTATGGGATACAAGCAGACCTGTAACCATATAGATATGTGAGCGTATAGAGTCACTAGGAACATACTTTGATGATATAATGAATGAGTATTTCAAAAGCATTAATGAAATGTTGCAAGCTGGAACAAGGATACCTGAAAGTTTGATAGAAGAACACAAAGAGGACATATGTTTTATGGTAGATACTGATTTCACTTATATCCAAGTAGCAGTACATAGGAAGTCATGTCTTTCACATTTAGAGTATGAGATCAAATCAGGACAAGCCAATGAGTGCATCAAGGAACTATTGAATGAACCAACTAACAACAAGCAAGAAAGATTTGGCACCTATGAGGAAGCCAAACAAAAGATCAAGATAGATCTTGTTGTCAAGAAGATTGTAAACAAGAAGGAAAATATGGTTAAAAACTTAACCAAGAAATTTATAGTTACAGAAGAAGGTGAAGAGGAAACAAAGGGTAAGGAGGAACAAACTAGAGGACAGACACCTATCAGTGAAGAAGTAAAAAAGAATGACTCAGAAGGTACACAGTCAGATTCTCCACCTCCTCCTACACCCAAGAAAGAAAGAACAATAGCCACTTCAAGAACAAGAAGCCAGACTGCAAAAGAGTCAACTCCTTCACCATTATAGAAAGGAAAAGTCAGGATATACAAGAGAAAACCAGCTCCTCCAAAAGAAAAATAGACCAAAAGGAGGAAGATGACTAGAACTAGAGAGGATATAGAAGACTCAGCTATGGATGAAGCTAATGTAGAAATACAATAAGAAAAAGAACCTTTGGTCCCTACAACAATTGATGAAATATCCAAAATATTTTAGAGTCACAGTCTATTTCTGATCCTAATATTAGGAAATTGTTAAAATTTAGTACAAAAGATCAAAATAAGATTGAAGAAGCAATAATTGCTAAAATGTGCAAACATCATTATGTTCCACTACAATTCTCAGAATATGACGTTCCCAAAGAACTATCAGAGAGATTGTCATCCAGATGGACTTTTGCACTACATCAGGAAAAGGAAATGAGAGAAAGAATACTTGTTACTCTTATGCCTCCTGATACAAACAAGGAAGAAATTACTGAGATGATGAAGAAGTGTGAAAAATAATTCTCACCAAAAATGAGAGAATATGAATTTCTCAAGGGCAAGCTAATTGATCTTGATCAAAATAGCATTAAGAAGTGGTGCAAGATACTCAAAAATCCCACTAAGGAAGCTAGCCCGGAGAAGGAACAAATCATCATTAAAGATGTACAAGATGACACATCTATGGAATTGGATAGAGAAGAGAGTGATCCAACAGGCCCCAAACATACATACGTTGTAGATGAAGTATGGCCAGACACTACTCTTGACAACACTCAAAGTGAGGAAAGTCAAAATCCACCAAGTCCACTTCACATTAACTTGAGTAGAGAAGAAGAAGTTACCAAAGAAGATTTGACAAGAAAAGGTAACATAACTGATGATATCAATGATGAATCATGGTTAGATAACATTGTCAATGACATTATAGGAAAAGACCATGTAGAAGAAGTGCAAAAAGATGAAGATATCAATGTTGCATAGGGCAATGTCGATGGATAGGATTCAACTATTAACACTGCAGAAGTCAATACACCAACAAACATGAACATATTAATCGATGCTATTGATATTGAATCAAGTTAGGAGAAATCATCTAAGAAATATGATGATATACCAAATGACATGGGTAATGATGAAAATAAAGATGCATCAAATATTCAAAAGGATACAGATACAACAATGAAAGATGCAACTGACACTCAACAAGAAGTGTCTACTGAAAAAAATAGAGGAGCAGAGAACAAAACAGATGAAACATTGAGAAAGGATGAAGAGAAAGAAAAGAGTGAAAAAGTCAAACATGATGAAAGAATGAAATAAAAAGAAGATAAATCTATTGATACACCCAAGGAAAATGAGGAGATGTCTTCACAAAACCAGCCGGTGAACTCAGAACAGAAACAACAAGATGCTTCATCTTCTCGACCCTCACCTACCAAATCAATCCAATCTCAAGGTCTACAAATGGTAGTACATCAATCTGCCTCCCAGCCAAAGAAGAAAAATAAGAAGGTATTAAAGAAATATATCTTGGATGTCACACTTGATGAGGTAAAAGAAATACCCAAGTGGGATGTATCTACTTTAGATACTGAATCACTTCAAAAGTTTGGAGTAATGTGTCAGAGAAAGGCAATACAAGAGAAAATGAAAAAGGCACACAAGGAAGCCCAAGCACTTGAACAGGCAAGGGATATTCTACAAAAAATTGTTCTAGATGTCAAACTCAAAGATAGCATATCAGTAATGGAACAAACAGTTGAGAAGATCAGCCAAGAAGTGGAAGAGAACAAGGTAAAGCTATTTGAACTAGAAAGTGAATTAGAACCTATGATTTCTGAAGTTGTTACCTTAGTTCAAAAATTATTCACATTAAAAAATTTCACTAAAGAAAATAGTGAAAAGCTGTCACAATTAGATTCAGATCTAACAGCTAGTGCACTGAGTTTAACCTATGATGTAAACACTATAAATTTGCATCATGAAAAGATTACAGAGGTAAACAAATCGAGACAAGAAATATGGGATGTAGAGACTCAATTTATAAATGAGGTTACAGAGCTTCAAGATCAAATTTTGCCAAACCTCACCACTCTGCAACAACATATTATAGATGCAAGAAATCTAATCACGACCCCAGAGATTTTTGTGGTAGACAACATATATGACATGCATGTGAGGATATCACTTGAGTATTTGGCTCTTGAGAATTTAAAGGAGAAATGGGAGAAAATAATGGAGGAAATCAAAGCCTCACACTCTCACATTCTTGAAAAGATGTAAGCACCTTTTCCCTCATTATCAAAAAAGGAGGAATGTATACATATGTACAATATACTTTAGTAAAAAAGAAAAAGGAGGAATGTATACATATGTACAAAATACTATATAAGGATATGTATAATGTATGTATAGCAAAGATAGACATGTACATAAACTTACACTTACCGACATATGCATAGGGGGAGTCATTTCATGACTAAGGAAGAAGTATACATAGGTGTACATACTAATGCATCAAGTATGTTTCACATATCAGTTTTTGATACTAATGTCAAATGGGGAGATTGATGACATTAAGTTTTTCCATTAGTATACTTAAAGGGAAAAACATGATAAAGGTCATCGGTATAAGCATAACTAGTGGACAAAAAGCATACCTGACAGGACAAAATGTCTAAAGTGAAAATGTTAAGTATAGAATTTACTGACGACAAGCATAACTGACGATACAGTTTTGAGAACATCATTGATGGAGTAGAAAAGGAATATCTGACAAATAGTTCAAGTAAGGAAAACTAATGAAGAAGAAAACTGATAGACTGACAGAGCAACCCGACCATCAGAACCGACAATCAGTTACAAAACCCGCAAAAAGTGGATCTAACTTTACATGTCAGATAAAGAAATGTAATTCTATTTATAGAGTTTTTATTTGTTTTAAATTTTAACTTGAGGGTCTAGCAAGCATATTGTAAATGTTTTAAAGCATCCTAATGGATCTAAAACATATCTAACTAAAGATCAAGTTCAAGTTGTAAACCTTGGATCTAGAGTTAATTTGAAAAGCATGAATCAAGAATAGAGCTAGAAACTAGTATAAATAAATGTTCCATCATTTGTAATAGAGAGACTTGTAATCATTTGAAAAATGATAGTAGCCAAGGAGAGCATCTAAGCAGAAGAAGAGAATTCTTGCAAAGTTCAGAAACAGATCACTGTAGTTATCAAGAATACAAGAAGGCTACCGATGCGAAGAGACAAGGTATTACTCAATCACTCAAGGTGATTACATACATACATTGTAAGCTATACATGATCTGTTATCAATAATTAGAGATTGCATTCACTATCAGATCAACATTTATAATGTAGTTGCATTCTAACAAGTGCATCACAACATAAATCCTTTTGTAGAAGGTGGACTTAACAGTTCTTTAATAAATCTCTTAATAGAGTGCACACCTAATGGTGTTTCTAAAGCTTCAAATGAAATAGATCCTAACAGGTCTCCACTCTAATACTCCTAACATGGTAGATCATTATAAGTGATCAATTGTAAGCCTTTACCGTCTCCCTTCTTATCTGTAGATAGTGAATTTTTGTGGGTAGACATCCCCACCGTAGTTTTTACTTCCTAACATAATTTTTCTTTTATATCATATCATGTGTTATGTGTTATTTGTTTTCATGAATGTTTCTTGAATCTTTATTCATATAAACTTATATTATGATTACACATATATAAGCAAAGATGAACAGATAGATAGGTATATACAAATCTGATGACACATAGGTTAATGGGCCAATCACATAAAAAGTTTTAGAGGTACTAATTTACCCCTCCCCTCTTAGTACATCATTCCAATAATTCCAACAGAAACTAGCTTTCCTTTCTCAATATCTCTATTTTAAATCATTTTCAAGTCTGGCTTCGATACTTGTCTGTCACTAGTGGTCTCTTTTTCTATTTTCTTCTCTTCTCCTTCAATCCTTTATTCCTTAGGAGGTGAATCTGGTTTGGTAAATCTAGTGATTCTCCAAGGTAAAATATTAACTTCCTCTTCTTGTGATGTCTTCAGTAGTGGTGAAGGGGTGGTAACATCAATAATAGTAGAAGGTGAAAAAGTTACCTATTCAATCTCTGGAGGTGGAAGGGTTGCAGTAGTAGTATTTGTCAATACAGAAGATTGCTTTGTTATCTTCTTATTCACTTCTCTCAGTTCTTCTTTAGTCAAACCTTCCTTTGTTCCACATTCATCAAAAATGATTTCAACTTTCCTCTTACTCATTCTGCTAGTCTTCTCTTCTTTGACTTTTTCTAACTTTTCCTCATAGGTGCCCCATCTCTCCTCAAATGAATCTATCTCAGATGCCGACACATGTTCAATTTTCATAGTTAGGACCTCAAAACTACCTTCATAGCCCATAGGGTAACACCATTTCACCCTAGGTATAACTTCTTCAAACCATACATAGTCTGTCTCAACCATAAAACAAATTGTGTCCTTATAATTTTCAACTAGTTCTTCAGGAATTTTGATTCTTTCCTTCATTTGCCTTTGAAGAATCTTCATCATCCCAAATAGTTCTCCATAAACCCATGTGCTATTCTGTCTTTGGAATCTTTTAGAAATATGAATACTAGTAGGCCTCCCTTCTCTCCAACCACTTGGGTGCATGCTAGGAAACTTGTGCTCAATGTGGATATACATATGCATTAAGAGTGAGCCAAATCGAAAGTTTTTAGACTTGTCCTTCCTGATTAGTTTAACATTCTCCAAAAATTATTGTGCTAGAACCTCACATAGATTATAAGTAGTAGTTTCTTTCACCATTCTATAGGCCATCATGATAACACCTACAGATACTGAGTTAGGTCTATTTCTATAGTAGGATTTGTAACCAAGTATCATCGCAATCAATCTGACATCCTGTAAGAATGTATCATTAAGTGTCATAGCTTGCCTATCCCATTTTGAATATGTTAGGGTTTCTAATTGTTTCTTTATGTTCTTCTCAGCCACAGGGATAGTTCTAGTGTTGTCCAGTCCAATAATCTTATGAATCAATTGACTACAAATCTTTATAGGTTACTCTCCTATCCAAATGAACTGATCATGAACTCTGCTCAGCAATATTTTGAACCATTCCTCTTTGCTGAATTCGCATAAGTCCAACATTTTCATAATTCTTAACTCATATATATGTTTGAACTCATCTTTTATTTTTCCATCATCATTCATGTACTCTATTTCAGTATAAATCTCATCAATACCCAGTATATCATACTTGCAATGAATGTATGCCCTAATATCTTCTATGTGCAAAATGCCATGCAGTGTCTAGGAAAATGCTCCTTCAGGGTCATCTTCACACAACTTGAAAGGATGTTTCTTAAACTTGTATCTCTATTGATCTACAACATCATATATCAAAGGTGCATTCACAACTTCTAGAGATGTATATGATGTAAATACCTTTTACACTAAATTTTGACTTTCCACTTTGATCGATTACGCAAAGTAGTTGCTAGCTAGTCTGAATTTCTCTACTCTCTGATCTCCTTAGGTTGCTACTCATCAAATGGTAAGGAAATAGATAACCATTAGGTTCTTTATACATCATTAAGTGTTAAAAACTCACATTACACAATACTATCCAGTTAGTCATAAAGCTCTCGATCATAAAATATTCATCGTCCGATGTTGCGCTCTTAGATATAAGTTCCATGATGTTGGCCAATATCATACCTAAGCTTGCTAGAGCTTAATCTACATAATCAAGGGCTGGATATATTATGTTGTGCTCATCCAATTCTCCCCCTAAGGCCATAATCAAATTATTAGATCGATTCTACTTTGCTAGCATCAGGGAAAGATCCAGTAGCATCTACTGTCTCTTCTTGAACCAATATATCATTAGAATCTTTGAATCTCCATACTTTACCACTGATGTTATCTTCTGCTTTCCTGAAACAATTTTTGAAAATCACTCTTATATTCTTCCATACTCTTACCAGTATTATTTTCATTTCTCTTTGTATCCATAAGAGGTTTTGCTCTTTTGTTATTCTGTTGTGCTCATCCAATTCTCCCCCTAAGGCCATACTCAAATTATTAGGTTGATTTTTCTTTGCTAGCATCAGGGAAAGATCCAGTAGCATCTATTGTCTCTTCCTGAACCAATATATCATTAGACTCTTTGAATCTCCATACTTTACCACTTGTGTTATCTTCTTCTTTCCTGAAACAATTTTCAAAATCACTCTTGTATTCTGCCATACTCTTACTAGTATTATTTTCATTTCTATTTTTATCCATAAGAGGTTTTTCTCTTTTTTTATTCACTCTATTATACCTGCAAAACTTTGCTATATGACCTAGATTGTTACATTTATAGCATATAGGAGGTTTAATGTATTGATTCACTTGCAATTTACAATTCCTTGCAATGTGTCCAAGGGTGTTGCATTTGTGACATATGACCTTAGTTGTTGATTCTCCTCTATTGTTGTCTTGTCTATATCTAGTTTGATCAGGTTTCCTACATTCTGTATTTTTGTGCCCATATGCATTGCAATTAAAACAATAACCAGAAAAAGTTGTGAAAGGGGTGTTACCTCTGCAATCTCTCTTCATGTGTCACAACTTATTGCATCGAAAACATCTATTCCTGAAAGGTCTGATCTGTTCTTTAGGTTCTTCAAGGATAGGTTTTTCTGCATTAATCTTAGCATCATATTTTTATTCCTGATTCTTAGAACATTCAGCTTCATTGAAGCCAATACCAGTCATATCACCTTTAGGTTTCTATCTTTCTCTATATTCATCAATCAAGTCACTGCTCATGTGAAGTTTCTCAATGTGTTTGTTTGTCTCAATAAGTTCACCTTTTATGATCTGATTATATTTCTCCAATTCTAGATACTTGTTCTTGTAATGGTCAAGGTCAATCTTCATTTTTCCATCAGAGTATTAGCATCTTTCAAAGCTTCTTCAGTGTTGATCTTAGCATTCTTTTCTTGTTGAATCTCTTTATCCATCATATTATTTTCAAGCTTCAAACAATCATTCTCTTGTTCAAGTTGCTTAATCTGATTTGAATTTTCTTTTATTTGAACCATAAGATCTTGTCTCTAATTTTTGGAAAGTTCAAGCTAATCCTTAAGTTTCTTGATGAGTCCATCAGCTCTCCTTAATTTGAATCTCAAGTCACCATTTTCTGCTTCAAAGTTCTCTTGTAAATTTTATGAATCTATTCTGATCTCCCTTAAGCTATTAGACTTTCTCTCCAAGGGCCAAAAGCTCTGATACCAATTGTTAGGATTAAGTAATACTGAGAGGGGGGTGAATTAATATTACAACACTTAAAATAAACTTTAAACCAATTCCACATAAACCATAAGCTTTCTAAAATGAAAAGAACATAAAAAAATAACACATAACTCATAACACCATTATTTGTTGTCGAGGAAACCATGGCCAAGGGAAAAGCCAGGTGGGGATGGTACCCACAAGAATGCACTAAAGTATAATATCCCTATTAGGAGACCTAGACTTGTTAGGAGCTGAATATTACATAGTAAATTTCTATGTTAAAGGAATAGAAACCATGTTAAAGGTATACAACACCCTGTTAGGGACTAACTGAGCTTACAAATCTTACAAAAAAACTTATGTTACAAAGTGTTCTCAATAATGAACAAAAACAAGCATCTTCAATGCGTAGATAGTTCCATTGATAGTTCTTCAATGATCTTTGTCATCATTTTCTCTTCTATTCCCACATACACATATACATTCACTCATCAAACCTCTATCATATATATATATATATATATATATATTGTTAGAATGAATTTAGAATAACTAAGAGGGGGGGTGAATCAATTATCCTCAGATCTAGATGTACCAATTGAAACTTTATAGCACTTTAAACAACTCAGATCTGCTCGGCGGCAATAGCATAAGTTAACAATATAAATATGCATTTTACTGTTCAAGTGTAATTAGCTTGTAGAAACTTAACGGGAAAACACACCATAAACATTCACATAAGTTGACACCAGTATTTAACGTGGAAACCCAAATTGGGAAAAACCACCTGTAACATGCTACCAAGTTTTCACTCTTCTAAAGTGAGCTCTGCTAGGAGCCAATCCTATTAAAGGTTACAAAACACATTGCTAAATGTGACCTGGTTAAAGGATTTAAACACCCTATCAGGAGTGGCCTTGTTAGAGGTCTTAGAACATTCCACCTGAATGTCACCTTGCATACACTTTTTCACATACATACATCTCTTTAAATAACCCCTTGAGGTTGTCTTATACCTCTTCTTCTAGGTAAATAAATATTTTTTTCTTAATCAAGATCGTAGATCTTAGGTTAGGTCAGATCCAACGGATCTTTCCATCATTTACAATTAATTTATTTCTCCAAAGTAATCATTAATTAGCTCTTGGATCCATGCATTAATTATAGTTACCCGTGCATTTAAATAGTGTCAACCAATCATGCTTATCCTTAATTAAATTTACATATCCCAATAAATTCAATTATGTCAGCCAAATATCTCTAATCTCAACAATTACCAAAATATTGCTGCTCAGCCAACACTGTGTTCTTCCACTCAGTCATCACTGTTTTCCTCGGCAATTTACTGGCACTCGGTCGATACTAAGAAAATATGCTCAACATACACTGGTGCTCAGTCAACATAAACTTCACTAAGAATATATTGTTACCAGTAAACTGACATCTTGACTTAGTGTAATGGATAAACAACACATTACTTTGCCAATGTGCCAATTGATCAAGTACCCTTGTAATTTCTCATAACTCATCCATTTCCCTCTGTCTTCTTGTTATCCTTGCCTTCAAATCTTTTTCAACAATCAATAGATATGGTACTCAAACAGATAGAAATAGTCTCACCAGTTAAGGTTTGACATTAATGAAAAAATAATAATTGTTTACATTGTAGCTTTCCAACAATCTCCCTCTTTGGCATTGATGGCAACACTAAACAATAAAACAATAATCTTACAAACATAGTTACCATACAATCCAAAAATTCTTCTTGTGTTCCTTGATATGAACAAATCTTCATTAATGTCTTTAGCTTCATTCTAATTCTCATCTTTTAAAACATTTCTCCCTCTGTGTCTGTAATCACACTAAAATCTTTCTATTTCTGTTCAACTATAGACTCTCTCTTTCAGTAAACTCTCCCTCTTTGACAATAATGCCAAATACGTTGACATCTTTATCATGCAAATTATTTTGTTCTTACTCATTATCATCTTTCTTATGACTGATTCTCAATTTTTTCCTTGTCTTTCTTTCACACCTTTAGTAAGCATCCTAAAGTATGACTTCCTATGCATCAATGTGTCAAATATTCTAAATATAACATTTGATGCAACAGTTCCATTCTAAACTAATTAGCCTCGGTTAGGGGAATCAACCCTAATTTACCTCGTAGATACTCATGAGCATCCTTGGGTAGTTATTTTGTAAATATGTCTGCTAAGTGTTCCTTAGTATGCACATATTCCAATCTCACTTCCTTGTTTTGAACTAGCTCCCTCAAGTAATGATACTTGATAGCTATATGATTTTTCTTAGAGTGCATTATAGGGTTGTTACAAATATTGATGGCACTTGTGATATCACAATATATAACAACTGGTGTTGTGATCACTTCTTTCATACCTTTTAGTAGTATCTTCAACCACACAATATTAGAGCAGTTAACTACTGCTGCCACATACTCAGCTTCAGCTGTAGATTGTGAGGTACAATTATGTTTCTTTCTTGTTCATGAAATCAATCTCTTTCCTAGAAGAAATGTGCCACCTATAGTGCTTTTCCTGTCATCCACATTTCTAGCCCAATCAGAGTCAATTAAACTTTGAGCTCAAAATTATCATTCTTTTTGTAGTACATACCATATTCATTTGTTCCTTTCAAATATCTCACTGGTTTTGATTATTCCATTCCAAAAAAATTTAGTATCTCCTTGACATATTTTGATTGAGTAATATAGATACCATTCTTCATTTGATATATTTGCAAGCCAACAAGGAATTTGATTTCACCAAACATAGACATCTCAAATTCAGTTTGCATCTCTTTTGCAAATGTTTGGCATAACACATCTTGTCCACCAAATATTAATGTCATCAACAAAAATTTCAGCTACTAAAGTACCTTTATTTTTTTCTAATTTCAAATATAGATTGTTGTTGTCATTGGTTCTTACAAATCCAATCTTTATCAAGTAATTGTCCAATCTCTCATACCATGCTCTTGGTGATTGCTTCAGTCCATATAGTGCCTTGTGTAATCTGCAAACCATGTTCCTCTTGCTTGGTTCAACAAATCCATCAGCTTGTTCAATGTACACTTCTTCTTCTAATATTCCATTTAGAAATGCTGACTTTACATCCATCTCATAAACTTTAGAACCTTTGTAGGCTTCATATGCAAGTAAGGTTCTGACTCCTTCCAATCTTGCAAATAGGGTGAATGTTTCTCCATAATCAATTCCTTCCTCCTATGCATAACCCTTGCATACCATTCTAGCTTTATTCCTTGTTACTTCTCCATGTTCATTTAGCTTATTTTTGAATACCCACTTAGTACCAATTACATTTTTTTCATTTGGCCTAGGTACAACTGTCCAATTTTTATTCTTCTCAATCTATTCAATCTCTTCATTCATGGCTTGTATCCAGTCTTCATTTTCTAAGGCATCTTTTACTATTTTAGGCTCAAAATCACATAACAAGCATGTACCATCTCTAAGCTTACTTCTTGTCATAACTGCAAAATCCTTTGATCCTATGATTTAATCAGGTTTGTGGTGCCTCCTTACATAATTTTCTAGAGTAGGTTCTTTCTTTACTTCAGATTCATTTTTCTCATTTAATTCAGGTTGATTTTGTGTCTCGGCATCTTTATCAGATAGCTCGACAATTTCCTTATGTTGTCCGGCAAGCTCATTCTGTGACTCAGTAGAGGCTAGCTGTTTCTCGGAAACCTCATTCTAAGGTTCAGGTAATACATTAGAATCTTCCTCATCCAGATAGACAAACAATTTATAACTTTCAGGTTCCTATGTGCTTTCTGCTTCATTTCTTTCTGCATGATATTTATCAACTCTAACATTTGCACTTTCCACAATTTTGTTAGTGTTAGAATTCAAATACTTATATGCTTTCATTTTAGTTGAATACCCAACAAATATGCCTTCCTCACCTTTAGCATCAATTTTTCCATTTCTGTTATGCTTCAATATAAAACATTTTCTTCCAAAAACTTTGAAATATCTTACATTAGGTGCATATCCATACCATAGCTCATAAGATGTAGCATTAGTACCTTTCTTGACTTGTACTCTTTTTAGGGTATAGACTATTGTACTTACATCTTCTCTCCAATATTTTTGTGCAACATTCTTCTCCATCATTAGTGTTTTGGCACAGTCCATGATAGATCTATTTCTTCTTTTAGCAATACCATTCTATGGTGGTGTCCTAGGTGTGGACATCTTTCTTTTTATACCTCGGTGATTGTAGAACATGTTAAACTCATTAGAAATAAACTCACCTCCTCGGTCAGATCTCAAACATTTCAGACTTTTTCCTATCTCATTTTCAAATTTTGCCAAGTACCACTTAAATAACTGGAATGCATCAAATTTATCCTTAAGAAACATAACAGTCATCATTCTGGAGTAATCATCAACAAATAGAATAGAATATCTATCTCCACAGTAACTTTTCTCACCAATGGGACCACAAAGGTCAGTATGAACCAATTCCTGAATTTCCTCAGAAGTATGAGTCTTGCTTTTGAAACTAGATTTAGTCATTTTTCCCAATTGACATTGCTTACACATTGCATTTTTAGGTTTCTTTAACTTAGACAGCCCTCTAACCTTTTTTAATTTTGTTATGCTTACCAAGTTATCAAAGTTTACATGACACAACCTTTTATGTCCTAACCAAACATCATTATATTGTCCAAACACACATGTCTCATCAGCTAAGTTGAGATAGAACAAGTTACCTTTTATTTTCTCTCCACTTCCAACTAGTTCTCCAGTGGCATCATAGATCTTTGCCTTCTTGTGATGGAATTCAACTCTATAACCAAAAGTATTCAGCTGTGCAACACTCAATAAATTATAGTTAAGATCATCAACCCAATATACATTGTCACATCTGATCTTGTCAGTCAAGTTAATTGATCCTTTCCCTTTAACAAGACATGGTGCATCATTACCAAATTTAACATAACTGCCTTTGCACTAATCTAGGGTTTCAAATATATCCTTGTCACCGGTCATGTGATGTGAACAACCACTATCAATAATCCAATGGACACCTTTACTCATATGATAAATTAGTGCAGTTTTCTCATCATCATCAAAATCATCTTTCATAGCAACAACACAACTTCTATATTATAGTGTCATTGTCACTGTTTACACATTTCTTTCCTTTCTTTGATTTTTTTAGGACCAACTGGGATTTGAATGCGGAATCAATAGCTTGTGGAGTGTAGTTATCAAAATTTGACATCTTAAATGCAGTAAGTCTGCCTACCAGACCTTCTAAAGTCAAATTGTTATTAGGAGTCCATCTTAATTCTTGAATTGTAGAGACTCTAATAATGTATATAGGAAGAAGAGTTCTTAGTACCTTTCTCATAATGGTGTTATCATCAATGGTTCCATTAGCTCCTCTAATAGCATTCACAACTTCTTTTATCCAAGCACAATATTGAACTATATTTTTTCCTTCTTGCATTTTTATTTCATCAAACTTACCTCTTAAACTTTCAGATTTGGCTCTCAGCACATTTGTATCTCCTCCATAGATGGTTGCTAGTGTATCCCACATCTACTTTGCATTTGTATAGTTCTTTATGTCTTCAAATTCAGGATAGCTCAGGGATGATGTGATCTCCAACATTGCTTGATTGTGTTCCTACTTTTTTCTTACCTGTTCAGCGGTGAGAGGTGTTGTTGGGACTACATAATCATGTTCAATATAGCACTTAGAAACATCACCAATACCAGCTAGATGCAATTTCATCAAACTCTGCCATGCAGGGAAGTTATCTTTGTTCAACTTCGGTGCCTCCTTTTTATACATCTTGATCTTTTACTCCAAGTACCTGAAAATTGTTTTCAAGAGACCAAAGCTCTGGTACCAATTGTTAGAATAAATTTAGAATAATTGAGAGGGGGGGTGAATCAGTTATCCTTAGGTCTAGATGTACCAATTGAAACTTTATATCACTTTAAACAACTCATATCTACTCGCCAGCAATAGCATAAGTAAACAACATAAATATGTAGTTTACTATTCAAATGTAATCAGCTTGTAGAAACTTAATAGTAAAAAACAACATAAACATTCACACAAGTTGACACCAGTATTTAACGTGGAAACCCAAATTGGGAAAAACCACTAGTAACATGCTACCAAGTTTTCACTCTTTTGAAGTGAGCTCTGCTAGGAGCCAACCCTGTTAAAGGTTACAAAACACATTGCTAAATGTGACCTGGTTAAAGGATTTAAACACCCTGTCAGGAGTGGCCTTGTTAGAGGTCTTAGAATATTCCACCTGAATGTCACCTTGCTCAAAGGATTTATACAATGACTTTTAGGTCAACCTAGTTAAAGGATTTTGACTGATACAATGATTAGAAAGTAATCAGCAGGTGTGATCTGATACATAAAACTTACTTTGCAAATCTAGATCCAATTCATCTCTTATGCTAATTCACTGAGTGGCCTCCATTCTCGTGTCAATCTTCATATTTACTTGGAAATCTATCAAGCAATCACTTTCACAACTCTCTACTTCTCTGTTCATCCTTCTTTACTAGATCATGCCAATCAGTCGATTAACCATGCAATTCTCTTGCATACACTTTTTCACATACATACATCTCTTTGAATAACCCCTTGAGGTTGTCTTATACCTCTTCTTCTAAGTAAATAAATCTTTGTTTCTTAAACAAGATCATAGATCTTAGGTTAGGTTAGATCCAACAGATCTTTCCATGATTTATAATTAATTTATTTCTCCAAAGTAATCATTAATTAAATCTTGGATCCATGCATTAATTACGGTTACCCATGCATTTAAATAGTGTGGACCAATCATGATTATTCTTAATTAACTTTACATATCCCAATAAATTCAATTATGTTGGCCAGAGATCTCTAATCTCAACAATTACCAAAATAATGTTGCTTGGCCAACACTATGTTCTTTCACTCGGTCATCATTGTTTTCCTTAGCAATTTACTTGCACTCGGTCGAAACGAAGAAATTATGCTCGGCATACACTAGTGCTCGGTCAACACAAACTTCACTCGACATATACTATTCCCAGTAAACTGACATCTTGACTTAGTGCAATGGATAAACAACACATTACTTTGCCAATGTGCCAACTGATCAAGTACCCTTGTAATTTCTCATAACTCATCCATTTCACTCAGTCTTCTTTTTATCCTTGCCTTCAAATCTTTTTCAACAATCAATAGATATGATACTCAAACAGATAGCAATAGTCTCATGAGTTAAGGTTTGACATCAATGACAAAACAACAATTGTTTACATTGTAGCTTTCCACCAATATATATA
>MU223708.1:4193357-4209383 GCA_018584345.1 Thuja plicata | reverse complement strand
TCTCAATACAAAATAAATAATGTAAAGAGAAAATATAAAGTTGGTTCTCTTACATAACCAAAATATAGATTATCTAAAATTATAATCCAACTTAGCTTGCCAAGAGTCCACACTATACTCCTTAAATCATCGCTGCTATTCAACTGCTTTGTTACGTTGTCCTGTTGTCTGTGCGTATCTGCAAATCTCTCTAACTCACTATAATAAACTCCAATACTAAATTGATCTAAGGTGGATGTCATACATACCCCATAGTATCTTCCACTAAGCTTGCAAGTCATAAATCATTGTACTCAATCTTTGCTAGCCAAAACAATACTGTCATACTTTGTTTTTCCTGCTTCTGTACTTTGTCATTTTGAAGATTGTATCTTCAAAACAAAACTTCATTCCAAGTGATCAATATACCAGATATGTTTCCATAAATGACAACCCATAAGTGTCTCATATCATACAAAACTCATCACTTTCCAACAATCCTTATATAAGTAAAAGTGGGAAACTAGATAAAGTAGATGTCATAAGTCTGAATTAACATTGTGAATTTAGAGGAGATCCTCTTTTCTAGGAATCCATATAGTTCATTGACCAAATTCATGGTGAAATTATCATTTACCTTGTGAAGATTTGCATAACTCTTATGGAATTCAAGACTAGGGTAAAAATAATAAATCTGAATATTCTCCTTGAATTCTTGCATGTGATCTAGTTTGGGCCAATATTGGGTGCAAGCTAGGGCATACACTTGATAGGAAAACATATAAAAGAACTGATTTAATGGGAATGCATTAATTAGGTGATGTATATGATCACTAATTATTTCTTCCTAGTCCAAATACCCAGATCTGACACAAATCATTTGAACAAAGAAAAACATCCATTCATCCAGGCAGATGGTATCCTCATCACCTTGAAGCCTACGTAAGAGTACTATAATGTATGCAATTTATTGCTTAATGGAAGGATTGTTTTGGGTAGTTTTGAATGACCCTTCCTTGGTGAAAAAAACTACCAATTTATTTTTTGTATACACTCTTCTTCATGCTAAATTTAGTCTAAGAAGAAATAAAATCCCAATGTGCATATTCTTCCCTCACTGTAAATCAAAAGAAATTTTGTATTATTTCTCTATTGAGGGAAATCAAGACTTGTTCATCTTATATTTTTTTCTATGGTATCTAGATTATATTTGTTTATGCACCTCATTATCAAATCGATGTATTGAACTGCAACTAGGAATCCATAAGTGTCTAATAATCCACTTTCAACTAAATTCTACATAAATACTCATGTCTATTTGGTTGTTTTACCCTACCCCAAAATTTCCTCAAATTCACATGCCCTAGTTTATTTGCTGGCATAACTGATGCAGATCTTGATTAAGTGTTTATTGGTAAAGGTTTGATGATAGGAAGATCAATTGTTTTTTTGTCGTTGATGTCAACTTGGTGTTGTATTTGTTGACAATGTTCTTGATGTACTGCTAAGTATTTGTGTAGATGAATTTTGTGTTGCAGTAGGAATTGGAGTGTGTGATCATTGTTGGAGACCTAGGGATGTCTCTTGATGCATTGTGTATGATCGTGTATGATAGAAAAAAAACTAAGAAAGTTACGATCGATTGAAGAGTAACAAGGTAAATATAAGAATAGATAGTGAATGATTTGATTGTTCTATCAAATCTGTATGGATCCAAGAGTTGTGTTCATGATATGATTATCTTGACTAGGATATATTATTGATGCTATGATTTCTACAGGACTGGAGTACTACAAGGCATCATTTTAGTTGATAGAAGATCATTTTTTGCAAGATAGAAAAATGTTTGAACAAGTTTGAGCAGTTGGTGTTAGATCAGTGAGCGATGATGATGGTTGTAGTGGATGTTTTTGTGATCCAAGTGTCAAAGTGACATGCCATAATAGATTTTTAATGTTTATTTTCTATTTCATTATTTTAGGTGATCAGATCTATCAAGTTGTGGAAGTGTATTTGGGAAGTTAAATAAAGTTTGATTATTCTTGAGTTAAATTGATGTGCGATGAATCTTGTGGCTAACCTAGATTTGTAATCAAATATTCTAGATTTATAATATGTTTTAGGGTTCAAGGATCAAGCGAGAATGATGGTAATGAATGAAATTCAAATGTAATACATTTTTCAAGGTGACTAATGGCCTAATTAACATAGAATGTATTTATATGTAAAATGATAAATTATGCAAGTGTAGATCATGGATGCGAAGGTGCGGTCAAGTGCAGAGATAAGATTGTCTCCAAGACACAGAATTGTTGTGACTAAAAGGGTTACTCCTAATAGGGTAAAGCTCCTAATAGGGGTAGAGGCAAATCTCTTGACCCATTAGCTCCTAATAGGGGTAGAGGAAAATCACTTGATCGGTTGACCAACTAGCAGTCTCTCTCTCTCTCTCTCTCTCTCTCTCTCTCTCTCTCTCTCTCTCTCTCTCTCTCTCTCTCTCTCTCTCTCTCTAGTCATTGTCACATTTTGATGTTTTGATTTTGCATTGTAATAAAGGATGAGTCTTTGCACTATCATGATGTGTGTATGTTTGTTCCATCTTGTGTGGACAAGGATCTTCTAATGCACCTATAAATTAGATAGACTCCTTAGTTCACTTAGACTTGATTTAGGAGTTTTTTCATGTTTTCATTTTTTTGGTTGTAGGGGGGTTTCTAATGTCTTCTAAGACATTTTACATCATTCCTAATGTTTTGGGTCCTTCCCAACTTGGTGGGATGCAATAATAGCATTGTTGTTAACAATTGAACAAATGTTTTCAATCTTGTAAATGTTGCTCAAGATGTTGTAATTTTGTTTCCAACAGTCACAACCATCTTTGAATTGGTTGGATCAATTGTAGAGATGTATTTAGGATTGGAGAAGCCTGTCAGATCATTAGGTTCTGATGATAAACATTTTGAAGAAAATTTTGATGAATAAAATATAGTTTTCTGAGAAATTTTGCATTGTACGGTCATGTACGGATTGAATCTTCAGATTAATTTCCATTGTAGTGTTGTGTGATGAATCTAGTCTCTAATGCATTTGATTTGAGTTGATTTTGTGTTTTTTTGAGAAAGTTAGAAGAATTTCTGTCACTACAGGTCTGAAACCCTTAGTAATTGGAGTTTTCAATGAAGATGCGGCCCTAAATTATGATTTCGCCAGTGGAATTCGATGCCTCCCGGTGAAATACAAGCTAAGATAATGTAATTTAAGATTCCTAAGGCTCAGATGTATGGGAGTTTGTTTTTTGCTTCTATGTTGATTCCCTAGGCTAAATATCAATGATGTATTTAGTCCGTGAAAGACACATTAGCGTGTAGAAACATTTAAAGGAGGTTATGGGTAAAATATTTTGAATGTTTTGAATCATTTGAAGTCTAGTGAAGATCACCAAGTGTCTGCATCAAACCTATTTTCCCATCTTTGAAAAATTCCATCAGTCCCTAGTCTAACTTGATTAATTAGGCTAGAGTGTCTTTGAAATAGTTTGAGGGTGCAGTAGTAGGTTTGATATTTGATACTTTAGGGTTTATGAGGGTCATGTGTAAGGATCCTAGAAAAATCATTGAGTAGGATTGGTCCCATATTTATTTCCCAAGTTGTCTAAAGAAACACTGTTTGGAGACCTAATAGAATCAAGGCCTAAAACTATCATTTCCATGTTAAGGGTCTTGTAGAGTCTAAGAAATTATTAATAATCCATCCTTAGGGGTGTATTGTAACATTACAACTCTCAGTAGGAGCCTAAGATTTGGGTTTAACCAATAGCCCATGTTGGAACTTGCTTAGAGAGATTGTCTCTAAAACTTGAAGACTTGAAGTTGACAGGTCAGGAGGGAATCACCTTGTGTTGAAGGGATTCAAGGACTAGAAGACATTTGGGAAAGTCCTAATATCCTATTGAAGGATTGAAAAAGTTGGTGTCATCAACCAACTATGGAAAGGGTAGGCTTTAGACTACACTTCTAGTTGTGCACTCTGTACCAAGTGGTATCAGAGCCACCAAGAATCTATTTGGGAAGAAAGAAGAAGACATCATGTCTGAAGGAGATGAGGGAGAAAGGGAAATACTAGTGAGGGTAACTAATCTAGAACTAGCCAAGATAGTAAAGGAGAAGATGGATGAGAGTAGAGCAGTTAGAGAGAAGAATAGAACCATGAAAAGAGAATTAGAAAAACTAAAAGGACAAGTACATAAAGGAGAAAATGAAGAGTAAGAGGAAGAAGTTGAGGAGGATGATACAAGTCTTGTACAAGAAAATATAGCTGAAGATTAGAGAGCCATCCTTGTAGCCCTAGAAAGGGTAGGAAAGAAAGATAGAGTGGATCTTCCTATGTTATATGGTAATTTAGAACCAAAAGAATGCATGGACTGGCTGGAGGCTCTTGAAATCCATGTTGAATGTGAAGATGTACCTGTAAATCAAAGGGCCAAAATAGAAAAATATAGATTGAAAGGACCAGCGTTGAGTTGATGGAATTTCCTCCAAAATGAGAGGAGTGAAGAAGGCAAAAATCCCATCACTACATGGAAGAGGATGAGCACTAAGATCAAGATGCAGTTTTTCCTTGAGTACTATTAGGTAATGCTCCATAAGAAGTCTCAAAAATTAAAACAAAAAGACCTAGATGTAAGTTCTTATACCCAATAATTTCATACTTTAACTCTTAAGGCCAAGGTATATGGAAGTGAAAAGCAGAAAATTTCTAGGTATGTAAATGGGCTTAAATATAGTATACAAGATGAACTTACCTTGATCACATTGGAGTCTATGCATAAGTATTTTCAGATAGCTCTTAAGATTGAAGAGAAGAAAAATAGAAGAGGGGAGAAGAAAAATAGAGGAAGGGGTAATGCTTTTAGAGGAAGAGGTAGGTTCAATGGTAGAGGATTCTTCCCTAGAAGTCAAGGAGAGTCTAGTAGTCAAATGTCAGAGACTGAATCAAGAAATAGGGGTACTTTTAGAGGCATGAGATCAAACAACAGAGGCATATTCGGAGGAAGGGGATCTAATGTGTTTGTTGGTAGGTGTTTTTCTTGTAACCAAGTAGGTCACCAATCATTTAGGTGTCTAGAGAAGGTTGGTGCAAACATTCAAGGGGAAAGAAGAGTGTAGTTGACCCATGATGAAGATTGTTAAAGTACCACATCATATTACACCACCTCTTCTTCCAAGCATGTTGATCTAGAGAATGGGGAATGTATGATGTTCAATAGCTCTCTATTGATGCCAATCAGTAAGGAGCCTCCTCAAATAAAGTCTATCTTTAGAACTATATGCAAAGTCAAGGGAAAGGTATGTAAGGCAATTGTAGACTCTGGATCAGCTGAGAATTTGGATTCATTATAGATGGTAAATAAACTTGGATTGAAAATAACACCACATCCCACTCCTTATAAAGTTTCTTGGTTGAGTAAAGAACAACAAATATTAATAAATGAGCAATGTTGGGTTGATTTTCAAATAGGAGAGTACAAGGATAAGGTGATGTGTGATATTGTAGCCATGGATGCTTGCCATCTCCTTTTAGGGAGACCTTGACAATATGACACCAATGACCAACATAATGGTAAGAGTAATGTTTTTACTTTGACCACGAGTGGGGAGAACTTCACAATGACACCTTTGTTAGATGAAACTAAGGATAAGATCCTAACTAGTAGTGTCATGATGGTAGGAGAAAAAGGATTCCTAAAAGTCCTTAAGGAAGAGAAGGTGTCATGTTTTGTTGTTTCAGTCAAAACTAAGGAGAGTGTCCAAGGAAAAGAAAAACCATGTCAAGAGACCTTAAGAAGTGTTGGTCCTAAGGAGGTACCATACTTGTTGAACAAATACAAGGGCATTGTAGCAGACAGTAGCAATGAATCTTTTCCACCTAAGAGGGAAATCACTCATTGTATTGACTTAATACCGGGGGCTATCCTACCTAAAAAGGCTTCCTATAAGCTTACACTAGAACAAAATGTAGAAGTGGCTAGACAAATACAAGGTCTCTTGGAGAAAGGGTTTATTAGAAAAATTATAACTCTCTGTGTTGTATCTACAGTCCTTGCACCTAAAAAGGAGGGCACTTGGAGATTGTGTACTAACTCTAGGGCAATCAATAGAATCACTATTAGATATTGATTCCCAGTGCCAAGAATGGAAGACCTTATGGATTGCTTAGGAGGGGCTAAGTACTATTCAAAAATTGATCTCAAAATTGGTTATCGCCAAATAGGGATTAGAGAGAGGGATGAATGGAAGTCTACATTTAAGACTAATGAGGGCATTTTTTAATGGTTAGTCATGCCTTTTGGCTTATCCAATTCCCGAAGTACATTTATGCTCTTGATGAATGAGGTTTTGAATTCTTTTCTTCACAAATTTGTAGTAGTCTATATGTATGACATATTGATCTTTAGTAGCAGCAAGGAAGAGCATCTACATCATATTGATTTGGTCCTCAAGAAACTCCATGAAGAAATTTTGAAGATAAACCTTGAAAAGTGTTTTTTCTTGCAGGAGGAACTAGTGTTCTTGGGATTTTTTATATCAAGAGGTAGTTTGAAAATGGATCCAACAAAGGTAGAGGCTATCCTTAATTGGCCACCACATACTTTAGCATCTCATGTAAAGAGGTTTTATGGCTTGTGCAGCTTTTATAGGAAATTTATCAAAAATTTTAGTGGTATTTGTGCTCCAATAATCAATACAATTAAAGGTGGTAGGAAATGTATGTTTGTGTGGACTAGTGAAGCTAATGACTTCTTTGAAGTCCTAAAGAGTAAAATTGTAGAACAACCAGTCCTTGTCTTACCCGATTTTCATAAAGTTTTTGTGGTAGAATGTGATGCAAGTAACAAGGCTATTAGGGGTGTCCTTAGTCAAGATGGAAGTCCAGTTGATTTCTTCAGTGAAAAATTGATTGAAGCCAAACTAAAATACTCCACCTATGACCTTGAACTTTATTCTATGGTTCAGGCCTTGAGAAAATGGTGCCACTACTTGTTGTCTCAAGACTATATTTTCTTCATTGATAATTAGACACTTAGTTTCTTCAATAGGCAAGAGAAGCTTCATCATAGGCATGTTAAATGGATGAAGTTTTTGCAATATTATACTTTTACTATTAAGCATAAAAGAAGTTATTGTTAATAAGGTTGTTGATGCCCTAAGTAGGATGAATCTAATAGTCCAATCTATGCAATTAGAAAGTACAGGGATCTCAGCTATGAAATACATGTATGCAGATGATGAGGACTTTAAGGAAGTTTATAAGGTTTGTGTAGACATGACTGAACAATACCACACTGAATTCTCTAAATTTCTGGTCCAAGATGGTCTTTTTTTTAAAGGAGGATTACTTCCTAAAAGTTCTATGAGAGAAAATATTATAAAGGAGAAACATTATGGCACTCTTGTAGGGAATTTCGGGGTGGATAAGACATTGGAGTTAGTTAGGAGGTTTTAATTTTGGCCACGGTTGCAGACTGATGTTAGAAGGTTTGTTGAAACTTATTTGGTTTGTTAGAGATCTAAGGGTCATACTTCTAATGCAGGGCTTTATACTTCATTACCCATTCCAGCAAAACCTTGGGACTCTATTGGCATGGACTTTGTCCTTGGAATTCCCAAGACAAAGGTTGGTCATGACAGTGTTTTTTTGGTTGTAGATAGATTCTCCAAAATGGCCCATTTCATTCCATGTAGGACCACACATGATGCCTCCCATGTTGCAGGGTTGTTATTCAAGTAAGTTGTCAGATTACATGGTTTGCTAATGTTTATCATTTCAAATAGGGATCCTGAGTTCTTTGGTCACTTTTGGAGGACTATGTGGAGAAAACTGGGAACCAATGTCTATCTATCATCAGCATATCACCCTAAAACTGATGGATAGATTGAAGTGATTAATAGGTCACTTAGAAATTTTTTGAGGTGCCTTACACAAGCACATGGTTCAAGTTGGGAATCCATTCTAGCAGAGGAAGAATTCTGTTATAATGACTCTATTAACCAAAGTACAGGGAGAAATCCTTTTCAGATTGTTTATGGTGTACACCCAAGGGTTTCTTGGAATTGAGGCATGTCAGTGACATGGAGAAGCCAAGTTCTCTAGCAGAAGATTTTTTGGTAATAATGAAAGATATTCATGAGCAGGTTCAGTCATGGTTACAACATACCTCTATCAAATATAAGGAACATGCTAATAAGAGGAGAAGGGAGTTACATTTCTAGATTGGTGACTTGGTCATGGTCCACTTAAAGAAGGAAAGGATGCCCAAGAAGAAGCATACTAAAATTAATGGTGAATTGGACCTTACAAGATCCTTAAGAAATGTGGTTCAAATGCTTACCAAATTGATTTTCCTTCCCATATTCATTTGTCTCCTATTTTTAATTTTGTTGAAATCTATGCTTATAAGGGCTCTGTATATGATGTCTTTCTTGCAGGTGAGTTAAGCTCTCAGCAAGAGGAGTTGTTGAAAGATCTTCCTAAGTCTCCTCCTTTAGATATTGAATACATTTTGGAACAAAGGGTGTCCAAACAGACTAGAAGGAATACATACTATGAATACTTGGTTCAATGGAAGAACAAGCCACTTGAGGATGCTACTTGGATGACAAAGGAGACCATTCAGAAAGTTGAGTTCACCTTTTCTAGCATCCAACTCAATGGGACTTGAGTTTTTTCAGTCCTGGGTAGCATGGTGTAGGGAACCCTAGTCACTATCACATTTTGATATTTTGGTTTTGCATTGTAATAAGAGATGAGGCTTTGCACTATCCTAATGTGTGTATTTTTGGTCCATCTTGTGTGGACAAGGATCTTCTGATGCACCTATAAATCAGACATACTCCTTAGTTCACTTGGACTTGATTTAGGAGTTTTTTCATGTTTTCAGTTTGTTGGTTGCAAGGGGTTTCTAATGTCTTCTTAGAAATTTTCCATCATTTCTAGATGTTTTGGGTCCTTCCCAACTTGGTGGGATGCAATAATAGCATTTTTGTTAACAATTGACAAAATGTTGTCCATCTTGTAAATGTTGCTAGAGCAACTTTTTGAAAAGTTGCTCAAGATGTTGCAATTATGTTTCCAATAGTCACAACCACCTTTGAATTGGTTGGATCAGTTGTAGAGATGTATTTAGGATTGGGGAAGCCTGTCAGATTGAGAGATTATGATGATACATATTTTGAAGCAAAATTTGATGAATAAAACATAAATTTATGAGCAATTCTACATTGTACAGTCGTGTATGGATTGAATTTTCAAATCAATTGCCATTGTAGTGTTGTGTGATGAATCTAGCCTCTAATTAATTTTATTTGAGTTGATTTGGTTTTTTTTGAGCAAGTTACAAGCATTGTTGTCGGTACAGGTCTGAAACCCTTAGTAATTGGGGTTTGTAATGAAGATGTGGCCCTAACCTGTGTTTTCACAAGTGGAATTCGATGCCTCTTGGTGATATACAAGTTCAGGAAATGTACCTTAATATTCCTAAGGATCATGTGTGTGGGAGTTCATTTTTACTTTAGTATTGATGCCCTAGGCTAAATATCAATGATGTATTTAGCCAGTGAAAGACAAATTAGCGTGCAACAACATTTAAAGGAGGTTATGGGTCCAGGTTTTTGAATGTTTCAAATAATTTGAAGTCTAGTGAAGATCACCAAGTATCTGCTTCAAACCTATGTGCCCATCCTTGAACAATTCCATCAAGCCCTAATCTAACGTGATAAATTAGGCTAGAGTGTCTTTGTGACAATTTGAGGGTGAAGGAGTAGGGTTGATATCTGATACTTTGGGGTTTGTGAGGGTCATGTTTAAGGATCCTAGAACAATAATTGAGTAGTCTTGGTCCCCAAGTTGTCTAAAGAAACATTTTTTGGAGACCTAATAGAATCAAGGCCTAAAACTGTCATTTCCATGTTAAGGGTCTTGTAGAGTCTAATAAATTGTTGATATTCCATCCTTAGGGGTGTATTATAAGGTTGCAACTCTCAGTAGGAGTTTGAGATTTGGGTTGAACCAATATTCCATGTTGGGACTTGTTTAGAGAGATTGTCTCTAAAGCTTGAAGACTTGAAGTTGAGGTCAGGAGGGAATCACCTTGTGTTGAAGGGATTCAAGGACTAGATGAAATTTGGGAAAGTCCTAATGTCTTATTGAAGGATTGCAAAAGTTGGTGTCATCAACCAAATGTGGAAACTGCACCAATTCCCTACTCTCTCTCTCTCTCTCTCTCTCTCTCTCTCTCTCTCTCTCTCCTAGGTATTATTGTTATAATATAAATATTAATAATTATATAATACTAATGTTATTACCATCTAATATTAATATTTTAAAAAAAAATTATAATATATAATCAGAAAAATCTAAAATCATAAAATTGAAATGTTGAATTTGGGCGGGACTTTATGCATATATGATATTATCGGATATACGATATTATTTTAGATATTTGATTAGGCTTGGTATTTTCCTTAGGTTTTGGCTTTTCTATGCCAAATGTAGATGGTCAACCCAAAAGATCTGTTCACCATATTTTCTCTGATCTCCAGACTTCGACTATGTAGCTGACAACCTTTTTTCACCCAAGATTGATGAAACAAAAAGGGTTTCTTAAAGACATAATCAGCTTTCCATCAATATAATTTCTATCAAATTTTGAGTTTAGTAAGTACTTATATGTATTTTCTAATTGAGTTATCTCTAAAGTCCTAATTGATAGACTGATTGTAAAATAATTATAACTTCCAAATAGTTTAACCTTTTTGAAATCTGAAACATGAGTCACATTCTATGCTTCGCCTACTATAAGAATTTTTTTTTTCCAATTTTGTAAAGTTTAGAATTAGTTAAGGTGGTCATACATGAGATTTTTTTATTCTGAATAAGTTGTAGCAGAAAATTCATAATTAATTATTTATTTGGTAAAAAATACACAAAAATATGCATCACATTTGGGCATGAGTCTACTACTTATATCTAGAATCTTGTGAAATTATATCATCATTTGATTCTGATTAAGGTGGTCAGACATACATGTACTTTTTATCCTTATCCTAAAATTTTTGTACTACTGCATTGACAACTAAAATATTGAACAATTAGATTTTTTTTTTTTCAGACAAGGGCTATTAGTTTAGAAACTACAGTCAATTTCCTATAGATTCTGTTCTTACAACTTTTTCACATAAGGTTGATAAGAAGTTGAACTTTTTATGTCAAGTTGACCAACCCTGGTTTTCTAATTTTTCATTGCCACTTAAGGCCATAGCTTGGTATACCATGATCGTGCACATACCCTTACTTATTAAGCTAGGTAAAGACTTTTCACCTCTACAACTATCATCATGTTGGATTAATGCATTATCTAGGAGCAATAAAGGAAGATATAACCAAACATCTTAATTAGACTATGCATGATATAATATGATATTTTATTTGCAAAGTCAACCAAAATCATATTTTGAGACTAGAAATATTTGGTAATATGAAATTTGATAACCTCGTCATCTTCTTCATGTGGTGATTGAAAACACAATTACATATCAAACAATCCTTAAACAATCCAACAAGCTTGAATGTCATGAAAAAACCACCATATGTATAACAAGAACGAAACCTATGGATCTATATGAATGCAAGACAAAAAAAATATTGCACCAAGCCATTATAGCCTCCTAAGAAACAACCACTAACCATGGTTATAAAAATTTGATATAAAATGGTCCAAAATAAATTCTCACACATTTTAAGAGTTAATATTTGATAGCTTTAGTTAAATTCTTATGAGAAAAAATATTCATTTCACATTAAATAAACTCAGCAAGGGCTGCAATAAAGGGAGTATTCATAAAAACTAATCATTTCCAATAGCTTTAGAAAGACCATTTGATGCATTCATGGCCGGATTTTTCCCAATAGAGATGGTCCAACCATGTATCAAGAGTCAACAAGAAAAAACAAAAGACTCAAAAATAAGTATAGACAATCAACATGCTATAACAAATATTCACATTATTAGAGAATCAGATATATACATCATATTGGCCGACAACATGTAGCTTACAAACTTTTGATATGCATGCCTGATTACAACAGAACTCTAGATCTGAACCCTAATGCTAACCTTCCAATTTTATCCTCCTTCTTCGCCCCTCTCTAACATAGATCATATGCCCCGATATATAGAGCCTTCATGATACATATGCCAGCCAGATCAATTACATTTTCCAAGAAGAAGAAAACATAATGACCCAAATCATAAAGATCTTATTGCCAAAATTTAGAAATGATGCATGATCTAAGAGATATGTTAGACCAAGATCCATGAACATCAGGATATGAGTCACCAAGATTCACCGATCGGGAATTGCTTCGTAGGATTGGAAAACTCCAATTGTCTGTTAGAACATGAAGAACACACAGAACTGACCATGACTCTAGAATATGTCCATAGAAAAGTATCCAAATGAGGTGTGAACCTAGACATAGGTAAATCATGATGTCCTAAACAAACCTCAGGTTCGTATCAACAAATGATCTAAAACCAAGGAACCTAGCAAGAAACACATAACTTCTAATTGAAACAAAACTAAGAAAAAACTGAAAGGGAAATATTTTTGGGTGATGCAAGATTGCCAACGACCCAAGGATGCTCCTGCATCACCATCCTTTTAAAACATAATCAGGACCTTTTAATAACATGAAAGGTAATAGATCCAATTCTTGATTAACCAATAAATTTTCCACCTTATTTTGCTTTCTAAAGAAATTCAAAAAAGAAAAATAATAAGAAAATATAATCTGCTAACCTCTTATAAAAGAAAATTAAGATTCCAATTTAAATATTAAGCTTTCATAAAACTAATTATAAATTCATTGAGTACCCGTGTAATATGGTTAATGCCAATCTTAAAGAAAATCTATTAACAAATTAACAATTATCACTTCCTAAAAACTAATGAGCCTCAAATAAAGATTCTTGATAAATACTAGAAAATATAACCAAGCAAACCTAAATTCAACTTCTTGATATCATATATTAATTTTTTTCTTGTTTTCTCAATATTTTTTCTCTTTGAACAAGGAGCTATTGAAGAATAACTTAAAGTAAAATTGTGACCCAAATGTTTCTAATTTACAATTGTTCGTTGATTTCCTACCAACAAATTATTTATCATAAAATGATAGAGAAGATATCTTTACAAACCTTTACAAACTATTGAAGCATTTCAAAGAGGCATCAATTACAACACTTATAATGAAAAGAAAAATTGAAGTAATGAAGAACATTATATCAGAAGAATGTTAACATACATTATATTATAAAATTGGGAAACAAAGCCATACAAAATAGACTTAGTTCAAACCCAAAAATGATTTTTCATGAATGTGAACTATTCCAAATTATTAAAAAGTTATTCAAAGATTTGGATGCTCGATATAGTAATTGTTGTAATTCAAAGTTATTAATTGTTGTCATTCAAAGCTTTGGATCCTCCACATAGTCAATCTCAACTATTCCTACTTTACTATTTGTGAATTGTCACTACTGATTGTAAACAGTAAATTTTATCAATGGTCATATAAATAGTTAACCACATTGCAATTAAACACCACCACCTATTTTATTTTAGTTCCTCCAACACTTATGTGTTTCTCAAGACCTTCACACTAAAATACCTTTGATAATATAAAACATATTTATAGCTCACACAATATTTCCATCTTCTAGGTGGTGGGGTAAAACCACACAATTCCTCCAATAAAACCTTATGGTGTAAATTTAGGATATTATTTTGATACCAAACACAACCCTTAAAAATGAAATAGTATGGGAATCTCAATCAATTACAACATTCTACAACTTAGAATGCATGGATTTCTATTTTATCCTAGTTTTTACTTCATTTTTAGTAACTTATTAATCTAGGTAAAGACTTTTCACCTCTAGAGATATCATCATGTTGGATTAATGCATTAGATAGGAGCAATAAAGGAAGCTCTAACCAAACATCTTACTTAGACTATGGATGGTGCAAAATGATATTTTATTTGCAAAGTCAACTAAAATCATATTTTGAGACTGGAAATACTCTTTATTAGTGAACCTATCTTTATCTAAGACACTTTTCATAATATTTGGCAATATGAAAGTTGATAACCTCATCATCTTCTTCAAATGGTGATTGAAAACACAATTACATATCAAACAATCCTTAGACAATCCAACAAGCTTGAGGGCAATTAAAAAGCCATCATATGTATAACAAGAAGGAAACCCATGAATCTATAGGTACGCAACACATTAAATATTATACCTAGCCATTATAGCCTCTAAGAAATAACTACTAACCCCGGTTATAAAAAGTTGAGATGACATGATCCAATATAAATTCTCACACATTTAAGAGTTAATATATGATAACTCTAGTTAAACTCTTATGAGAAAAAATATTCATTTCCCATCAAATAAACTCAGCAAGAGCTACAATAAAGGGTGTATTCATAAAAACTAATCATTTCTAATAGCTTTAGAAAGACAATCTGACGTAGTCATGGCCGGAGTTTTCCCAATGGAGATGTTCCAACCATGCAACAAGAGTCAACACAGTGGAAACAACCAACTCAAGAATAAGCATAGACAATAAACATGCTATAACAGAGCTTCGCATTGTCAGAGAACCAAATATATGGTTGGTCCCACAATAGTGTGTCTCACTTTTTTAAACATCCCAATTTTTGTTGAAATTACACATATTTAAGAAAATATGATGATTTAAGCCTTGATAGCTCCCATTTGAAGGATTAAATTTTAAAATGGTTAGATAAAAGCCTCTTGGATCAAAATCCCTTTGGAATAATCTCTCTACTCCTCACTCACACCTATAATTGAGTCTCCTTTGCACCCATCAAAATGCTGACAAAAAATCACTTTGACAATAAATTTTTGTGTGATCAAATAAATTCATTTGACAAACCCAAATACACGATGATAGTACTTAGAGAAATCTTTCCAATGTGTATCATCTTAAAATAGAAGCACTTCCATGTTAAGAGTTTTTAGCCCTCCTTAGGGGTTGTATTTGACCTCCATTACATCATCCCCCCATTTCTGCATCACCCCCCTGATCTGCTTCTCCTTATACCACTTTCGAGACTGATTTATACATTTTGGGTTGCAGGACTCTATTTTTGGGATGCAGGGACACGGTCAACCTCCTAGGAAAGGGTCAACCTTGGCCCTACCCTAGGATAGGGTCAACCTTGGCCCTATCCTAGGAGAGGGCTGACCTTGACCCTATCCTAGGGTCCCAAACCCAGAATCCCACAGTTTCCCGGTTGTCGGTCTTTGCAAAAAAGTTTCTTCCCGCTCCCGGGTCGGCTGTTTCGGGCTCCGAATCATGGATTCCTAAATTATATTTAATATAGGTCCACTCCTAGGGTTAAAGGCTTAAATGATGATTTAATTATCCTATGTATGCCTCCTTAGAAGATTGTGCCCTAATTTCATATAAAAGGGAGCCTTCTCCTCTCATTTCCTCTAACCATCATCAAGCGAACTAAGTCTTCCAAATGCAAAAGGCTCTAATCAAGATTTTTCTCAAGCATCCATTGTTCTCAAGGTGTTAAAGTATTCTTCTCAAGCATTCAATTTCCCCATTGAAGATCAAGGATTCAAGCTTTCAAGCCTTTGAAGGGATTAGGTGCAAACATTCAAGATTCATCATTCAAATCTTAGATCTAGCCATCATGGTGTTGTGATCTTCCTTCAAGATCCTTGGTGCCTCTTCAAGAATCTTTCATCATCCTCAAAAATATTTCAAGGTGGATTCCAAGCATACAATCATGGATTTTTATGGTTTTTAAAGTCTATGCTTTCATATTTACATACTTGCTACATTTGAATTATAATTGCATATCTATTCAATATCATAGCTTCACTATTAGATTCAATTCTACTACTTGTTAGCTTTCCATACTTTATTGATTTCAAGGTTA
>MU223708.1:4178035-4191427 GCA_018584345.1 Thuja plicata | reverse complement strand
TCTCTTAGCATGTATGTTGTTTTGAGTATAATTGGTTATTCTCTCTGCATTCTATCCTTATAATTTCCTTCACTCATGATATTCTTTCTAGGACATCTGTTTTGTAAGGATATCCCTTATTTTTATATCTTTTTTGATATAATTTAATATATCCCTTGCCATCATCTTCGGGGGGCAAGGTATTTTCTCCTTCTACCTCTATCTAAGGATCTACTTTCCTTAGCTTAGTGGCTTTTGTGTATAATGCAAACATTATTTTCCTTATAAAGATCTATGTTATGACCCTTGACACCCCCCCCCCTATTTGGAGAGGTGATTTTCATAGGTCATTACCTCTTCTTTATTTGGAAAATTATGTTCTTTATAAACTCTTTCCGTAGCTTGTTGGTTAGAGTTTTTATCCTTCATACCAAGATTCCTCATTCTCTTCCTTGCCGAGGGCTTGATGATTGAATCTTGGGTCCCTCTTGTCTTTCGAAGATGAGATCTTATCCTAAGCACTCCTCTATGGTAGGGCTCTTGTTGATGAGATCTCTTCCTCTTTGAGGATCATTTTTCCATAAGTGACATATCCATTTCATGATTATCTATGTTCTTAGATGTAAGGGTCAACACTCTTCGCTAGGAATATGGTATACATTGTTGTAAAGCTGGATATCTCCTTACCATGTGAAGTAGGTATCCTCTTCCTCTTCCTTATCCTGCCTAGTGGGTAGCCATGATAAGAATGGGGGCATATATAGGGTCTCCCTTGTACTATAGTTTACATTTATTTACATTTCACAGCATGCTAAATCCTCGAAAGGTAATGCACACAAGTTGCTAAATCTTGAAGAGACACGCATTTTTACTTTTATGTTTGCTAAATCCTCGGAAGGTAACACACACAAGTTGCTAAATCTTGAAGAGACACACATTTTACTTTTTTGCTAAATCCTCAGAGGGTAACACACATAAGTTGCTAAATCTTGAAGAGATACACACCCTTTTATGATATGATAAATCCTTGAAAGGTAACACACATAAGTTGCTAAATCCTGAATGGACACGCATTTTACATTCCATAGTGATACAAGAATGTTGATCTATGGATATTTTCAAGAAGCTATTAGAAGACACACTTACAATTACAAGCACAGTTTATGGTTGAACCTGTTGGGGGCTCTCCCTCCTTGGTGATTCATAGTAAGGTGGGCATCTTGCTAGGTGAGGTAATCGCTTTTTTTTTCTCTCTTTTGATTTCATGCTAGTAGGATTAGATCGTGAAGCTATTTTATCAATAGTGTTGTTCTTGTCTTACTTATGTCATCATATATGTTTTCTATGATTGAATGTTCTTTACTTTCCATATCTGTATGTACGTATGATAAACTAGAATCCTTAGTCTTGGGGCTCATGTTCATGGCTTAGTGATATTCTATCTCGATTGCAATCCACCAGGATCTCTTTCTTATAACTTTACCGTGAGCACGTTCAATTTTCGTACTCCCGCTAAAGTGGGGGCTTAATGTATCATCTTAAAATGGAAGAACTTCCATGTTAAGAGTTTTTATCCCTCCTTATGGGATTTATTTGACCTCCATTACATCATCCCCCCATTTTTGCATCACCCCCCTGATCTTCTTCTCCTTATACCACTTTCGGGACTGATTTATACATTCTGGGTTGCAGGACTCTATTTTTGGGATGCAGGGACAGGGTCGACCTCCTAGGAAAGGGTCAACCTTGGCCCTACCCTAGGATAGGGTCAACCTTGGCCATATCCTAGGATAGGGCTGACCTTGACCCTATCCCAGGGTCCCAAACCCAGAATCCCACAGTTTCCCAGTTGTCGGTCTTTGCAAAAATGTTTCTTCCCGCTCCCGGGTCGGCTATTTTGGGCTCTGAATCATGGATTCCTAAATTATATTTAATATAGGTCCTCTCCTAGGGCTAAAGGCTTAAATTATGATTTAATTATCCTATGTAGGCCTCCTTAGAAGATTGTGCCCTAATTTCATATAAAAGGGAGCCTTCTCCTCTCATTTCCTCTAACCATCATCAAGCGAACTAAGTCTTCCAAATGCAAAAGGCTCTAATCAAGATTTTTCTCAAGAATCCATTGTTCTCAAGGTGTTCAAGTATTATTCTCAAGAATTCAAGTTCCCCATTGAAGATCAAGGATTCAAGCTTTCAAGCCTTTGAAAGGATTAGGTGCAAACATTTAAGATTCATCATTCAAATCCTAGATCTAGCCATCATGGTGGTGTGATCTTCCTTCAAGATCCTTGGTGCCTCTTCAAGACTCTTTCATCATCCTCAAAACTCTTTCAAGGTGGATTCCAAGTATACAATCATGGAGGTTTATGGTTTTTAAAGTCCATGCTTTCATATTTACATACTTGCTACATTTGAATTACAATTGTGTATCTATTCAATATCATAGCTTCACTATTTGATTCAATTCTACTACTTGTTAGCTTTCCATACTTTATTGATTTCAAGGTTAATTCCTAAATCAGGGTTTGACCAAGGAAAACCCCTCAACAATAAAAAACAAACATTTTTCTTGCAAGTACAAGTTTGGGACTGTAAATCAGAGGCCAGATCTAGATACCCTTTTCGGATTTCTTTCAGACTGTGCGAACAGGGACAATTTCAGAGTTGAGCAGATCAAGTTGGCAAAAGTGGCACAGGGTTGACCTTTTTCATAAGATGACATCAGAATAGAAAAATATTTTTGGGTTTTGTCCATCTTTGTGTTCCGGTTCAGGATCAACTGTCAGCATCTCCAGAAATAGTCTACAGATCTCAGAAAATAGCAATCTTTGATCTGCCATTTTGGAAGGTTGGTAATTTCTCCTATTCTTTTCAATTACTATCCTTAACCATATTAATCAATCAAATTATAGAATTTAAGATCCCCTTTCTTGGTCTCTTCCCAAATAGTGGATTCATTTGTGCATTTACCCTTTGGGGTTGATCAAAATTGGATCTCCTATTTGTGTATTTGAGGGTGAAAGAAAGGAGCATCTTATCTTCCCTTAATCACAATCACAATTTCAATATACAATCAATCAAATTCAAGTAAGTGTAAAGTGGGGTTAAGGAAATCAACACAAATAATAATTCAAATCTCCCCCTTTATCAAAATTTTTCATCTTTACATCTCCTAAACCTAAAACCCATTTTTATCCTTTACATTTTGGTGACATTCTATTTTTTATGTTACACAATGATTATGATTTTTATATATATTGAGTTTATTAAGACTTTTCTTCTTGAGTTTTACTAAACATAGGTTGTCTAACCATTTAGCGACTTCTTTGTTCGACACTTCTGGAAAAATAGTAAATTAGGGGAAACAAATTAGGTAAAATTTCTAGGAAATAGGTATTTATGTTACATTTCTATCAAAAAAATAATAAATGAATTTCGATATATAGAGATAGAGTTAGAGCGATCCAAGTGAACCTATGTCCAAGTTATAGTTAATGTCACTTCATAACTCAATAAATTATTAAATATTCAACCAAATTGAATGAAACCAAATGGATTCTCTAGATATTGGTGTTACAAACCTAAATTAAAAATAATTATGTTCTTATCAGTTTTATAAAAGAAATTTATGTTAATCAAAGTGTGTGTCACTCTTGAAAAATGGTGATTTTTCACACAAACAATTTTTGAAGGAGAAGGAAAAATGAATACAAATAAATTCCAATTTTTTAAAAAAAATATATATTTATAAACTAGAAACAAAATTCTAAAAGTCACTAGTTTACATCATCTTCAAATTCTTAATGTTTTTACGACAATATGTGTCTGAAAGCGATGTTTTGTTTTTCAGAATGTTCGTTTCAATGTCAAAGTTGGCCAAAAAGTGGGCCACAGCTTTGTGGGATCACCCATATACATCACATTGGCTGACAACATGCATCTTACAGACTTTCGGCATACATGCCTGATTACAACAGAACTCTAGATCTAAACCCTAACTCTAACCTTCAGGTTATCCTCCTTCTTCCCCCCTTTCTAACATAGATCATATGCCCCAATATATAGAACCTTCACAATACATATGCTTACCAAATCAATTGCATTTTCCAAGAAGAAGACAACGTAGTACAACAAATATAGGCCACGACCCAAATCATAATGATCTAATTGCCAAGATTTAGAAATGATGCACAATCCAAGAGAGACGTCAGACCAAGATCCACGAACATCGGGATATGAGTCACCAAGCTTCACCGATCGGGAATTGCTTCGCAGGATTGGAAAACTCCAACGGATCGTTAGAACATGAAGAACACATAGAACTGACCATCAATCTAGAATATCTCCATAGTGAAGTATCCAAATGAGGTGCGAACCCAGACATAGGTAAACCATGATATCATGAACAAAGCCTCAGGTTTGTAGCAGCAAATGATCTAAAACCAAGGAACATAGCAAAAAAAACATAACTGCTAATTTAAACAAAACTAAGAACAAATTGAAAGGGAAACAGTTTTGGGTGATGCAAGATTGCCAATGACCCAAGGATGCTCCTGCATCACCATCCTTTTAAAAAATAATTAGGACTTTTTAATAACATGAAAGGTAATCGATCCAATTCTTGATTAACCAATAAATTTGCCACCTTATTTTGCTTTCTAAAGCAATAAAAAAAAAAGAAAAATAATAAGAAAATATAATCTACTAACCTCTTCTAAAAGAAAATTACGATTTCAATTTAAATATTAAGCTTTCTTAAAACTAATTATAAATTAATTGAATACCCTCTAATATGATTAATGCCAATCTTAAAGAAAATCTACTAACATCTTAACAATTATCACTTCCTAAAAACTAATAAACCTTAAATAAAGATTCTTGATAAATTAGAGAAAATATAATCAAGCAAACCTAAATTCAACTTCTTGATATCCTATATTAATTTTTTTCTTGTTTTCCCAATCTTTTTTCTCTTTGAACAAGGAGCTATCAAAGAATAACTTAAAGTGAAATTATGACTCAAATTTTTCTAATTTACAATTGTTCGTTGATTTCCTACCAACAAATTATTTATCATAAAAGGATAGAGAAGATATCTTTACAAACCTTTACAAACTATTGAAGCATTTCCAAGAGGCATCATTACAATACTTAGAATGAAAAGAAAAATCGAAGTATCGAAGAACATTATATCAGAAGAATGTTAACTTACATTATATTATAAAATTGGGAAACAAAGCCATACAAAATAAACTTAGTTCAAACCCAAAAATGACTTTTAATGAATGTGAACTATTCCAAATCAATAACAAGTTATTCAAATATTTGGATGCTCGATATAGTAATTGTTGTCATTCAAAGTTATTAATTGTTGTCATTCAAAGCTTTGGATCCTCCACATAGTCAATCTCAACTATTCCTACTTTACTATTTGTGAATTGTCACTATTGATTGTAAACAGTAAATTTTATCAATGGTCATATAAATAGTTAACCACATTGCAATTAAACACCACCACCTATTTTATTTTAGTGCCTCCAACACTTATGTGTTCCTCAAGACCTTCACACTAAAATACCTTTGATAATATAAAACATATTTATAGCTCACACAATATTTCCATCTTCTAGGTGAGGTGGGGTAAAACCACACAATTCCTCCAATAAAACCTTATAGTGTAAATTTAGGATATTCTTTTGATACCAAACACAACCCTTTAAATGAAATAGTATGGGAATCTCAATCAATTACAACATTCTACAACTTAGAATGCATGGATTTCTATTTTATCCTGGTTTTTACTTCATTTTTAGTAACTTATTAAGCTAGGTAAAGACTTTTTACCTCTACAAATATCATCATGTTGGATTAATGCATTAGATAGGAGCAATAAAGGAAGCTCTAACCAAACATCTTACTTAGAGTATGGATGGTGCAAAATGATATTTTATTTGCAAAGTCAACTAAAATCATATTTTGAGACTAGAAATACTCTTTATTAGTGAACCTATCTTTATCTAAGACACTTTTCATAATATTTGGCAATATGAAAGTTGATAACCTCGTCATCTTCTTCAAA
The DNA here is from genome assembly GCA_018584345.1 of Thuja plicata. Taxonomy (NCBI): domain Eukaryota; kingdom Viridiplantae; phylum Streptophyta; class Pinopsida; order Cupressales; family Cupressaceae; genus Thuja; species Thuja plicata. The sequence goes on along the minus strand of MU223708.1, from coordinate 4,185,369 downwards.
TGGTGATTGAAAACACAATTACATATCAAACAATCCTTAGACAATCCAACAAGCTTGGGGGCAATTAAAAAGCCATCATATGTATAACAAGAAGGAAACCCATGAATCTATAGGAACGCAACACATTAAATATTGTACCTAGCCATTATAGCCTCCTAAGAAATAACTACTAACCCCGGTTATAAAAAGTTGAGATGACATGTTCCAATATAAATTATCACACATTTAAGAGTTAATATATGATAACTCTAGTTAAACTCTTATGAGAAAAAATATTCATTTCCCATCAAATAAACTCAGCAAGAGCTACAATAAAGGGAGTATTCATAAAAACTAATCATTTCCAATAGCTTTAGAAAGACCATCTGACACAGTCATGGCCGGAGTGTTCCCAATGGAGATGGTCCAGCCATGCAACAAGAGTCAACACAGTGGAAACAACCAACATAGAAATAAGCATAGACAATCAACATGCTATAACAGATCTTCGCATTGTCAGAGAACCAGATAATATACATCACATTGGCCAACAACATGCAGCTTACAAACTTTTGGCATACATGCCTGATTACAACAGAGCTCTAGATCTAAACCCTAATTCTAACCTTCCAAGGTTATCCTCCTTCTTCCCCCTTTCTAACATAGTTCATATGCCCCAATATATAGAGCCTTCACAATACATATGCCAACCAGATCAATTGCATTTTCCAAGAAGAAGACAATGTATTACAAAAAATATAGGCCATGACCCAAATCATAAAGATCTTATTGCCAAGATTTAGAAATGATGCACAATCCAAGAGAGACGTCATACCAAGATCCATGAACATCAGGATATGAGTCACCAAGCTTCACCGATCAGGAATTGCTTCGCAAGATTGGAAAACTCCAACTGACCGTTAGAACATGAAGAACACATAGAACTGGCCATGAATCCAGAATATCTCCATAGAAAAGTATCTAAACGAGGTGCGAACCCAAACATAGGTAAACCATGATGTCATGAACAAAGCCTCAGGTTTGCAGCAGCAAATGATCCAAAACCAAGGAACATAGCGGGTTCACCAAAATGTAAGATCTAAATTTGGAAGTGGGGGTTTGACACCCTAGATTTCCTAAATAAGATTTGTATAATGAAGGGAAATCCTATGTCCAAATTCAGGATATCATGTTTAATTATATTGATCAAAAGGATGAAAAGAGCATGTAAAGAATGATGTGATAAGATGCCTACCTCATGACATAGCAGATCTGGAAAAACTCATTTTCTGAGTTCTATAGACTATTTCTGGAGATGCTGATAGTTAGTACCAAACTGAAACACAAAGACAAACAAAACCCAGAAATATTTTTCCATTCTTATGTCGTCTTATGAAAAATGTTGACCCTATACCACTTTTGCCAACTTGATCTACTTAGCTTCGAAAGTGTACCTATTCGCACAGTCTGAAAGAAATCTGAAAAGGGTATCCAGATCTGGCCTCGAATCTACATTCCCAAACCTGTACCTATAAGAAAAAAAAAAATTTGTTGTTGGGGAAGGGTTTACCTTAGTCAAACCCCAATTAAGGAATTAACCTTGAAATCAATAAAGTATGGAAAGCTAACAAGTAGTAGAATTGAATCTAATAGTGAAGCTATGATATTCAATAGATAAGTAATTAAAATTTGAATGTATGCAAGTATGTAAGTATGAAAGCATGGAGCTTTAAAGATCATAAACCTTCATGATTGTATGCTGGGAATCCACCTTGGAAGGATGATGAAATATTCTTGAAGATGCACAAAGGATCTTGAAGGAAGATCACACCACCATGATAGCTAGATCTAGGATTTGAATGATGAATCTTGAATGTTTGCACCTAATCCCTTCAAAGGCTTCAAAGCTTGAATCCTTGATCTTCAATGGAGAACTTGAATGCTTGAGAAGAACAAGACTTGAACACCTTGAGAGATTGAGAACAATGGGTGCTTGTGATTAGAGCCTTTTGCACTTGGAAGACTTAGTTCGCTTGATGATGGTTAGAGAAAATGAGAGGAGAAAGCTCCCTTTTATATGAAATTAGGGCACAATCTTCTAAGGAGGCCTACATAGGATAATTAAATCATCATTTAATCCTTTACCCCTAGGAGAGGACCTATATTAAATATAATTTAGGAATCCATGCTTCGGAGCCCGAAATAGCCGACCCGAAAGAAGGAATAAATTTTTGCAAAGACCGACAACCTGGGAACTGTAGGGTTCTAGGTTTTGGACCCTAGGACAAGGTCAAGGCTGGCCCTATCCTAGGACAGGGCCAAGGTTGACCCTGTCCTGGGGCAGGGCTGAGGTTGACCCTATCCTAGGGTAGGGCCGAGGTCGACCCTGTCCCTGTATCCCAGAAACAAAGTCCTGCAACCCAGAATGCAGAAATCAGTCCCAAAAGTGGTATAAGGAGGAGTAGATCAAGGTGAATGATGTAATGGAGGTCAAATACATCCCCTAAGGAGGGCTAAATGCTCTTAACATGGAAGTGCTTCCATTTTAAGATGATACACATTTATATTGAGAAAGAGGCTATAAGAGACATGTCCCTTCATGGGACATGTCTATTCATCATAATTGTTAATGTTTCATTAATCAATCATATATTAGAATAATATAAGTTTACATTATATATATATATATATATATATTATTAATAATCAATATCAAAGTATTATATGTATTCTAAATGATCATACGACTCAAGCTACAAACATTAACCCTCCCTCTTAGCTAGGGAGGATGATCAAACAAATGTGTAGTGGTTTCCCTTGTCAACACTTATGACCCTCACAATAGCTACACAAAACATCAACACTCCCTCTTAGCTAGAGAAGATAAAATCATATATGTATCACATTTCCAGTGATAAGATGTCTCACATACCTCGTGAAGACAAACATCAAATAACATGTGATATGAGCAATCACCTAACACATGATACCCATTTTACATATCAGCTAACATGTGATATGAGGAATCACCTAACATGTGATACCCAATTTTACATATCATCTAACATGTGATATGAAGAATCACCTAACATGTGATATGAGGAATCACCTAACATGTGATACCCAGTTTTACATATCACCTAACATGTGATATGAGGAATCATCTAACATGTGATACCCAGTTTTACCTATCACCTAACATGTGATATGAGGAATCACCTTAGATCGTGATACCTAATTTTCATATCACCTCAGTATCGTGACATGAGGAATCACCTCAGATAGTGATACCTAATTTTCATATCACCTTAGATTGTGATACGAGGAATCACCTCAGATCGTGATACCTAATTTTTATATCACCTCAGATCATGATACGAGGATATAGTAATAAGGAACATTACATTCCCTTACATATAACCCTATTATGGTATGTGCACTAACATATTAAATGTCTACCCTAACGAATCTCCATTACAAGATTTTCACCTTGTAACATCAAATACAAGTGCTCATTATCTAAGAAGTCGTGACCTCTTAGGAATTTACACATGATGAGTGGGCCCATAAAGTCATGGAGTCACACACATGACATCCAACTTGACTCATCTCATGGATTGGATCCACCATGGCTCATCCCAGAGGGTGGAAACAAGGGCTTTCACCTTAGACTTCTCTCTCAAAGAGAATAATACAATAACATAGAAAATAATAGATCACAGATGTTGAAACTCCTTTTCATCTAAAGCTTCATTCTCCAACATACCAAGTTTATCTCAAAAGTATACAACCTTCTCTCTAGCAAGAGACTTGGTGAGAATATCAGTCATCTATTTTGTAGTGATAATGTACCTTGAATATCATGCTTATGCACTATATCTCTTATATAGTTTTCATCACTCTTGGTGAACCCCAAGTTATGTAGGAGTTAGTGTAAAGGCATTTCAGCAAGCACATATGGGACTCATTCTAATGATAATAGTCCTCTGACTGCAAAAAAAATCTTCATTGTTGACTCCCTCTAAACCAATCTGACCAAATTCCTTGGAGATAAATTAGATCCTCTGGTTGCTCCTCGTCCAAGGTTGCTTTTAGATGAACTATCAGACTCCCTCTGAATCTAATAGCAACCTTCAAGTCGTGTCTTTCATCAAGATCTTTTCTTTAATTTCATTTGATCCAATAACTTGTCCATCTATTTAGGAATATCATGACCTAGATATCTGCATAAAATCCTTCTAGCCCACATACATGGAACTAAATCATTTGAATTGCAGTCCTTTGGCTTTTTATAGTTTCCTGGCCACTAGGGAAACCATCTCGATATGACCTGCCCTTCTAAATGATAATGATTAAGATCTTTGAAAATCAAATTTTAGGATATCCCCTAGTATCTCCCTCTATTACGAAACATACATGGTCCCAATCATGAAAATATATTTCTCTAAGAGACTCTCATCATCTTGATCATAACATTATTCGTATGAGTAGTTTCTTGTATACAAATGTACTTGTCTGATTTCATAGTAACACGAGTGAATGTAATAAACTGTGGATTTATCCTCGGGCTTGGAAACACCAAACATTCATGATAATTTGGCTTCCATCTAAAACTTCAAGTACATGCATCAACCTCTTGACCTTCTCATCCAGGGTTGCCTCTGATAGATTTCTAAACTCCCTCTAAGGTTTATTTCCTCCTCTTCGAAGAAATGTTTTTTTTTCACAATCTGTATAGACTCTTCCTCTTTAAGAGATGTCTCAACTTGGTCCTTAAGGACAACAAGGAACATGTCCCTCTCTCTCTCATTTGAAGACAATAATCTCACTATCATGCTTAGCTGCCTAAAAATTCACTTAAGGGTGTGCAAAAATTAAAAATAAAAATCTAGAACAAATCATGCTCTCTATGAAAAGTTTGAAGAATCTTACATTTGCACATATCTCAAACTCATATACTTTTATCTTCATAATTTAAACGATAATGTCTTGATGTGGATGAACAAAACACAACACTAGGAACTTATCAATGCATCTTTAATTTGTTCGAATGTCTTCCATCAAATCACACGACTTTGGAGAACATAGATTTTAAAAATATTCAGCAATTTGACACAACAAGTGCTCAGTATTGTGACAATTTGACCTACTGACGGTTTTGTCAATTGGTTTCATCTGAATTGTCATGCATCTTGATAGGAATTCTTTTTCTCTAGTATGCACCGTTGACAACTACCATCTCAACATCTTTTTCTCCCATCTCAAAAATGGGTAGAGTATGTATCCTAGCCAACTACAACCCTGTCGTTCACTACTTGATAATTCATACATATATCATCTTTTCATGTTGTTGGCTTCTCATACATGCGAAGGAAACCATGTTTCGTAGGCTTCTTCCATGTGGCTTCATGGAGGTCATCATACGACCCTTTTTTTTTTTAAATCAGGGAGGCATGGTGAATGAGATAGGGAGGTATTTGTATTTTCCCCTTTTCAAATCTCCTTATGCCAAGTTCACATGCTTGCCGTTATCTTCTAGGTATAATCTCTTCTGAGATTTGTTACTCATTTCCTTCCTTTCATTGGTCTCTCATATGTTCCTCTTCTTCTATCCTCCCTCTCAGTTCTACAATATTCTTCTTATATATATAATATATATATTTCATACCCAGCACGACTCACGTGCCACTTTCCAATGATGATAAAAAGGGAGAATGTTGATTGGTTTCTAAGACTATTTTAGTCTTAATTGGTTTCTTATGATAATCATACCTTTGCATTATTATTATCAATTTGATTCTACCAACCGCTACTTCCACACATAATCATTGTGTTTCATATCTTATTCGATACCCACTTATCTTTATTGGATAATCATTATCAATGATTAATTAGTGAGCCGATGACTTTATGTTTTTGTTGACAGCCACTCACTATATTGATTTGCTGTCAACGAAAGAATTCTTCTTGGTATCGATCTTTGCTTTTATTATTTGTCCATTTACCATTTATTATGTAAGACTTTTGTCAAATCTTATTGGTATACGATGCTTGGTTATCATATTACATATCTATGCAAACCTTGTATATTCTTCATTTCATCGTCTTATCATTTGATGAATACCTTCTATAGATGTGATGATTTGTCCAATATAAATGCCAATGTTCCAGTCTAAAAACTCTGCCATATGCATATAATACCCACTCTTAATTCTCTGCTGGTATATGTGGCACTTCTAATTTGGATAGGCTTCAAACTTATATGTCACAGCACTATGTGCTTGGTCCATCCTCTAACTTTTGCAACTCCATGATCCTCTCTAGTATGAATGTCAACATAATTACAGGAATGGAAATCTTCCAAGTCTTTGTATGTCCTTCATGGAGTTAGACTCTACAAATTGGAAGTTTGAGCAGCTTGAATATGCTGGTCAACACACAAATATCTGGCATACTCAATAGCCTCCGATGAAAGACATTTCTTCAAAAGTATCTCAAGTATTAGATCAACCCTTTATTAATATCTATGGTGCAATATTGTATCGAAAAGCGATGAAATATTGGAGTGTTATTTTTCAGCATTCAGGGTGGTGATCTCCTGTCGATATGGCTAATTTAAAAATAAAATCTTCATAGTCAAGTATTTCTAGGAATAGATTATAATATTAATTGATGCTTTTCATTTGCATTTGCACTAATCGTCTCTGGCTTTCTCTATTCTCCACTTGTGCTTTATTCAATTATTTATGAAGTGAATCTATCTACCATGCTTTAAACACTTTCTTACATTTGCATCTTGGCTTTGATACCATGTTGAATTTTCTTGGATCGCTGCAAATGTAATAGCACTCTACGTTATATGTTGTATGTGTTTTTCAAATGCAACAATCTCTCTTTCATTTATATTGAGAAAGAGGCTATAAGAGACATGTCCCTTCATGGGACATGTCTATTCATCATAATTGTTAATGTTTCATTAATCAATCATATATATATATATATATATATATATGGGTAAAAGCACAATAATCTATCACCCCTAAGGACATTTTGGGATGCAAATTCGCATTACACTCGGCCGAACAGAACTCGGCCGAGTCTACGTGGACGCCACATGGCGCTGAGTGGCGCCTACGTGGCTTGGAACTCTTGGCCGAGAGGTACTCAGCTGAGTATACCAATCTTTTTAAAACCCCTAAAATAGCCCTCTAGCCCCTCATTTGCACTTTGAGGGGCTAAGATTCAGCGTGTGGGGTGAAGGTGAAAACTCGGCTGAGTATTAGGTAGGTCCCCCCCCCTTTTTTTTTTTTTTGTTTGTTTAAATATTTTACTGTATTTATACATATGTGTAAAAT
>MU223708.1:4156375-4172244 GCA_018584345.1 Thuja plicata | reverse complement strand
TATATATATATATATATATATATCCAAATGTAATATATTATTATTAATCAATATCAAAGTATTATATGTATTCTAAATGATCATACGACTCAAGCTACAAACATTAACACTTTTGATACCAACACAACCCTTAAAATGAAATAGTATAGGAATACCAATCAATTACAACATTCTACAACTTAGAATGCATGGATTTCTATTTTATCCTAGTTTTTACTTCATTTTTAGTAACTTATTAAGCTAGGTAAAGACTTTTCACCTCTACAAATATCATCATGTTGGATTAATGCATTAGCTAGGAGCAATAAAGGAAGCTCTAACCAAACATCTTACTTAGACTATGGATGGTGCAAAATGATATTTTATTTGCAAAGTCAACTAAAATCATATTTTGAGACTAGAAATACTCTTTATTAGTGAACCTATCTTTTTCTAAGACACTTTTCATAATATTTGGCAATATGAAAGTTGATAACCTCGTCATCTTCTTCAAATGGTGATTGAAAACACAATTACATATCAAACAATCCTTAGACAATCCAACAAGCTTGAGGGCCATGAAAAATCCATCATATGTATAACAAGAAGGAAACCCATGAATCTATAGGAACGCAACACAATAAATATTGCACCTAGATATTATAGCCTCCTAAGAAATAACTACTAACCTTGGTTATAAAAAGTTGAGATGACATGATCCAATATAAATTCTCACACATTTAAGAGTTAATATATGATAACTCTAGTTAAACTCTTATGAGAAAAAATATTCATTTTTCATCAAATAAACTCAGCAAGAGCTACAATAAAGGGAGTATTCATAAAAACTAATAATTTCCAATAGCTTTAGAAAGACCATCTGACGCAGTCATGGCCGGTGTTTTCCCAATGGAGATGGTCCAACCATGCAACAAAAGTCAACATAGTGGAAACAACCAACTCAGAAATAAGCATAGACAATCAACATGCTATAACAGATCTTCGCATTGTCAGAGAACCAGATATATGGCTGGTCCCACAATAGTGTGTCCCACTTTTTTGAACATCCTGATTTTTGCTAAAATTACACATATTTAAGAAAATATGATGATTTAAGCCTTGATAGCTCCCATTTGAAGGAGTAAATTTTAAAATGGTTAGATAAAAGCCTCTTGGATCAAAATCCCTTTGGAATAATCTCTCTACTCCTCACTCACACCTATAATTGAGTCTCCTTTGCACCCATCAAAATGCTGACAAAAGATCACATTGACAATAACTTTTTGTGTGATCAAATAAATTCATTTGACAAACCCAAATACAGGAGGATAGTACTTAGAGAAAGCTTTCCAATGATTATAATTTTTATATATATTGAGTTTATTAAGACTTTTCTTCTTGAGTTTTACTAAACATAGGTTGTCTGACCATTTAGCGACTTCTTTGTTCGACGCTTCTAGAAAAATAGTAAATTAGGGGAAACAAATTAGGAAAAAAATTTAGGAAATAGGTATTTATGTTAAATTTCTATCAAAAAAATAATAAACGAATTTCGATATATAGAGATAGAGTTAGAGCGATCCAAGTGAACCTATGTCCAAGTTATAGTTAATGTCACTTCATAACTCAATAAACTATTAAATATTCAACCAAATTGAATGAAACCAAATGGATTCTCTAGATATTGGTGTTACAAACCTAAATTAAAAATAATTATGTCCTTATCAGTTTTATAAAAGAAATTTATGTTAATCAAAGTGAGGGTCACTCTTGAAAAATGATGATTTTTCACACAAACAATTTTTGAAGGAGAAGGAAAAATGAATACAAATAAATTCCAATTTTTTTAAAATATATATATTTATAAACTAGAAACAAAATTCTAAAAGTCACTAGTTTACAACAAATATAGGCCACAACCCAAATCATTAAGATCTTATTGCCAAGATTTAGAAATGATGCACAATCCAAGAGAGATGTCAGACCAAGATCCACGAACATCGGGATATGAGTCACCGATCGGGAATTGCTTCGCAGGATTGGAAAACTCTAACTAACCGTTAGAACATGAAGAACACATAGAACTGACCATGAATCCAGAATATCTCCATAGCGAAGTATCCAAACGACGTGCGAACCCAGACATAGGTAAACCATGATGTCATAAACAAAGCCTTAGGTTTGTAGCAGCAAATGATCTAAAACCAAGGAACATAGCAAAAAAAACATAATTGCTAACTGAAACAAAACTAAGAACAAATTGAAAGGGAAATATTTTTGGGTGATGCAAGATTGCCAATGACCCAAGGATGCTCCTGCATCACCATCCTTTTAAAAAATAATTAGGACTTTTTAATAACATGAAAGGTAATCGATCCAATTCTTGATTAACCAATAAATTTGCCACCTTATTTTGCTTTCTAAAGCAATAAAAAAAAAAGAAAAATAATAAGAAAATATAATCTACTAACCTCTTCTAAAAGAAAATTACGATTTCAATTTAAATATTAAGCTTTCTTAAAACTAATTATAAATTAATTGAATACCCTCTAATATGATTAATGCCAATCTTAAAGAAAATCTACTAACATCTTAACAATTATCACTTCCTAAAAACTAATAAACCTTAAATAAAGATTCTTGATAAATTAGAGAAAATATAATCAAGCAAACCTAAATTCAACTTCTTGATATCCTATATTAATTTTTTTCTTGTTTTCTCAATCTTTTTTTCTGTTTGAACAAGGAGCTATCAAAGAATAACTTAAAGTGAACTTATGACTCAATTTTTTCTAATTTCCAATTGTTCGTTGATTTCCTGCCAACAAATAGTTTATCATAAAAGGATAGAGAAGACATCTTTACAAACCTTTGCAAACTATTGAAGCATTTCCAAGAGGCATCATTTACAGCACTTAGAATGAAAAGAAAAAGCCAAGTAATGGAGAACATTGTATCAGAAGAATTTTAACTTACATTATATTATAAAATTGGGAAACAAAACCATACAAAATAGACTTAGTTCAAACCCAAAAATGACTTTTAATGAATGTGAACTATTCCAAATTAATAACAAGTTATTCAAAGCTTTGGATGCTCAATATAGTAATTCTTGTCATTCAAAGCTTTGGATGCTCAGTCTAAACTGTTCCTACTTTACTATTTGCAAATTGTCACTACTGATTGTAAACAGTACATTTTATCAATACCATACTAATGTTATAACTGCTGTTCTACGTCATGGTACTAATAATATAAATACTATTCTATTTCTTCACAATTTTCATATACTCTGATAATCAGTCAACAATATTAATGGCAGACTGGATGGTCAGTTAAAACAATGACTTTTTTCTTCTGTGAAGTTCAAATGATTTGGTAGGCAGGAAGAGTACCTTAATGTGGTGGTGGCAGGAAGTCTATGTTCTCAAAATTCAAACTCGTGAAATTGCACGATATATATAGTATGAAATTAAGGTCTTAATTCATTTCCAACATTTCAATATGCATCTGCATGACTGCTTTTATGGTATCTGTTACAATTCATGAAAACCATGACTGCTTTTATAGTACTTTATACGTAAAATGTGGGTTATTCTCGTGAGTTTTTCTGACAAGACTGGAACTTGTGTCGACATAAATTTACTAACATCACCAACTGGTTTAGCTAAATAGCCAACTAAAACTTAAAACATATAGAGGGAGTCTTGAAAAAAAAAAAACTAAGTGTCTTCCTTGGTAAGATATACATTTTAGTTTGCTATTTAGACGTTGACTTATTGGTCCACAAGCTTGCAAAACATGTGGCCCTTGTAAATCAAAACATATTATAAAATTTGATTTATCTTTCTATTACAAAATTTCAAACAAATGAACAATCTCCTCCACTATTCTAGAATCTAAAGCAAGTGTAAAGGACAGATGATCAATCTCCTCCACCATTCTAGAATGTAAAACAAGTTTAAAGGATCTTTATACGACTTCACACAATTTCTAGTTTTGTTGGTTCACAAACTTACTAAGCATATAATCCTTCATGAAATAAAATATATTACAAAATCGTTTTATCCTTATTATTACAAAAATTTCAAACAAACATTTCAAATGGTCAATCTCCTCTGCCACTATAGAATGTACTTGTAAAGGATCTTCATATGATGTTAGCCTCTAGTTTTGTTGGTCCACAGTCTTACTAAACATACGATCCTTCATGAAACAAAACATATTACAAAATTATTTTATCCTTAATCTTGGGGCTTAAATATGCCTTCTTATTGATCAACACTAAACTATGTTCTTCCACAAGAACTTAGGTTAGCCCAAGGTATTCTATCTTTGATGATGATACTCTCTATCAGTCACATCCTTCCCTGATAATGTAAGAAATATGAAGTAAAGCTCTCGAACAAACATTTCAAAGGATCAAGCTCCTCTACCAATCTAGAATGTAAAACAAGTGCAAAGGATCTTGATACGATGTCATACAATCTCTATGAGAGGAAAATTTTATCCTCTAACACAATGTCTAGATAATTCTTCAATCAATTGCACTTTATTTGAGAATAAAGAATAGTTTCACATTACCATGAGGATTTATTTTGGTTGGATTTAATTCATTTGTATAATTGTCAACTCAAATACTATTTGAATTTTTTAAACAACCTTTTAAATATAGAAACAAAACAACGTAAAATATGAAACTTATTTTTGGGTAATGCAAGATTATTCACAACTACAAAAGTTTGTATGCAACGGGATTCAATAAGAAAGAAGAGTGAGCCTCTACATTAACATCAATTACTTTCAAGTAAGAGGATTTTTTATCCTTTAGTTTGACAAAATGTTTCATATATATTATTTTCATGTGGTCTTCTTGATAACACTTTACTTCACATTCTTTAATTTCCTCTTCTTTTTTGGCATTTCATAATCAACCTAACGGATGTCAAGCTATTTGTAAATAGAGTCTATGAGAATGGTATAGAATTGAAGAAATTTATTTTTAATAACAATAAGATGAACATTGGGTTTAGCCTTGACTCAAGAAGCAATATGATTACCAAAATATTTGTGTTGTTTATTAAGTTTAGAAAAAACATGCATGCTTTCTTATAAATTATGAGAAGAGATGAGAGATGGAGTATAATATTAGAGTTGGAAAAACATGTGGGCTGGGACCTGGCTTGAATGGAAAGAATTGCTTGTGGTAAAGCATGAGGTCATGAGGTCCAGCCTCCCCCCAACCCACATGGTATTGTTGATCTCCAAGTTTTGTTGTCTATTAGTGTCCCACACTTAGTCATAATCAAGGCAAGTTGGTCAATCATCACTACGACCAAGCCATCTAACTAAGGTCGAGACCAAGTAGTAGTTACTGCTGAGCGAGGCAAAGATTGTCGAGTACTCAAAGGATGTCGAGAAGAATGATTGTCGAGTTGTATAGAAGAGTTAGTGTCGACCGACAACATATAGTTATGTTGAGGAGACAGTATCGATCGAGCACTAGTGTTTGGGTATGTCGAGTAAAATAGTTTTTGACTATGTGTTTGGAATGGCACAAACACCAAGGTAATTCATTTTGGCTGACTTCTATGGAGCATTTAATGATCATGCATAGAGATTTAATGCATTAATTACAGGTTATTTTTATGATCATGAATCCCTATGCAAGCCATGCAACCAATCAAAATTAGGGATGCCTAAGAGGAAAAAGATGATGGATCTAGATCGTTGATCTTGATCTAGATGATCTATATATGGGATGCTTCGAAACCTACAAGTATTTGTGCGTATGTGTGTGTTAGAGATTGTATGTTTGGATGCGGATGTGAAGAGCAGAGATCAAAAGTGTATGCATGTTTTGCATATCTGAAGCATTGACCAGATAGAGTGATCGAGCAGAGTAGTGAAGAGAAGAACAGAGATCAATTAAGAGTTGGAAAGAGGAGATCTGTCATCAGTATTTGTAGTGCAAACCAAAGGATCGGGTACTGATACATTCTAACAAGTGAATCAGGGTAAATCTCTTAATAGAGTGGTCCTAACATGCCTTTATAAATCTCTTAATCGAGTGCTTACTTTGTTATAAGATTAAATCCTTTAACAAGGTATATTGTATAAGTTTGAAAGCTCTTAATAGGGCAGACCCCTCACAGGGTAGATCATCAGAAGTGATCAAAACTTTGTAGCCCTAATAGGCACACTTTATTACTGTAGTAGTGAAGATTTGTGTGTGTCATCCCCACCCCAGTTTTACCTTCAAGGGTTTCTGGGTTACCAAAATCTTTGTGTTATGTGTTCATGATTAGATGTTAATCTTTATAGCATTTCAGTTTATGTTTATGAATACATGGTTGAATCAGTTTGTTTAGAATTTGTAAAATTTCTATAGATCTCCCCGCCCACCCGCTCGCCCTCGCCCCCCTCCCCNTCTCCCCGCCCACCCGCTCGCCCTCGCCCCCCTCCCTAGTTACTGCTTTCCCATATTAGACTTCCAATAATTGGTATCAAACCATTTTTCTCTTAAAAGAAGTCTAAACACTTGAGAGTTAAGATCTTGGGAATGGAGGTTTATAAGTTGGGAAAAGTCATTGAAAATCAAAAGATTGATATTCAGTTGGCACTGTAATAGCTTGAGACAAAAAGAGAATTGAGGAAATCCTTAAAAGCTAGGAAGGAATTACCAATTTAGATGAAATATACTTTATATAAAGAAGAAGACACTGAAGGTCTATTTGACAATGAAGAATCAAAATAAAGTAATGTAGCAATTGCAAATATATTGGAGAAGAAAAAAATATTGAAAGAACAAGTGAAAAGTTTGAAGATAGAACAAGAAACTAAATCAATAACACTATGTGAGGTGATTGATCAAAAGAAGAAAGATGAGGAAGACAAGACAATGGAAGAAGAAGACAAGAGATAGATGGCTACTATACTTGATGAAATGACTAGTGATGTGTAGAAGCTCACAAGCAATCAGTTGGATATGGTCAACCAACTATTATTTGCAAATCAAGAGATAAACAGAAAAGAAATTGAAATCACATATATGAGATCTGAGAACAATCAATTGAAAAATGAGTTGAGATTTGAAAAAGAACTCATTGAAAGGATAAATAAACCAAATGAAGCATTAAGATACTTTGAGGAACTTATGAGATCACCAAGAAGGAATAGTGACACATTTGGACTTGGACATACCAAGCACCATTCTTCCATTGAAGAAGGAGAATCATCAAAGAGTGGAGAACTAAGAAATGCAAAGCCAAAGAATAGAAAGCCTACATGTTGTCACTATGGGAAACTAGGTCACACAACAAACATATGCCGAATCAAGAATAGTAAGTCATATCCTAAACCTAAATTCAATGGATATTTTTTTAACTATAAGAATCATGGACATCAGGCACATGAATGTGGGTCAAAGACTAGAAATACACCTAGTTCACCTGGATTCCAAGGACATTGCTACAATTGTTAGAAATTTGGACATAGAACCAAAGATTACAGATCCAATGCAAAATCCAAATGGATATCCATGAAACAAGGCAATACACCGAGGAAAGGTAACACATTCAATGGGGATTATAATACAAGACACAATTGTCATTATTGCAATGAATATGGTCATGTTGCAGAGAATTGTATAAGTACACATTTTAGAGGTAAATCCAAGAGTTGGATGAATGGAAGTATGGTCTGCTATAGTTGTCACAAGATCGGTCATACCAAGAGAGATTGCAAGACTAGAGCCCTGAAACCTACTGTTGAGAAGATAAGGAATCAAATGAATCTGACATAGAGAAAGAAACAAGATGTGAGCAATAGTAGATCTAGTGAAATCGAGATGACCCAATCCAATGGATCAGGTGACCACACTATTTCAAATAAAGCAGAAAGGTATGTAAGGAATTATTTTCTCAAAAGCTATATTTTACACCAGTTCATAACATAAGATGTATTAAAGTCCATATCTGCATAAGATAAGATGCATTATGACATATCTGAGGCAAAAATCAAGAAAAATAACTGTAATGAATATTTAATGTCAAGCATTAGTATCATCATATATCGAGCAGCCATACCAACTGAGCTTCCATACCAACCAAGTTGATATGTTGACCAAGTGTCAGTAGTGACCGATTCATTGTTCTGACCAAGTGGTGTGTGATAACCAAGGTATTTAATTTGAGGACTGAGGATAGCTGTTATCCACCTACTACTGCACAAAGCATTTATTGAAGACCTAATCTGACCATTTGAGGGTATATAATCAATTTAGGCATTCATTCTTCATTTCACACAGTGATTAGAGTTTGCAAAGCATTCTAAAGGCAATTCAAGAATGATTTGAACAGAGTTTGAAAAAGATTCTACCTATGTATTGTTGAAAAGTATTGAGAAGGTTGAATACCCATTGTTGTCAAGTTACACAGAGTTTGTTTTGCGAACCCTAACTTGTAGAAATGGCATCCAGTTCATCTATTGGCATGAAAAGACAAGACAAGGTAATGAAGAATGTTCAGTTGTTTAGGAGCGATGTATCTGCCCCGCCAAGTTTCTGATTCATTCTTGAAACTATGATGAAGGGGGATCTTACAGGAGCCATGTCATTGATTCCACCTAAGGTATTGATGAGCCATGATGTGTGAGCATGTTATAAGTGCAAATTTGGAGAAATTGGAGATTTTGAATTGAGGGAAGCATATGATAAACTATGTGTAAATGGATTTTTAAAGGTTGATCATCAAAATATTGCCGAGAAAGGGTTAGTCTATGCCCTAGACTTCCCACGTGACTTTAAGGTCGAATGGGTCAGGATTGTGTTGATAATAACACATGACATGTGTCTATGGTTGGAAAATGGACCAGTAAAGATAAAAAAAATACATTATTCACCAAGTTATTGGTTATCCCATTGTGTAACAGAAGCATACTATGCACTGTCAAAGAAAGGAGGATATTGAAAATTTCACTTTGGCCGAGTAGAACAAACGAGGAATGAAAATTTCTATGATCACCGATCCAGAAATTGATTTCAAAGTCAGAGTCATTGCACACAAATTCTATCAATCCAGTAGATTGGATAGTGTCCCATGTGTGACATTTCATCAAGCTTGGAAAATACTGAACAAGGATCATACTTATGATCTTGTCGAGTTATAGATGACTCAACTTGCCAAGAAAATTTATTAATAGCCCTAGAGTCAGTACATATCCTCCATGTACCCTCCTTCTTTAGGGCTAACACTGTAAGGATGACACAGGGACTTAAGCTTTCCCTTATGAATCCCTTCTCCAAAAATTCTTGAATCTTCCTTGCAATTTCTTCATCCCAATCAGGGTTCATCTTAAACGTTGCTTTATTAGGTAAATTTGCACCTAGAATAAGGTCTATATAGTGATTAATATCTTTGATAGGGGGAAAAGTCTCTGGTACACTTCCTACAACTATTCACATGTACTTGTCTAACAAGTATTGGACATCCTTTGGGCCAACTCTCCCTTCTTGGTTTTTGGTAACAAACTTGTCCTTTGGCTTTATGATCAGAGAAAAACATGGGGTATCTTTCTCCCTAAGAGTCTCTATAAATTCCTTCTCATTAACTAACATTACACTAGTCACAATATGCTTATCCTTTCCATGGTCTTCCTAATAACAGATGGAAAACATCCATCTCAACTACATCACATTATATCTTGTCCCTATATTCCCCTATTTGAAATTCTACCCACACTTATTCATTTATCAAAGCTTGTTGACCCTTGTTCAACCAAGAAACTTTATAGGGATAAGGGTGAGGTGTTTTATGCAACTTTAATTTGTCTACCATTTCTATTTATGCCAAATTATTGGATGAGCCAAATTCTACACTAACTTTGCATACCTTCCCATTTACCTTGCAAGTGGTTCTGAACAGAGACTTCCTTTGGGGTGTCTCCTTGGTGGTAGGTATCTTCAAGAGTGTCCTTTTCAACATCAGACATTCACCTTGTTATGGATCTGCAAGTATTGAAGGTGATTCCGCACTCTAACTATCTTCTTCTTGAGCTAGATTGACCCTTTTGTCTCCTCCTTGGTTAATGGATCCTTGCTTCTCTGGGCACCTATGGGTAGGATGGCCAACTTGATTACAGTTAAAGAATGTACCAATAAAAATTCTTGGGCCTCTTCCACCAAATCTTCCCCTACTATTTAATCTTCTTCCCCTGAAGTTTCCTCTATCACTTGATTCTCCTTCATACTCCTAGTGACTTGTTTTTCCTTAAGGTTTAGGGAATGATCCTCTCCCCCAAAAATTAGTTCCTTCCTTTGAAATTATTTCCCCCTCTTCCTCTGTTCTGCTGCTCTCCTTTTATTCTCTACTTCTCCCCTATCTTTGGTTCCATTTGAAAACATTGGTGTACTATGTCAGGGGAAAAAAGACTAATTTCATCTTGAATACTATACTTTAGACCATTTAGGTATCTAGCCAACTTCTTCTTTCCAGTCTCTTGTTTCCTTTCTCTAAGAGCTAACTTACATAAATTTTTTGTATATGTACTTGTATCCAAATATTTGTGTCTATGATTTTGCAACTTCTTATGCATCAGGACTTCATAATCACCTAGGATAAAAAATTTCTTGACTTCTACTATCATTCTTCTCCATGAAGATATGGGATTCTTCTCCTCATTCACTCTTTCATTTTGAATGAAATTCCACCAACTAAAGGTAGACCCTTTCATCTTAGACTTGGCAATCTTTTCCCTTTGGTTTTCAGAGACGTCTTCACACTCAAAGTGGCTCTCCAAGGATTCCAACCAGTCTATCACTTCATTGGGGTTCATCTTACCATGGTGGGGATCAAACCCATAAGATGAATGTACTTTTTTAAAAGTACTATACCTTGTTTGGAGTATTACAAAGGGGAATGCACATGCATTCAGGCACACTTCCTAGAGCTCACTGCTCAAATACAATAAGGATCTCAATCCCAAGGAAGGCTCGCTACCTTACAACAATCTCTGATCTCAAATCATAAAGGACATACCATCCAATCTCATGAACAAAAAAAAATCTCTAATATGCCAAAACAATTCCAATGAAGTACAAAAATTCTCTGTCTCAATTGCAGATTTCACTCATACCTCTTCTCTTCCACTTACACACTTTCACAATCACAAATGATTACATATTTATATACATTACATAAAATCATCTCAACTAGGTCGGCCAGGGACCTAATTACAAAATATTAATTCAATACAATTCAATACTCAATGTGATCCATTGAATGTTAGCTAATACATAGCAATGATCCATAACAACATCCTTGAATGTGCTCCTGATCTATAAAACAGGCCACGATCCATGAAAACACACTACACCACCAAGTGGGCCAAAAAAACAAGAACACCAACATGTTACATGAAAGATCTTTGATTCTGATCGAATAATCCAATTTGATCCACCAAAACAAATAGGACATGATCAAGAAACATCAACAAGAAAAATGAAATACCACAACATCAACAAGAGCAACTTTGTCTTACAAATCATGCTCATCTTTACACTATTCATTGGGCACACTAATCAACATTTACTGTTATAAAATAAAAATAGCTTGCCAACACCCAAATCATGAACCACTCAAACTAAGGACACACAATCAAGTCCTTAACTCACCACTAGGTTAGCAAAAAATAATAATTGCATAACTGATCCACATTGATCCCATCACAGAAACACTATCACTGACTGAACAATCAAAATAATAGTCTTTGATAAATCCTTCATAACTCACTCAAATAAACATGCAAACCTTTGTCACTTGAATAGCATCAAGTATGTATACATCCCCAAATACATTACAAAATTTGTATTATCTGATATTAACTATAGTAGGCGTACCACATAAATCATCTCACCAAAAAACTCAAGAAAGTTGTCACCAACAGTAGGAATATGTTGACATCAAAGAAAAAACATTAATGGCAACACATATATGCATAATATTAACAATATCTCAAAATTTCCCTCCACATGGCCCCACATTTTCTCCACTCGCTGCCCATAGTGGACTTGCAACTAGTAGTAACTATGCCCTTAGTTTCAGCAGGAGAGGTGGCATCAACTAGGGAGTTAGCTTTACTACCCGCCCCAATTTTATGTGTGAGGCCCAAAGATTTATTTTTTAGGATCTTCGAGACATGGGATGAGCTAATTTTGATCGATTGGGTTCCTTTCCAAGAATGTTCTCCTGATGACTTTTGGAATCACTGGCTTTACCTTCCTCCACGGAGTCTTCTTTTGGACTCTTACCCTTCCCCTTGGATTTTACAACAATCTTGGCGGAGCGACATGGCATACTAGTTTCTTATATTATTTCCAAATAAGAGTCAATGTGTTGAATATTGAATTTGGCCTTTTTGATAGCCTTAGTTTTTAATTGGGTAGGTGGGTCACTCCTTTTTTTTCATAGAGTTTCACATGGGACTTAAAATTTGGGGAATTATCAAGGGAATTTTGTGGGGCTTTGGGTTTCTTGATACACCTCTTTTTAATTGGACACAGGGCATCCATAAGGATGGTTGTAGGTCAGGTCGGGGAAGGCGGGGTCTCCTAAAAAATAATGGCATAATGTGGACACAAGGCGAGGTAAAAATGGTAAATCCTCAGCATAAGCCCTTGTTGTAAGATGGTATATTTCTTCCTCTACTTCTTAAAGTCAAGAACATCTTTAACAATGAATTATAGTGAATGCAACATAAAGAAAGGAATAGAAATAAAATCATGATTTTAAAAGTAATTAAGGAATGGCATGTGGTAGTAGTAGTAAATCCCAAACCTTCCCTCCAATGTGAAATACTTCATGATAATAGTACACACTTGGTCCCATGGGGGCGGTAATTTCTCTCTATCATATCCACCACAAAGCTTCACTAGTTGCTCTTTTCCACAAAGGAACCGGTTAAGGTTGGCCTTGTCTGAAATGCAACTAGTTTTCTTCCACTTTTGACCATCAGTGGGAAGAACCATGGCTTAAGCAATGAAATCCTTATGAACTTCAAAATAAATTCCACCAATAGTGACCTTCCTCTTTGCCTAAGAGGAAACGAACTGGTGTGAAAGGATTCAATCATAACCAATCATATATTCAATGAAAGAAGTAATTCCCCCTTCCTTTCATATGTGCTAGTTGGTAGGGTTATTCTTTTAAACATCATATTTTTCAGGTTCCACTTAGACTCGATCCCCTCCCATAGTGAATCTACCAGACTACTAGTTGCAGAGTCACGACACAAAGATTGAGAAGGAAATTTGTAGAGATGGGGTTGCTTCATGTATTTAACAAAAAGGATGGACTCAAAATACCAAGTAAAAGGCCAATAAGGCATAGTAATAACAATAATTACTATCTCTATTTGTGATCAGCTCATACACCTCAGAGAGTTTGTGCGGAGGGTCCTTTCTCCCAAATCAGATGTGGTGAGAAATAATTAAAAGTTGGGGATGAATTCTAGAGAGGTTTAAGATGGTAAATTTTAAATAAATATCTTGTACTTCAAAAATCTTCCCAATCAAAATACTCATGACATTTAATCACCACCACAACACTATGTAATTAAGCATGATGTGATATAGATTTATAAAGTACAACTTATCTAGCTTCTTGCAAGGTTTTTGTGTATAGACAAAAGATGGACAAAAATTCAAATTTGAATATTGTCCCGACATGTCATTCATATCCCAAATCACCTAACAAAGGGTCAAAAAAATGACTTAACACCTTGCATAGAAACATCTTTAGCTTGCTCCTTCCCTATAAGGTATTTTATTGCATTTGGTAAGGCATTACACCGTCTCCAACATCAAATCCCCTCCATCTCCCACCCCATGGAGGCTATAGAATCGACAAAAACATTCTCCTCTCTAAAAATGTATTGTACTATAAACTCATTCAAGCTAGTTAAGAGTGATTTAATGTATTGAATAATATCCTCCACCCTCCAGCCATTTCTCATGGCCTCAACCATTAATTTAGATTCTCCTTCAATATCTAAGACATTTATGCCAATGGAGAGAGAAATCTTCAGACCCCATAATAGGGTCATCCCTTCTGCTTGGTTGCTTGTGAGGCTACCCAGATATCCAATGTAAGTAGCCACAAGATATCCTTTATGGTCCCTAATAATCCCTCCTCCAGCAGTAATACCCATTCTAGCTACACCGTCAAAATTCAACTTGAACCCAGGAGGTCGAGGAGCTTTCCAAACAGTGTTTTTCTTGGCAATTTTCTTGGGATTATCATACTTATGAAAAGATGTTGGAAGCTTCTAGTTTTCATCTAGCTTACAATCCCGAGTAGAAGGTGGTTCAGCATAGATTTTCCAGTTCCTAATAGAAATTTTTTCAAGGAGTTTGTTAAGAATTAACAACACATTGTCAGCGGAGTTCTGCATGACATAAAGGATATTTTTGTTAAAGCTTTTGATATGGAAGTTTTACATGAGCAAGCACCAATACTAGAATAGTTATTTCTCATTGTACAGAAAGTTACTGATGAAAATATTGAGGCAAATGACAAAATGTTACAATGGTCTAAGAGAAGATTTGAGAACAAAGTATTGGAGAAGATATTTGGAGAGATTTCTACCAAACAGGTTGAACTTTCTTCTCTTGTGGAGATTCTTGAGGAAGTTGCAAATAATGTCTTGTCATTGTACAAAAGATTATGTGATGTAACATTCTTTACAAAGGAGAATCAACAACTTATTGAAAAGTTGCATTTAGATATGAAGTCAACAACAAGTTCATTGAGCATGGATGCTAGTTCTAGCTCCATACATTTTGATAGGTTGACTCGTGCACAAAAGAGATTAGTCAAGCTTATGGCTAAAGATGGCCGAATCAGGGCCAAATTAATAATAATTTAGGCTAACTTGATACCTCATTTTGAGGTTTTTCAAAAGGAACTAACAGTTGCACGAGAATTAGTCAAGAGAGATTCTCATCTCTCTACTACAGATAGTTTGGTAAGTCTAGCTGTCGAGCTAGAAGTTAAGTTGGAGGTTATGAATTTTGTTAAGGATAGTTGGGATACATCTTTTGCATTGATTTTACAACTTCATAAACCATTTTTGGATAAATACAACTTAACCCCCATAGCTATCAGTGACAAAAACAAGGGGGAAAATAGGAAAGGAAATAGAAAAACATGTGCAGAACCAAGTATAAATATCTTTGCTGAAGGCATGTATACTATATAGATAGTGTATGAAGAATGAAGTGTAATCTAAGAGGGAGTACATTGTGTACTTAGTCAAATTTTGTGAATGTAAATGATAAGTGTTTTTTCCACTAATATCAAAGGGGGAGATTGTTGATCTCTAAGTTTTGTTGATCATTAGTGTCCCACACTTAGTCATTTATCTAGGCAGTTTAGCCGGTCATCACTACGGCCGAACTATCCAGTATAGGTCAAGCTATCCAGCATAGTCATTGCAAAGAAAATAATCATTTCTAAGTCACACGGTTGCCAAGTTCAGTCCATGCCGAGTGACAGAGTCTTTGTGTGCCAAGCAAGATAGTTTTGTTATGTATGTCAGGAATGACACCAATTTTGAGGGAAACTATTTTGGGATAACTTATCTAAGAATTTAATATTTTCAATGTGATAATTACACATTTAATTATTTGATCACACTACGTGCCATGGAGCCAATCAGAAAATAGGATTTCCCAAGCGGCATAAGAATTTGATCCTAGTCATTGATCTGTTGGAATAATGATACATTTGGCATCAGTGAATGCACTTAGTGAAAACACTTATTCGGTTTTGAAGTGCTTACCGAGCTCATCACTCAGTCTACAGCAGTTACCGAGCATTCAATAAAGATCACAG
>MU223708.1:4135010-4148583 GCA_018584345.1 Thuja plicata | reverse complement strand
TAAATTTATGTATGATTATGGATCATTTTGTTTCAAGAGATAAAATGTTGAAAATCTGATTCACCCCCCCCCGCCCTCTTAGTATCTTGCTTTCCCATATTGTATTTCCAACAATTGGTATCAAAGCTCAATTCTCCTACAAAATTTTTTGGTCAGCTTGAGAGTACAGATCTTGAGATGGAGATTTACAAATTGGGTAAAGTCATTGAGAATCAAAAGATTGAAATTTAGCTAGCATTACATCAGATTGAGACAACAAGATGGGAATTGAGAAAGTCCTTGATATCTAGGAAAGATTTGGCCAAACAAATGATTGACACTCATTATCAGGAAGAAGACACTGCAAATCTATTTTAGAATGGAAACTCTACTGAGAGCAATGCAGCAATTTTAGATCTACTGGAAAGGAACAATACATTGTGTGAAGAATTTAGAAATCTAAAAAGAGAACAAGAAATTCAAATAGTAAGACTATGTGAAGTAGTGGAACAAAAGAAGAAAGTTAAAGATGACAAAGCTATGGCTAAAGAAGACAAAATAATGATGACTATCAGACTTGATGAAAGGACACATGAGGTACAAATGATGAAAAATAATTAGGTTGACATGGTGAATCAACTACTACTTGGAAATCAGGAGATCAGTAGGAAAGACATGGAAATTGTGAATCTGAGATCTGAGAATAGTCAATTGAAAGATGAATTGAGATCTGAGAAAGAACTTAATGAAAGATTGAACAGACCCAATGAAGCTTTGATTCATTTTGAAAATCTAGTGGAAGCATCAAGGAGATCTAGAGATTCTTCTGGATTAGGTCATATCAAACAACAAACATCTACTAAGAAAGGAGAATAGTCTAAGATTGGTGAAAAGAGGAATGCAAAGACAAAGAACAACAAGCATGTATGCCATCACTCTGGAAAATCAGGACACACTGCAAACATCTGCCGAAGCAAGAATGGTAAGTCCAATCCTAAACCTAAGTTTAATGGTTATTGCTTTAACTATAAGAAATTTGGACATAAAGCACATGAATGTTGGGCAAAGGCAAATAATGCACCTCCCACACCTAGATTCAATGGGTATTGTTACAACTGTCAAAAATTTGGACATAGAGCACAAGATTGAAGATCTAATGCTAAACAATAATGAACATCAAAGACACAAGCAAAAGCACCAAGGAAAGGTAACACTTACAATTGGGATTACAACACATGGAATAGTTGTCATTACAGTGGTGTGTATGGGCATGTTCCAGAAAACTGCATAAAGACACATTTCAGATGAAAATCTAAGAGTTGGATGAATGAAAGCCTAGTTTACTATAATTGTCTGAAAATTGGTCACACTAGGAAGGATTGCAAGACAAGGGTACCTGCTCCTACTGTTGAGAAAATTAGAGAACAGATGAATCAGATATGGGTAAGAAAAATAGAACTGAGTAGTAGTGAAGCTACTGAAGCCGAGGTCTCCCAATCCAATGGATCAGGTGATCACACCCTCACTAATTAAGCAAAATAGTATGTAAGGAACTATGTTTATATCTCATATATTTTATCAGTTACTAACATATAAAGTGCAAAATTCCATATCTACATATGTTAAGATACATTAGGACATATTTTTGAAACATGTACCTAGCAAATTCAATATGCACTACAGGTGCCAAGCAATAGTATTATTGTACATTAAGACCGAGTTCTCTAGTGTATGTCAAGCTGGTATGGGCTGTGACCGAGAGATAGACATATTTTGTGAGTCAACCAAGGACAGTTGTTTAGCACTCACTCAATGGATAGAACATTTATTGTAAATCTAACTTTTGACCTTTGGAGCCTATAAAGGAATGAGCCATTCATTAATTATTTTTACCTTGCGATTGAGAATTTCACAGAGTGTTGGAGCGTTTGCAAACTTGATTTCTACAAAGATCTTTTGAAGACTTCTACAGTGTGTCGTTGGCTTTACCAATTAAAAGTGTGAATTTCAACAATTGCCGAGGTATTATGTTCATCATCTTTTGAAACCCTATTTCTTTTGAAATCATGGCCACTAGTTCTTCTACAGCAGTGAAGGGCATGGAGAAGGAGTTGCTAAAAGTTCAATTGGTAAGGAGCGGCACCTGTGTGCCTCCTAATTTTTGAGCAGTTCTTGAGAGTGCCATCTAGGGTGATCTAACGGGAACCCTATCATCAATTCCACCTAAGGTAGTCATGATTCATGATATTAGGTCATGTCATATGTGCAAGATAAGTGAAGTTGGCGATCACAAGCTAAGAGAATCTTACAACAAATTATGCAAAGACAAAGCCCTAAAAGATGAACAAAAGCATTTAGCTAAGAGAGGGTTAACTTGTGCCCTAGAATTTCTAGGGGATTTTAGAATGGAATGGATCAAGATTGTTCTAAGTCATGTACATGACATGAACATATGGATAGAAAATGGACCAGTTAAGATTACAAAGGAAATCATCCATCGTGTAACTGGTTATTCAATACTTAACGAAAAGAGGACAATGAGATGTCAGAGTAAGGAAAACATAGAAGAATTCACTGGAGTCATTCAGAATAAAAGAGGGATGACAATATCTACTATTATAGATTTGGAGCTTGATTTTGAGGTTAGGGTTATTTCTCAAAAGTTTTATTAGTCAAGCCGATTGTACAGTGTCTCATGCATTGTAGTCGACCAAGCTTGGAATATTGTGAAGAAGGATCATACTTATGACCTTGCCGAGCTTCAACTGAAGCAATTGGTCAAGAACCTTGCTTCAATTAGAAAGGCAAAGAATTCAATGTGTAAGTTTGGATCTCTACTTGTTTGTATATTTTTCTACATACATAATGCATTTCCTACTTTTGGGAACATAGTGTGGAAAATAGACAGACCTATTACACAGCAAATCAATGCATTTATTTAGCAATTAGGTGATAATTTTGACAATGTTATGGGAATTTATTTTGTTGAATTCAAGAAAAAGTTGAGATTAAGGAGTAGAATTCCCAGATCACTAGTTGAGAAACATTATGAGGATGTTTGTTTCCTAGTAGACATGGATTTCACCTATGTGCAGGTAGTAGTGCCAAGGGTATCATGGCTAAGTCCACTACCTTATGAAGTGAATGTTGATGAGAAATCTATAGCAATAATAGCTCTATTGGCAAAGGAAATTGATGGTGCAACAAAACATTTTGGAAACTATGAAGAAGCTAAGTCCAAAATCTCTATGGATTTGAAGGCTAGCACTATGGAGAGGAAAAGGAAAAAGATTGTCAAAAATCTGAAGAAGATGGTCAAAATTGAGAGTGATGAAGAAGTACAAGATGCACCTCTAGGTTTATCAATAGGACATGGAGAAGATATGTCTAGTGAAGAAGAAGAGAGTGAACCTGAAGAGGATATCACTGTGAAAGGAAAAGGGAAGCAACCAATAGTTGCCAAAGAAACTAAACCAAGTCAAGAAAAACCTAAGGCTACCCCTCCTGTTGCTAACCAACCTAGGATAAGGGTATCAACTATTTCTACACAAGCCGATTCAAAAAAGGTATATACAAAGAAGAGTGCTGGTGAGAGCAGTTCAGGAAAGAGAAAACAAGTTGGAACAAAGGTTGTGCTGAGCCAACTTGAGAAGAGACCGAGGAGGAAACTAATCTTGGAAGAAGAAGATGATGAGGAGAAGATAGATACAGATGAACCTAGCAACATACCTACATCATCACATAAACCAATGACCAATATTGATGAGGTATGCAAGAATATTAGAAGTATCGCTGGTTTAGCAAGATTTAAATTTATCAAGTATGAGAAGCAAATCATAGCAAACAAGCATAAGATTCTGGAAGCATTACTAGATATGATGTGTATATACAAGATGACACCTTTAGAGATAGGAAATATTATTCCTATAGAACTTTATGATATTTTATCACAAAAGTGGCAGTATGCTTTAATGACTGAAAGACAGATAAGGGAAGGAACACTAGCTAAGGTCATTCCTGATTTAACCAAGAAATAGATAGAAAAATTCATTGATCAATATCAAAGGAAGTTTATTCCTAAACAAAGATCCTATGCAATACTGAAGAATGTTGTTGAAGGTGTAGTACAATAGAGCACCAGAATATGGAAGGAAACTTTTGGGTTAATCACTAAGAAGGCCGATGAGAAAGGTGAAGGCACCTCAGAGCCGAAGGAAATGGAAGAAGAAACTGCTACTGATCAAGCAGAGACTGAGACAGAACCACAAGAGAAAATAGAAGATGGGAAAAATGTAGATTTGATAATGGGTAGTCCCATTGACACTACACTTAGAGAGAAAAACAATGTGGATACCAAGCATCAGAATGAGCCAGCATACACAAATGTGCAATCACCCATTCATACAACTGAAGCCAAGACAGAGAAAGAAGGAGAAAAGGAGGTAACCAATACTAAGCCACCTATTTTAGAGGTTGTACAAACATTTTTAGAGAATGGAGATAAGATGGAGGAAATAGAAAATAAGCATATAGAATAAGAGGCTATACAAGTGTTGGTGGATCTACCACACTCTGTATCATCTACTCCCACTGGACCCAAAATGGGTAGTATACCTGACCCATAGGAAATCTTGACTCAGATGAAGGAAGCAATTGAAATTGATACTGACAAAGGAAAAGTTATCACAGAGCCCGAGCCGAGTATTAGCTCACCAAAGCTCAAGAAGAGGAAGCTTAACAAGAAAAAGTTACCAAGCTTAAATGTCACATTAGATGAAGTTATTGTGATTCCTAAATGGGATCTTGAGAGTTTGACATATGAGCAAATTCAGACCCTTCAAGACCTATTGAAGAGGAAGAAGAGACAAGAGGAAATGAAGAGGGAACAAAAGTAGAAGCAAGTTCAGCATGACATAAAGGATATTTTCGTTAAAGATTTTGATATGGAAGATGTAAATGAGCAAGCACAAATACTAGAACAGTTAGTTCACATTGTGCAAAAAGTTACTGATGAAAATATTGAGGCAAATGACAAACTATTGCAGTGATCCAAGACAATATTTGAGAACAAAGTATTGGAGAAGACATCTAGAGAGATTGCTACCAAACAGGTTGAACTTTCTTCTCTTGTTGAGATTCTTGAGGAAGTTGCAAATAATGTCTTTTCATTGTACAAAATATTATGTGATGTAACATTCTTTACAAAGGAGAATCAATAGCTTATTGAGATGTTTCATTTAGATATGAAGTTAACAGCAAGTTCATTGAGCATGGATGCTAGTTCTAGCTCCATACATTTTGATAGGTTGACTCATGCACAGAGGAGATTAGCCAAGCTTATGGCTGAAGATGACCGAATTAGGGCCAAATTAATAGCAATTCAGGCTAGCTTGATACCTCATTTGGAGGTTATTCAGAAGGAACTAACAACTACAAGAGAATTAGTCAAGAGAGATTCTCATCTCTCTACTGTAGATAGTTTGGTAAGTATAGCTGTCGAGCTAGAAGTTAAGTTGGAGGTTATGAAGTTTGTTAAGGATAGTTGGGATGCATCTTTTGCATTGATTTTATAGCTTCATAAACCATGTTTGGATAAATACAACTTAACCCCCACAGCTATCAGTGACAAAAACAAGGGGGACATAGGGCAGGAAATAAGAAAGAAAACAAAAAAAATGTGTAGAACTAGGTATAAATATCTTTGTTGAAGGCATGTAAACTATATAGATAGTGCATGAAGAATGAAGTATAATCTAAGGGGGAGTACATTGTGTACTTAGAAAAATTTTGTGAATGTAAATGATAAGTGTTTTTGCCACTAATATCAAAGGGGGAGATTGTTGATCTCTATGTTTTGTTAATCATTAGTGTCCCACACTTAGTCAATTATCTAGGAAGTTTAGCCGGTCATCACTGTGGTCGAGCTATCTAATATAGGTTGGGCTATCCAGCACAGTCATTGCCAAGAAGATAATAGTTGCCGAGTCACACGGTTGCCAAGTTCAGTCCATGCCGAGCGACATAGTCTTTGTGTGCCGAGAAAGACATTTTTATTATGTATGTCAGG
Source organism: Thuja plicata (assembly GCA_018584345.1). Lineage (NCBI taxonomy): Eukaryota > Viridiplantae > Streptophyta > Pinopsida > Cupressales > Cupressaceae > Thuja > Thuja plicata. Next base: position 4,142,537 of record MU223708.1, on the reverse strand, counting down.
AATGACACTAATTTTGATGTAAATTGTTTTGGGTTGACTTATCTAAGCAATTAATATTTTCAACAAGATAATTATGCATTTAATTATTTAATCCCACTATGTGGCATGGAGCCAATAAAAAAATTGGATTGCTCAAGCGACATAAGCATTTGATCTTGATTATTGATCTAGATCTAATTGCCAGATCTGTAAAGTATATTAAGATTGCTTCTTACCCTAATTATGTAGTATTGTGAGAGAAGGTGTATGCGTACATGAGAGATGTGCGAAGGATTTTTTGAGAGAGGAAGCATAGATCTAGCAAAGTGAAAGTGCAATGAGTAGCAGAGTAAAGATATATCAGATTATTAGATCAGAGAAGGTATTGAAAAGAGGAGATTCATTATCAACATCAGAGTGCATATCGAAGGATTAGATCTTGAGACATTCTAACAAGTGTATCAGGTGAAATCTCTTAACAGAGTGGTTCTAATAGACCTTTCTAAATCTCTTAGCCGAGTGCTTACTTTGTTGTAAGTTCAAATCCTTTTACAAGGTAGATTGTAATGATCTGTAGCACTTAACCAGGAAAACCTTTAACCAGGTAGATTACATTTTTTGATCAAATTTTTTAGCCCTAACAGGCACACTTTATTGTTGTAGTAGTGAATATTTTTGTGGGTGTCAGCCCCACCCCAGTTTTACCTTATGGGGTTTTTGGGTTACCAAATTATGTGTCTCGTGTTATTTATTTATTGTCATGGATGCTACTAGATGATAGATCAATTATATTTATGTATGATTGTGGATCAATTTGTTTCAAGAGATAAAATGTTGAAGATCTTATTCANCCCCCCCCCCCCCCCCCGCCCTCTCAGTATCTTGTTTTCCCATATTGTGTTTCCAACATTATTTTGATACTTTTCTTACATTTGTTTAGACCAATCAACCTCCCCAATAACCAAATGCCAAATAACTTTAGTAATTAAGGCTTTATCTAAATCTATCATCTTTCTAATCCTCAATCCTCCCAACATTTTGGGTTTATAAATAGTGTCCCAATTGACCAACGTCATTCTCTTTTTTTCCTCCATATGTGTCCAAATGAAAGAACGTTGGATTCTTTCCAGATTTTCTTCCATCACCCTTGAAATTTTAAATAAATACAAGAAGTAGATTGGAATACCTTGTAAATATGTAAGAGGAGTTGAAGCTTCCCAGCACTACTTAACTTTTTTCCCTTCCATCCAATAATATTCCCCTAGATTCTTTCAAAAGTGACATTCCAAAAGTTAGGGTTAAGTTCCTTGACAGTAAGTGGTAGGCCCAGATAAGTACCTAATAGGTCAGCACATTGACAACCTAATATATCCTTGATCTTGGCTTGGAGATCCAACTTAGTGTTGAATAAATAGATGCTACTTTTCCCATAGTTTTATCATAGTCCTTAGTCATTGGCATATTCCACGAGCAGACTCTTTCATTCATTATCCTCAATAACTGAATATTTTCCAAAGAGGAAGGTGCCATCAACAAACTATTGTAATACTGATCGAGGAAGGGTGGTGACAACTTTAACACCCTAAATCCTACCCATCCACACTAGGTTGAGAAAAATTCTACCTAGGACCTCCGCAACAATAATAAATAAATATGGGGACAAGGGGTCCTCGTGTTTGAGCCCTTTCCTAGCCTTGAAGAAACCCCAAGGGGTCCCATTCACAAGAACTGAGCAATGAACAATCTCAATGGATTCATATGTAAGTCCAATAACTCTTTGATTAAAGCCTATCTTGAGTATAATAGAGTACAAGAATTGACATTTAACTTTATCATACGCTTTTGAGATGTCTAATTTAAAGTTCATACTTGAACTCCTACTTCAATCCATGGAATGGATAATATCATGGGTGGCAATGGCAGCATCCAAAGTTTGAGGCCTTGGAACAAAACCTTTCTGGAAAGGGCTAATAATTTTTTCCAAAAGTGGCTTCATCCTATTGACCAACACTTCTGAAAGATTTTATACATGTTGTTATAGAGACTAATAGGCCTAAAGTCATCCATACTTTTGGAGTCCTGGACCTTTGGTACAAGCACAATGTAGGTGTTGTTGAGTTTCCTGAGGAGTTTTACATTCATGAAAAAGTGCCTTGTAGCTTTTGTAACATCAAAGCGAACCACATCCCATAATTCATGGATGAAGGACAGAGGAAATCCATTTGGCCCAGGAGCCTTATACACACTCATGGAAAAAAAAACCTCTTTCACTTCTTCCTCTGAGATTGGGGCTAGGAACAACATATTGTTTGTATCCTCAATGATAGTAGGGAGGTGAGCAAGGAATCTATCTTGGACATCAGTAAATTGATTTCCATCATTGTCATCGTATAGTTGGATGAATAAACGAGAGTCTATCTCCCCAATTCTTACCTCATCAATGAGCTATTCATTACTATCATCAAGGAAGGAATTAATAGTGTTCCTCTTTTTATTCCTACTAGTTGATCTATGGAAAAAGGCAGTGTTCTTTTCCCCCTCTTTCAGCCATTGGATCCACGGTTGCCACTTCTAATAAATTTCCTCTTTACTGAGATTGTCTTTCCATTTCTTCCTCCATTCTTTCTCTTCCTCGTGTAAAGACTAAGAAAATTTCTCCGCAGCAATCAAATTTTGTATGTGATCAAGCTTTGCTCCAATTTCCTTCTTTTGTTTAAAAATATCTCCAAAAGAAGACTTACTCCAATCTCTAACTTCCCTTCTTATATGGTCCAATTTGTAAGAGATCATAAACATGGAAGACCCTTGAACAGGAATAGCCCACCAATTTTGTATACACGCTTTGAAATCTGGGTGGGAGGTCCACATAATTTCATATCGAAAGGGGAGGGGGGCTGATTAAGGTTTATCTATCCATTGGAGAAGGATTCTTTTGTTATCACTATTAAAAATATTTATTTATAATAATATGTTGCTTTACTTTCCATGGTTTGTGTATACATTTTTACCACGATTAAATTTATTCCTCATAGAAGACTAGAAATTTTTATAATACATAAATTCACAATTATAGTTAGTCCATAGAAGGTTTGCATAATCTTCCAATACATTTAATTTTTAATATTATATAGTGAATATATGGCATATATGTTAAGCATAAAAAAACTTTTTAAAAAAAATTATTGATAAGTAGGAGATATTTTCCACAGCAAGTCAAATTGTGATATTGCTATCAGGATTCAATTGTGTAGCAATATCACAAAAAAATTATTGCTTGCATAACTTTGTAACTCCTCAACCCACATTTTTCTAACTCTACAATTTGATTTTTAATTTATCAATTTTATGTGGTTGGATGTCAAATAGTTGCTTTCCTTTTTTAAGTTTCCATGGGTGGACTTAAATGGATTTAATACAATTGCTTGACAAAATTTTGACATAAAACAAAACATGGTATGTCAACCTTTAGAAAAAATGTACACCATTTGAATAAATTTGACCTCTAAATGGAAATCCCTTAAGTTGGATCATTGTTGGATGATAATTAAAAAATTATAAAGAACAATTTACTATGTATCCTCCTATTCAAAGGTTGTGATATATTCTTTATTAATTAGGGTGGGGATCTTTCCGTAGGGATAATACTTGATTGTCATTATTATTTCCATGAATGGTACAAATTTGTTTTCATGAGATAAACCTTATTGAGTATTTAAGCTTACGTTGGCCCTCGTAGAATATGAGTATTCGAGTGTGAAAATGAATTATTATTATCATTATTTTTTATTGAGGTTAGTAGAGATTTTGAAAGGCATATACTCTTAAGCAAAAAGAAAGATTAAGCATTAATCATATTGGAAGAACAAGGAAAACCAAGAGAATCAATTAAAGAACAAAAAAAAAATCCTTGTAAACTACCAACCAAAATTTAAGGTGGTTTGAAACCAAAATATTCCAACTATTTTTGTTTCATGGTGCACAAGTATTTTGACCCTTAACTTGTCTTCTTTTAGCACAAGGACGACTCATAAGTCCACAAGAAAATCTATTATTCAATCCTTAATTTTTCAAAGAGGTTGTTGGAATATTTAGGTAAGGGACTGAGAGAGGGGGGTGAATCAGTACCTCAAACAATTTATAATTTAACTCTGTCAATCTCAAACTTATGCTTTTAGATTTACTTGTACCAATATCTATAATATCTTTTACCAATAATTGTTGTAGTAAATAACCAATAACTGATAGTTTGCAATTCAAAAAATAAACAACTCATAAACATTCAAACACTTGACACAATACTTTGGTAATGCAGAAAACCCTTGTTGAGAGGGAAAAATTGTAGTGGAGATGGAACCCACAACTTATCACTACAATAATAAGGTGTTCGGTTAGGAGCTTACAAATGTGTCATTTTTTGAATGACTTTACCCTGTTAGGAGTAACTAATACCTTATTAGGAGTACAGAAAGTCCTGTCAAACACTACTCTGTTAAGAGATTTTATCCCACTTATACAGTGTTCACCCTGTTAAATGATTTACAATAAGTTCTGAAATATAACTTCTACGTCTGGTTAAAGACTACCCGTTTAAAGGATTTAACAATCTTGTTGCTAAAATGTTAGGAATAAATCAATAAGAAATTTGACCTATGATTTTTTTCTCCTAAATATTGTCAGATCTCATTCTGCTCTGTTCCTTCCTCTTCTCCACTATTTCACTCTATTTTTGTTCTTTTGTTCATACATTCATCCACTCATTATTCATTCACCATTCGTATATCATTTTTTCATCTCTTCCTTTGATCTCCTATTAAAGTAATGTTTGACCTAATTTCCTCTTTGAAATTTTCATGTCTTGATTAGGTTTCCTCTATTCTTGCATAGACCGTTTGATAATACGATGTCGTCCCCGATAACATTTTTATCATTTCCTTCTTGCCGATAAAAATTTCTGATAGCTTTGTTGATAATCATAACCTTGTTCTGATAGCCTTTAATTTTCTGATAGAAATCTTCACTTAATGTTGATTTCCAACAATGACAATCTTATAAAAAATCATTCATTAACTTTTAGAGGATTTTTCAAGTAACAATCTCCCCCTTTGGCATTGATGTCGAAACCTTTAACATTGGTCCTCATTTGATTTACTACTCCCCCTTTTGATGTACTCTCTTCAGTTAGACTTCTTTGATTAAATTTCTCACCATACTCTACTTCTTACATACTTTACTTCTCCCATACTTTACTTCTCCCCCTTTCACAACAATGCCAAAGGCGTCCAAAACAAAACATGATTGTTGTGATTTACCTATTTTCTGCTCCTTGTAACATTTTGTACTTAGCCTATGCATCTCTTAAAATTGTGTTTCATTGATCCTTTAGATTATTAAATACACTAATATAAATTTTAATATTAATTACCCTAGTGGTAATATCTTCATTATCATTTTCTCCTTCGGTGCTCAGAAAAATAGATGTAACTTGTATCTATTTCTGCATTATATTCATAAGTATAGCGATTCTACATGATTCTTCAATTGATGTACTATTACCTATAAGTAGTTTCTTTGTGATTTCAGTTTATTTCATCATTTTTCCCTTTATAAGCTATAGTCTTTCTGATAACATATCTGTAACTTCTGTTATTTTACTTATACTATTGTCAGTAGATGATCTATGTTGTAGTTTCCCTCTAAGTTTCGCTTTAATATTTTGATTTCTCCTGATAGTATCCACAAAAGTTTCCAACTGTGTTATAATTGATTCATTGTCATCAACGGTGATTGTTAGTATTAGTCTTGAAAATGTTTCAACTGCTCTTTTCATGATTTTCTCCTTCTGTTTTTCTTTCAATTGCTTCTCTATAGTTGTCCTTTCTCTGTATTTATTAACATATAGTAGTTTCTTCTTTGTAGTGTAACTTATTTAGATTTTTCTTTAAAATAGAAAAATCTAGTCTTTCATTTAAGTCTTCAAGTTCTTCACTTTCTGAATCATTGTTTTTCTGTTCTTGTGTTGTCGTAGCCATAGTCATGCTTTGTAATGTTTTGGTAACTTGTTCCTCTTCAGCTTCTGATACCTCATTGATAGTGTTGGCAAGTGATGCTTTTGGTATGGTATGAGACACTTATGGGTTTTCATTTATGGCAACACATCTGATATATTGATTGATCATAATGAAGTTCAGTTTTAGAGATACAGTCTTCAAAATGACTAAGTACAGAAGCAGAAATACAAAGTATAACAGTATTGTTTTAGATAGAAAAGATTGAGTACGATGTTTTATGACTAGCGAGATTAGAGGAAGATAATATGGAGTATGTATGACCTCCACCTAAGATCGATTTGGTTTTGGTGATGATTAAAGAGAGTTAGAGAGATTTGAAGACATGCGCATATAGTAGAATAGCATAACAGAGCAATTGAACAAGTAGCGATGATTGAAGGAGTATGTTGTGGACTCCTGGAAAGCTAATTTGGATTATGATTTTGGGTAACCTATATTTTGGTTATGTAAGAGGGCCAACTTTGTATTTTTTATTTACATTATTAATTCTATTTTGTATTGAGAGCCGACTATGTGATAATAATTATGAGAGCTGACTTGATGATGAAATATATATATATATATATATGTTGGAATTATGTTATATTTGTCATCAGTGAAAACACTTATTCGATTCTGAATGATTACCAAGCTCATCACTCAGTCCATAGCTTATATTGAGCATTCAGTAATCACATTGTAAAGCTCAGCGGTTAAACAGTTCATACCGAGCAGAACAGTAGTCACCGAGCATATGAACAGTTCAGCAGCGGTTACCGAGAAGAGCAACATGTACCGAGCAGACGGTAGTCACCGAGCTTCACCATAACTACCGAGTCATCAGTTGAAGCCAACCGAGAAGTTAGTTTCTACTGAGTCACCAGCGGTTACCGAGTGACAATATATCTACCGAGTCACCGAGTCACCAACCGCTACCGAGTTCCAAGCTACACTTCGAGACTAGTATGGACCGAGCTTCTACTCTTACCGAGAGCATGATGATGCCGAGTATTGTAGTGGATGTCAAGTATCAGAAGATCACCGAGCCAGCCTGAGGAACCCGAGCTTCTACCGACTCAGTAATATTTTGTTTACTTATGAAAGGCTGACTCAGGAATAAGTTTATCTTATTTTATTTATTTGTATTTGGCCGACCTTGTAAATTGTAATTATGGGAATGGTATATATATGTAATGTGATATACCATTTGAAGTGTAAGTTCGAAAAATGTGAAAGTGAAATAAGAGTAATAAGCAGAGACTGCAAGAAAGTGAAAAACAGCAACAAAGCAGAGCATTTTCACAAGGTTAGTAAAGAAGCAGAATAGCCATATCTATCACAGAAGGTGATCAGTACTCAAAGGATCTTATCAGAAATAAAGTTGTAAGTCAAGATCTACTGTTTCATCCTAACAATTGAATCAGTTTGTAAATCCTTTAACAGGGTAGACTTAACAGTCTTTCATAAATCTCCTAACAGAGTGCATACTTCATTGTATGTT
>MU223708.1:4098416-4128231 GCA_018584345.1 Thuja plicata | reverse complement strand
ATATATATATATATATATATATGAAGACTTTTTTTGTAAAGCGAAAATATGACATGATAAAAGGAAGGATATGTATGTATGTGAATGGTAGGTGCAAGAGAAGAGGTTGACAGAGATCATTAAAGAGCTATGACTTTTACTATCTAAGCATTGTAGATGCTTGTTTTGTTTAATACAGAGAACACTTTGTAACCTAAGTTTTTGTTGTAAAAGTTGTAAGCTTAGTTGGCCCCTAATAGGGTGTTGTATACCTTTAACAGGGTTGTTATTCCTTTAACAAGGAAATGTACTATGTAATATTCAGCTCCTAACAGGGCTAGGTCTCCTAACAGGGACATTATAATTTAGTGCATGTTTGTGGGTACCATCCCCACCAGGGTTTTCCCTTGGCCAGGTTTTCCTTGACAACAAATAATGGTGTTATGAATTATGTGTTATTTTCTTATGTTCTTTTCATTTCAGTAATCTTATGGTTTATTTGGGATTGGTTTAAGTCTAATTTAAAGTGTTGTAATATTGATTCACCCCCCCTGCCTCAGTATTACTCAATCCTAACAATTGGTATAAGAGCTATTGGCCCTTGAAAATAAATTTTAACAACTTAAGGGAGATCAAGATGGATTCAATAAGTTTGGAAGATAACTTTGAAGCGGCACTTGAAGAACTTGATAAAGAAAAAGAAGAAAATGGTGACTTGAGATTCAATCTAAGAAGAGTTGAGGGATTCATTAAGAAATTGAAAGATCAACTTTAAATTTCTAAAAATCAGAGACAAGATCTTATGGTTCAGATAAAAGAGGATTCAAACAATGATAATTTAGATCAGATAAAGCAACTTGAACAAGAGAATGATACTCTGAAGCTTAATAATGAAGCAATGGCTAAAAAGTTTCAACAAGAAAAGGATGCTAAGAACAAGACTGGAGAAGCCTTGAAGAATGATAATATTCTAATGGGACAAATGAAGATTGACCTAGATCATTACAAGAACAAGTATCTAGAATTGGAGAAATATAATCAGATCATAAAAGGTGAACTTGTTGAGAAAATGAAACACATCAAGAAACTTCACATGAGTAGTGAGTTGATCGATGAACAGAGAGACAGACAGAAACCTAAAGGTGATAAGACTGGTATTGGCTTCAATGAAGCTAAATGTTCTAATATTCAAGAAGAGAAACCTGATGCGAAGATTGGTTAAGAAAAAGCTATTCTTGGAGAACCTAAAGAACATATCAGACCTTTTAGAGGTAGATTTTTTGGATGTAACAAGTTTGGACACATGAAGAGAGATTTAAGAGGTAATACTCCTTTCAAATATTTTTCTGGTTATTGTTTCAATTGCAATGTATATGGGCACAAGAAAGCAGAATGCCTAAAACCTGATCAATCTAGATATAGAAAAGATTACACTAGAGAAGAATCATTAGCTAAGATCACATGTTACAAATACAAATAACCTTGGACATATTGCAAGGAATTGCAAGTTGCAAGTTAATCAGAGTAGAAGACCTCCTATATGCTACAAATGTAACAATCTGGGTCATATAGCAAATTTTTGTAGGTATAATGGAGTAAATAACAGAAGAGTACCACCTCCTATGGATATAAAGAAGAATGACAGTGATACTGGTAAGAGTCTTGCAGATTACAAGAGTGATTTTGACAATTGTTTCAAGAAAGAAGAAGATAACAGCAGTGGTAATATATGGAAAATCAAAGAGTCAAGTGAGATATTGGTTTAGGAAGAGATAGTAGATGCTACAAGATCTTCGCTTGATGTGAACACATCGACCTAATTGGCTGATCATGGCCTTAGGGGGAGCATTGGATGAAGATATTAGAATATATCTAGCCCCTAATTTTGAGGAGTAATCTCCAATGAGCTTAGTTATGATATGTGGAGACATCATAGAACTTATATATGAGAGCGCAACATCGGACAATGCATATTTTGTGATCGCAGGATTTGTGATTGACTTGATGGTATACAAAGTTGTGTATTCGGTAATGTGTATTTTTACTCAATGATGAATAAAGGACATTTGAGATACCTATTTCTTCACCATTTGAAGAGAAATGACCTAAGATAAGAAGAGATCAGAGAGTATCAGAGTATTGCGTGATCGATCGAAGTGGGAATTCAGAATTCAGCGTGATTAAGGTATTTACATAAACTACTCATACAAAATCTAGATAGATGCACCTTTGATTTATGATTTTGTAGATCGACTTAGATACAAATTCAAGAAACATCCATTTAAGTCTTGTGAAGATGACCCTAAAGGAGCATTTTCTCAGACACCACATGACGTCTTGTATGTAGAGGATATTAGGGCTTACATTCATTGCAAGTATGATATATTAGGTATTGATGAAATTTCTACTGATATGGAATACATGACTGATGATGGTAAAATGAAGGATGAATTCAAACACATAGACGATCTGAGAATTATGAAAATATTAGACTTATATGAATTCAACAAAGATGAATGGTTCAAAATCTTACTTAGCAGAGTCCATGATCAATTCATCTGGATAGGAGAGCAGTCTGTAAAGATCTGTAGTTAGTTGATTCATGATATAACTGGGTTAGACAACACTGGAGTTATCCCTGTGGCTGAGAAGCACATAAAGAAACAAGTTGAAACCCTAACACTTTCTAATGACAGTGAATTATATTTTCCTATAGGATGTCAGACTGATTGCAATGATACTTGGATACAAATTTTACTACAGCAGTAGACCTAATTCAGTTTTTGCATGATTCATTATGATGGCTTACAAGATGGTAACGGAAAACACTAAATATAACCTATGCAAAGTTCTAGCACAACAATTCTTGGAGAATGTAAAGCTAATTAAGAAGGATAAATCTAAGACTTTTAGATTTGGCTCACTCCTAGTTCATATGTATATCCACATTGAGAATAAGTTTGCAGGCATGCACCCTAGAGCATGGAGAGAAGGGATACCCACTGGTATTCACACATCACAGAGCTACCGAAGGAAAAACAGTACATGGGTTGATGGTGAACTATTTGGCATGATTAAGATTCTTCAGAGGCAAATGAAAGAAAGATTCAGATTTCTTGAAGAGTTAGTTGAAAAATACAAGGATATAATTTGTTTCATGGTTGAAACTAATTGTATGTGTTTTGAGACAGTTGTACCTAGAAATAAATGGTGTTACCCTATGGGTAATGAAGTCAGTTTAGAATTTTTAACTATGCAGATTGAACATGTCCAGTCATCTGAAGTTGATATATCTAAGGAGAGATGGGGCACATATGAAGAAAAATTTGCTAAAGTAAGAGAGGAGAAGACTAGAGGTATGAGGAAAATAAAAGTAGAAAACATTATTGATGACTATGGAGCTAAGGCAGGTTTAACCAAAGAAGAGATGAGAGAAGTAAGGAAGAAGATATCAGAGAGATCTTTTGGGTTGAAAAGTATTGCTACTACAACCCTTCCACCTCTAAAGGTTGTGCAAGTAACTATTTCACCTTCTACAGTAATTGATGTAACCACCCCTTCACCACCACATAAGACATTGTAGGAAGAGACAGTAAAGCTTGTACCTCAGAGAAACATAAGATCCACTAAATCAGATCACCTCCTAAGAAACAGAGGACTGAAGGAGAAGAGAAGAAAGCCAACAAAGAGACCACAAGTGACAAACATGTATCGAAGCCTGATTTGAAGATGTTGGAGAAGAGATCTATTAAGAAAGGAAAGCGTGTTTCAGTGAACACATACTATGAAAGGTATGAGGAATCTAATAAACTAAAGATTGAAGACATAGTGGTAAATCATTTACTTATTTTCTAGAAGAATCTACTAGAGATAGAGGGAAGTATACTGAGGAACTATATGGTAAACTGGAGATATGAAAACAACTAGCACTTATTGAAGATGAGTCTATTAGGAATCAAGCTATTGAGAATATGTTACCAGTAGTTTCACTACAAGAGAGAGAAAGAATATTTAGTGAGCTCAAACCCTTGTTGAGAACTAAAGCAAGATTAGTGAAAATTATGGGCATAAAGTATGAGGAAGTCTTAGAGGAGACTCAAAAGGAATTAGATAAGATACATAGTGCAATATTCCTAAGAAAAATCCACCTCCTAAATGTACTATGCCTACACCTATAGGAATTGGAGAGTGCTCTAAGGCAGCTAAGGTAAGTGTTGAGAAGAGAGAAGATATCATGCAACCATATTTCTATGTTTTTGATGTGCTTATGACCCTTGACACTTCACTTGATGAGAATGACCCATTTGCAAGAAATATTGACAACACAGTGGCAGATGAAGAGGAAGAACAAAAAGAGGAAGAGCAAAAAATTGAATCTGGAAAAAGAAATGAGATAGATGCAGCAAAAGATGAAGAGGCAAGAGTTGAGGTAAAACATGAACCTGACATATCTACTACTCTATTTTTGGCAAGTAAGGATAAAACCTTAAGTATTGATGTTGACAGTATGGATGAGGTTGAATTGATGAGAGAATCTTTTGTCGCATTCATAAAAGAAAAAGAAAGATCTGAGTAGAAAGGAGATAAGAAGACTAAGGTAATCACTAGAGCAGTTAATACTGTGAAAAAACTACTCCTGGTACCTATTTTTTTTTCAAGGAAAGAATGAAGCAGAGAATCTAAGTTTGGTACTAGATGATTTTGATAGTCACTACGAGTCTTTAGTGAAGATTGCTGGAGAGATTGCAGAGAAGAGTTATCAAGAGAATAATTTGAAGGAAGTTTCCAGTCTATTTCCTGAGACTTGGGCATTCTGAGATCAGCTATATCAAAGGCCAGAAGGTGTGTCACACATGGAAGGATGATATTCAGCTACTGCATGAACCCTATTAGACACATTCAGAATGTTGAAGATATTATTGCAAAGGACAGGGCAACTCTGAATAACATGATGGAAAGTTGTGAGACCTCCTCACAATCTATAATAGAGATGGATAGAGAGGTTACAAGGATTCTTGACAAATTGAATGTATTGGATATAGATAAAGGGAGAGTGATGTCAAGATTTGGTTTGTTGAAGAGTATAATCACTCCTAAGCTATCAATTCTTGAAGCTCATTTATCTGACATGGAGAAGACTTCAGAATCATTGACTAACTCTATGCCCATGGAGTTAAAAGCAGAAGAGAAATCATCCTATGCACTGAATTGATTAATTCATGTTAATCAGTTACTAGTAGAGTCATGGAGTGCAAAAGTGAAGATCTTGGAAGATTCCTTTCGATATATTCTGAAACTAGTGAGCAAGCACTAATTCTACATGTTTTTGTAAATTTTGGATGCACCTTTACTATTTTTTTCAAAGGGGGGGAAGAGAAGAAGAATAAATTAAGGAGAAAAGAAAAAAAAATATTTAAAGAGAAAATTAAGAAACAGTGAGTTGGGACACTTAGTCATTTTTCGCTAAGTGTTGCCATCAATGCCAAAGGGAGAGATTGTTGGAAAGTGATGTTTTAGGTATGGTACATGAGACACTTATGGGTTGTCATTTACGAAAACACTCTGATACATAGATTGATTATAATGAAGTTCAGTTTTGGAGATACAACCTTCAAAATGACTAAGTATAGAAGCAGAAATACAGAGTATAACAGTCTTGTTTTTGACAGCAAAGATCGAGTACGATGTTTTATGGATAGAAAGCTTAGAGGAATATACTATGGAGTATGTATGATCTCCACCTAAGATCAATTTATTTTTGGTGATGATTACAGAGAGTTAGATAGATTTGAAGACATGCGCAGACAACAAAACAACATAACAGAGCAGTGGAACAAGTAGCGATGATTTAAGGAATATGTCGTGGATTCCTGGAAAGATAAGTTGGATTATATTTTGGATGACCTATATTTTGTTTACGTAAGAGTGTTTACTTTGTATTTTCTCTTTACATTATTAATTATAGTTTGTATTGAGAGCTGACTATGTGATAAAAATTATGAGAGCAGACTTGATAATGAAAAAGATATATATACATGAAGAAATTTTTTTGTAAAGAAAAAATATGACATGATAAAAGGAAGGATATGTATGTATGTGAATGGTAGATGCAAGAGTAGAGGTTGATAGAGATCATTAAATAGCTATGACTGGAGCTATCTAAGCATTAAAGATGCTTATTTTGTTCATTACTGAGAACACTTTGTAACAAAAGTTTTTGTTGTAAGAGTTGTAATCTCAGTTGGCCCCTAACAGGGTGTTGTATACCTTTAACAAGGTTTTTATTCCTTTAACAAGGAAATGTACTATGTAATATTCAGCTCGTAACAGGGATGGGTCTCCTAAAAGGGACATTATACTTTGGTGCATGCTTGTGGGTACCATCCCAATTTTCCCTTGGCCAGGGTTTCCTCGACAACAAATAATGGTGTTATGAGTTTTGTGTTATTTTTTTATGTTCTTTTCATTTCAGTAAGCTTATGGTTTATTTGGAATTGGTTTAAGTTTAATTTAAAGTGTTGTAATACTGGTTCACCCCCCCCCGCCCTCTCAGTATTACTCAATCCTAACAGATAGTGGGTGTTATATCAGTAGTGTGCATATCTTATTTAGTTTCACTATATTCACTTGTATGTTTAGGTGTAAGTTGTTCCTCAAAATATTCAACTTCTTTTGGGATAGTAATTTGCATCTTCCTCTCCACCTCATCTAAGGTGGGAAAGATAGCATTAAAAACATCATCAAACTCTTCACTCACAACCTTCACTATAGAAGCAATAGGTTCATTCTTATTAATGACAAGGAAACTCGTAAGGCTTTCACCATTACTATTATTTGTAATATCTTTATCACAAGAGTTAGCAATGTACCAACAAGGAACATAAATGTCCTTTAATGCATGTTCTCTTGTGTTTCTTGCCACAACACCATGAGTAACTCCTTTTCATGGTTGGAATCAAACAGGTCTTGCAACTAAAAAACATTCTATTGCACCCCTAGCCACAACACCATGAGATAATCATCCTCATCATCCTCATCATCCTCACAAGTGTTGGATCATTCATCGATTCTCCCTTTATCATCACCTTTGTTATCTCCATCCTCTTATATATCCTCACTCTCCCTTTGCACAAGATTTTAAAACCCTTTCCTACACACCTTTCACTCCAACTCTTGCTTTCACATATGCGTGTCTTAATAACTCAATTGTGTGAAGTTGAGTGTATAATAGAATTAATCAACGATAACCTTGTAACTCAATATTTTGTAAGTGATATTTTGTAAGTGGGCTACTTATTGTTGAGTCATAGCCCTCTAATTCCTAGATACAAAGACTATTTTTATGTCTTTTTCAATCCTTTTCTTTATTTTGAACTTTGATGTATGTATGCATATGTATATATGCTTTAATACATCAAAGAATGCCATATCAAATCCACACCTTAACATACACCTAATAATTTTAAAATACATCAAAAATATAAATTTAATAATATGATAATAATATTAAACCACAACTCAAATTAATTAATCAAAAGAAAAACTTTATAAATTAGTATCTAAATAATTCTTAATGAAAATACAATCACATCATTCAAGAAAGTGAAACCACTTGTCCTAGTTAATTCGCTTTCCCCTACACAAGTTAAAATTGTTCTAACACTTTCTCATGGTAGTTAGCTACATGACATTGTGAAGATGAATAAGAATAAGAATGAAGATGAAGATAATTCCATGCACTAGGAGCCGAGGAGGAGAATGGTTATTAGCCATGCGGAGAGATTTGTTTAGCATTATCTTAGTGTCCAATGCATGGTCTCTACCTAATAAAGTGGCACAAGACACTATAATGAATATATAAAGCCATTTCATATGCAATTTGCAAGCAAAGTAGCATGAGTCTCAATACAACAGTCCAAGTTTAAGGATGCCATTCTCAGTCAAAATCATCAAGGCATGAAAAAAAAAAACAGCAAAAAAACACTAAAAGCATAAAAATATTTTAAAAAATGAGGCCCCTCAGCATGAAAATTTGATATGTTGGGAAATGGGTTATCATAATAATAATAATATTGTTTTGAGAAGAGAAGAAACTCACAGTTATTGCTCCAAAGCAGGCCAAAATTATTGCCTAGTACATGGTGCAACAGAATAAACAAAAAGCAAAAACAATCATCCATTGTCCAATAGATTACAGTATAAAACTATAAAGTACTATTGAATTTAATGAGATAACTAGAATCCTAACAAGGGAATCGAGGTGAAGATGAGTAGCCCTTCACTCTCCTGACATGAAATCAATGCATTCATCAATAAATACATTGGGACAAACTGGTCCCTGTGTAATTCAGTGTGCTTATGGGGATTGGCTATCATTTAACAGACCCTGTATATATTAACTTTGGGGTTTGAAATGTGGAGACAAGGCCCCCACATTAAATGCAGTTATATTAAATATTTATTATCTCACTACTTACATTCCAGATTAATGTCTGTAATGTCTGTTCCCTTCCCTGTATCGATCTCAGTGCAGCCCTGCCTAAAAAGTGAGGATCAGGGATCACAGTTGTCCTATTAGACAGACAAGGAAAAAAAGAAATTAGCTTTTCAGCTGATATACAGGCACCCACTGGATGAGTTTAGCTGCATGTCTTTGTCTAGAAGGAAGCAATCTTTTGAGATTTTCTTTTACTGTAAATTTTCTGGGTACCCATCTACTTTTGCTTCAAAAAGGTAAGGCCTGGACATGGGGGAAAGGTTTCCCTGTCAGGTATTTTGTAATGCATGTAACTGCAAACTCTTGAAAGTCTGATCAGAACCAGGTGTATTTCCCTTTGAGCCTGCTGCCTGGATAGGAATTGTAACTGGAAGAAAGTCTGATAATGCCTCTGCAAACCTTTCTGTCCCTTTTATAGCATTCATTAAACAAGAACTTATGTGGGTAATCCCAAAAATGAGACCTTAATCTCACTTCTTATTCATCAGGAAGCTCAAAGAAAATTTGAGTTCTCATGTTATTAAAGATATTAGATTTGTGCAGTTCATGATGGTGTATCGTAGTATTTGTGAAAGTGACTGTGGGAAGTTCTTTATGAACATTTCGAACCATACTTTATCAAGATTGTGAATCAACTTAAACATTTGCAGATGCTAATGGATACCAATAAATAACCATAACTATAACAAGGCTGCAGCATTATGTAAAACAAAATTACCATGAAGGGGAAATCTGAGATTAGTTTTCTGATTATTGTGTCTATAAGAAGCCTGCATCATGTCTATGGAAAACAATAATTATCATGAAGGAGAAATCTGAGATATTAGTTTTCTGATTATTGTGTTAGGGTTCCGGATTTAACTGCATCGAATTTATATCAATATTTTGGACAATGGATGAGAAACGTTCCTAACAATATATCATAGAGTGTAATCTAAAACATTGATACAACTAAATTGTAGATAACTAAATGTAGAAACACAACCCAATAATAAAAGAGAAATTCAAGCACTCTATTAATTCAAAATAAATCATCTAAGAGTTTAATTATATATATAAAGTGAATTGAACTATTCATCCTATATGCCTTCATTCTTACAAGCAGGCCGACGTTTAGGCTATCTCCTGTCATTAAAAAAGAGGAAAGACCAATATTCTTGCCAACTCATATAACGAAAAAGTACATTAATAAGGACAAAAAAATCTCATCTTATCCGAGGAGCAAGACTGAAGCATGCAAGGTCTGCAGAAAATGTTCAGGAAAGGAGTTGAAAGCCCATATCTGATCCAAACTTAACAATCTCTAAGTTTTCTATTACCCATTTGTCTGATGATGAATTACCAAATTTTTCCGATGATGAATCACTGTATGCATCACCAAATTTTTCCGATGATAAATCACTGTATGTGATTTGAAGGAAAAAATATACAGTAAATCCAGAAGAATTCTTGAAATTAATCTCTAAGCTGCTGTAACCAGTGTTTTGATCTTCTTTACAGCCTATAATGGCGAAGAGCTCTGATACTCAAAAGAAATAGTTTTTATTGGATATATCAGTGCCTTATTACATAATAAGAAGCTGAGAAGAAGTCTACCGTGGATTTAACATTAAAACTGTTACTCAAAACTCCCCACAAAATTCCTAGCCACAAAATCTCCAATTTGTATTGTCCCTCTGTCAAGGTGTTAACAAAGATTCAATTCCAAAGAAAATATTAGATTAGATTGGTGAAGCTTCCACAGTTTAGGATCAATATGCTTTCTTCTGGAATAGACCATGCAGATTTTTTTAGCGATCTAATCCAAAAGAAAGCAGGTTGAATATTAGGTTAAATCATAAATGGCCAATTGACTAATTTCAGTGTAAGCTCACTGGAAAAAACACTGAAGGTGAAATTTGTATGAACAGTGTAATGTATTATCAACATATATTTGCCAACTACAAACTAGAAAGGCAGGAGGACAGTGGTATTCAAAACAAATGAAGATAAGTATACAAATGACCAAAGCCTGAAACCCAAAAAATATTGAAGTCTTGACTCCACCTCCTGCAACACTTAAAAAATCTGAGCTTTTTATATTAATATATAATAAAAACTGCAACACTTACATCGTGAATACATTACATCTGTGCTGATACTGATAGACATGATGGTTAACAATCTGCAACATCGGTATGCCTTCAGTTGCAATGAGCTACAGAGAAGTTGAAACAACATGTTCCATCAGGCTAATGGAGGTTAAATTTGGTGCTGAGAAGAGACAATTATAACACCAGCTGGCTGGCTGCAAACATATCATGATGATTTCAGCCCACTTTTAGCTTCTGGGGACATGGAAACAAGCAATGCTCCAGAAGCTAAAAGTGTGACTTTTACTATCAATACAAAATTTGACCCTAAAACTCTACCTTACATAATTTGAATTCCTATATTACCACCACCATAACTTCTGCAGTAAGCGGCCAACCTTCTTAGCACTGTTATAAAAGTAGCACCACTTTCACCATCTCTATATTACAATACATAAATCATCTTCCGCTGCTGCTGCAGCATCAAGGCTCTGAACATCTTTAAAATGGTGTTTTTCTGACTGTCTAAAACTCTTATACATCTCACTCTTCTTCTATACCTTACTTAGTATTATATATATATGCCCAAAGACTCTGTTTCTATACATTCATGTTCACCTGTTGTGCAGAGGATTTGGGCCAGTTGGGACCACTCTTTTTTCTGCTGCAGTTGTGTTGGTATTCATCTCCATCTGCCCGGGAGGAGGACTACTGCATGGCAGATTATTCTTTGAATGACAGGGATCAATAAAGGGCTTATGACCCTTTTTGACATTTTTATCACCCATTCCAGTATTAAAAACAGCTGACTGCCTGGCTGCTGATGTGAAACTGAAACATACTAAGCTCAATAGCACAATCAGAATCCACAGCAATGCTATAGAGCTCATCTTTCTATGTCCCTTATGTCCCTCAATCATGGCTCCTGCGCCAATTATACCCACCAACAAAACAAACATATATACACAATCAAGAAACCAGATAAACCTCCTGCATCATCTGTGTGTATATATCACAAACCTTGTGCATCATCTGTGTATATATGTCACCAAACCTGAGGAAATTATACACAGCCCTGGCCCCTCACAGTGCAGGAATTAAACCATGTCACGAGATCACTCAGTAATGGACGGTGATAAATGTGATCAAGGATTGATTCATTGCAGCTTTACAAGATGGGATTTTTGTACCTGGACCGTATTCATCCAAGAAAACAAAAAGAAATAAAGAAGTTTTTACTTCCTGCAAATCAATCCGTGGACCCTATAAATGCAAAGTTAAAAGACCATCTGAAAAATGATCACGGGGCTTTATACTCTTCCATTAAATCCACTGCTCTGCTTCTCCTCCTCATAAAAAACCATCTTTCACCCACAAATCTGATGAAAAAGAACCAGAAAAACTTGTACATGAATATTCATGAACACCGGCTCATCACTGTCCTCATGCTACTCTATAAATTTAATGCACAGATTTAATACACCAATAAATACTGCATAAACTTGCAAAATTCAAAGCTTTAATCGACATTCAATAACACATTCAAATACCCGCCGCATGTTTTTACTAAATGCGAACCAATTTTGTTTGTTTGTCAACTAACGGCGAGTGCAGGATGTTGGAATTCTTCAGTTGTTCGGAGATTTCGTCTTTGTCAATTAGAAGATACTGCCAACGTGGTCTGCCACGTCATAAACGACATATGCAATGGTCATGGAATTCCCTATGGTTGCTGAAATTTTTCAAGTAATATATGTAATGAAATCTCTGGTTCTTCTCGTTTCTGGTTTTGGGTTTTGATAGCTCTCCATACCAATTATAATTTTACTTTTATTTTGAAGGTTAGGGTGAAGGGTATTAAGGAAAATTATTTCTATATTTCAATTACGTTTACTTATTATTAACTTAATTTTTTCAATTACTAATTTTATTGGAATAAAAACAATCATAACTAAAAGTTCATTAATTAATTTCATATGTACTAATAGTCATCTATTTGTACCCTTAGTAGTTAGAGTTCGAAGATTTTAATTGGAGGAGTTATGCAACTTTATTGGTACCCATAGCACACAACTAATGACGTAAATTTGCATTAAGTATCGACTTTTTTTGAGATGGTTGTAGTGCATGGTTATTGGAGCATCTTTAAGTATGTGTCAAGTGACACATCAAAATGACCATTTTTTACACAGACGTGCATAATGGATCTCATAACGTGTGCAATTACTACCTAGAAGCCAGAACAATAGTTACAAATTGTTAAGTTGCATACAAAGGCAACCAAAACATAATCATTCAATTATCATTTAAGGTTAGTGGGTGCGCAAAGGTAGCTATAATAGCTCTTGGTATGCTTCCCTAGTAGTTATTATTGCTATGTTCATGTATCTCAAGTATCTAAATGGTACAGGATTTTGACAAAAAAAAATTGTTTTCTTCGTATGTGACTTGAGTGCTAATAGCTATTGTTTTGGCTTTTGGGTGATTACACCGAACGTGATGGGATTTGTTATGCATCCAAGGGTCAAAAGTGATCATTTTAGGGTGACATCCAATCCATATTCTATATTATCTCATCAATCATTGACTTTGATCACCACAAAATTCGTGTAGTTGATCCAATAATTATGTATAAATGCACTAGTAACTGTGCACTAACGGTACCAATAAAGTTGGACAACTGGTCTAATTACTATTTTTTCCTAGCTACTAAGCATACCAACAAGTGACTATTGGCCCACTAGATGATTTTTTAGTAGGATTTTAATTAGCAAAATCCAATGAATGGTAATTGGGTCCTTTCCCCTAATTATTTGGTTTTGGGATGGTTTTAAATTAAATCCACATAATCATTTAGTTACTTGAGATATAAGATCACAAGTCTTTAGGTTGAAACCTCTTTGGTTGAGAGTCAAGGATTAAGGGGGCATCCCTTCTCCTCTTAAGCTAAAACCTATTTGGTTGAGAGTCAAGGATTGAGGGTATCCATTCTACCCAAGTTGCCTAAGGTATGACCTTGGCCTCATCCCTTAGAGTGTCAGTACATTGCACTTAATAAGACTTGATCCTTGTTGAGCTAATTTAGAACCTTTCAACCTCCCAATAGACCAAGGGCCCATTAACTTTAGCTACTAATTTAAAATTGTAAGATTTTTTATTATGTATTTTATATAATATTTTAAAATTTGTTTTTAAAATAAAAATTATTATATTGTTAAGTGATTTTTGGTTTATGGGTAAAAATGTTTGGAATACAAATAATTAATTAGAGATCAAGTCATGTAGAGTATAAAGGCTTGACATCTTAAGGGGTAATACTAAGTTATAGCCCTGACAAATTTAATAGAATGGTTTCCCCTTATTCCTTGACACTAAGTCAAAGGTAGATAATGATTCATACACTTGATACCAACAGGTCCAAACAAGGCTTGACGCTAAAAGAGATGAGATTTCTTTGAAACTCATTAGAAATGAGGTTCAAGTTCAAGTCTCATATAGATTTTGACAAAATGAATATCCCTTAATCCTTAGTACTAAGTTGAAGGAGGTCAATGATTCATGTATTAAATACTAATAGGTGCAAGAAAGCACTAACATCATAAAGGATGAGATTCAAGTCCAACTTTTCTCTACTTAAAAATCATCTAGTTAAATGGTCAAATTGTTAGATAGTGATTTTACATGTCATCCATACCAGAAAGTGCAAATATTTTCCATGTTAAAGACATCAAATTTTAAGAGTCCATAATAAACAATGTGTTATTTTTTGAATTAACTACATAAGCTTTGTATTGCATCATTTAGATTACAATAGCACTCTATATATTAGAAAGATGTGACGCAATTCAAATCTTACATGTAGTTGGTTCTAAAAATAACACACTATTTGTCATGTTCTTATTAGCTAAAATTGACCGTTGACTATTGAAGTTGATGATGTTTAGGACCACCCAAAATTCTAAACAAATTTGATGGAATGAAATCCCATTAATAATTATGGGGCACCAAAATGAAGTCAATATAAATCATGAAAAGAAACTTGAAATGTTTTTATTTTTATTTTAGATTATTTAGTAATAAGGGTTTGGTAACAAGGTCCACACCCTTTCAACTTATCCACTATGGGAGGTCTTATAATTAAACTTGCGAGAATGCTCCTCCAACAATTAAATTACACTTGTGGGGATATCATTGAATTTAGAATCGAACCTATCAAGATAATCCTCTAACTATCACTCCATTTGTGAATACCATTGCACTTACAATTCAACCTTGCAGATATATTACTCCAACAAATACTTCATAAATTGAGATACTACTCTTATCACTTCATCCATAGAGATATCACACTCCATCTACTACTGCATCTATGAAGATACAAGGATACTATTTCACCTACCATTACTAACTCCTCTTCATTCAAACATACATTATTCTTCATACTACTTTGTTTATGGTTATACCAACTCCTTCACTCACGCACACAAAGATTCACCGACTTAGATTTTGGGGGAACTCCTCTCTGCCACCTCCTCCTGTAAGGGTACTACTTTGTCTATGGTTATACTGACTCCTTCATTTACGCACATAAATTCACCAAACAAACTTTTTGGGGTAACTCCACTCCATCTCTACTTCATCTACAAGAATAGTGTTCTAGTTATAAGGATACCACATCAACATACACAACAACACTAAAATATCACTTAAATTTTTTTGACCTAAATCTTCATTTTAAAAATAATGTGGCCTCTGCCCCCAACACATATATCAAAAACTAGATTTGTATAAAGAGAAATATTTTTATTAATAAAAAAATTAGGTTCAAAGTACCTTCATTGTTGATTGTTTTGAAATGTATGTCAGTTGTCATGTTGTTTAACTTAGAATCAATGATTTTGGAATAAAAATTAATGATTATGTAATGGGAAAACAATGCAATGAGATGTTTAAAAATGGTGATCAATAAAAATAAGATTAAATTTTCTCAACTAAAAATTAAAGATAAGATTAAGTTTTCTCAACTAAAAATTAACGACAACATGACAACTCAAACTAATGACTATCCAAAAAAAGCACTAGTGATCTAATAAAACAACAAATGTTATCTAGAAAATAAGAAGCCATCAAACTACAGAGAAAGGTTCAGAGTCTTTCCAAATTGTTTGGAATGGATCCACATTATTTTGAGCTTGTTCTCTCTTAATTATGCCTTTTTTGAAATCTCTTTATAAATAAGAGAGAATACTTTAGAGTCTATAAAAATGATAGAGATTAATTAAAAAAATGATTGTAATTATGTGTTAGTTTTCTCTACATTATATTTTACTATTTATTATAAAATGAAAAAATAGATATAGATTATTAAACAATAATATAAGATGAAATTTATATGATTTTTAAGTAAATATTTTATTAATTTAATTGTATAAATTTCAAGTGAAGTTTTATTTAAATAATGTTATATTAGGAAAAGATTATATAAAATATTTATTAAAATTACTCATCAAAATACATATTTTTAATTAGTAAAGTGATAATTTGAATAAAATGTATATTTTTTAGATAAGTATTTTTTAAATGACTTTTCAAAAATGGTGTATAATTTATTAATAAAAAAATGCTTTTAGTTGTATTTGTGTGACATTTTTCTCTCAAAAGTTTCATGTATTACATGTTCAAAAGTATTCTTTAATTTCTAGATACAATAATACAAGTTTTATAAGGTTCCATAATCTTATAAATATATTTAAAAAATTGATAATATTGTGATATCATTTTTTTTTTTTGATCGGTAAAAGGCCGAAGCCATAGAGGATATTGTGATATCATATTAACCTAATATATTGTACTGCTAAAAAATGATTCTACAACCAATCTAGAATAACTTTGAAAAAAACACTTAAGAAGTACTATTTCGATAAAAAGTTTGAAAAATCCTAACAATACAACATAAGTCATCGCTTGACTATCCACCATCATACCCTTTAAACAAGATAAGTTGACATATTATATACAACATCCTCTATTGATTATTCCTTAGCATGCATCGAATAACCTTTGTAAAGGCCTATAAGTAATAGGAAACAAAAACTATAGCATGCCTCTCTATGGAGATGAGAGTTGTGAATTTAAGGACAATAATGACTAATTTGGTGAAGTCGCTACTAAAATCAATCCTACCACAATGGTGATGCATGTGCAACCCTACAAAGAATTTTCCTACATTGTCATAATATGCTCGCAAGATGCCGATTTCCCTCCATTATTTTGCACTTGAACAATAGGATTTTCCTATTTTCTAGAATAAGCATGGAAGTAGAGAACTGTCTACTAGTTTTTCCTCATGACCTATCTCTCCCTTTGCATTTACCAAAGAAGAGAATGATAATTGATCTAACAAAAAAATTTACAAAATGCATAAATGTGTAGAAATGTCGAGGAATTGATGATGAAATTGGTGTAAATATTAGCTCTAGAATGACAACTTGTAGACAAAGCTTGATCGTCAATGTTGCTTTTAAAAAACCCATAGGTTATTGACTCACTAAATGTAAAATGCATTATAGATTTATGTTTGATATGATCCCCCAAGCTACACCAAGAATCCTTCTTGATTCTCATTTGTCTTCTTCACTATTATTATTATCCAAATAACAACAATTATCTTTACCCTTGAGCACCAAAATAATAGAAGCATTCTCTCCACCACCACCTCATAATAGTTTCAAATACACTCCTTTAGTAATTTCTACTCCTCACCCACCCACAAGCTCATGAGCTCATCTATTGCACCATATAGTTGTCAAGCAATACTCATCCCCCCTAATTAGTTATACACTACTATTAGTAACACATGGGCTAAAGAAATACTCTCAAGCTATCACAAACTTAGATTTTAAAAAATTGGTAAAGCCATTTTTATAAGGTAGAAAATAATAACCTTTGGTCATTAGCATAAGGCCAAAATACCTTGAAATATGTTATTGCTTAAGGAGGTTTAAAAGAGGGAAAAGATTTTAGAAGTTTTTATTTATTTTCACTACAAATAAATATTGTAGTTATTAGCTCTTGATTGATGCTTTCATTGGCCTAACAATCTACTATTGTATTGATATATTTTCATTATGATTGAAATTGATCGATTGAAGATTTACCCTTAACCTTTCCACCTCCTTTACATATCTATTAAAATTCAAACCTAGAATATGCCCCTTGTTATAGTTTTGATCACAACCACTAAGTTTCATTCAACTACCAACTTAGCCTATTTTAAAAAAAATATTATTCCCATACTATAAATGAAGCCTCCCATTCAACTTCATCATTTGTGCAAGTATGAAGATAAATCACCTAATCAATCCACAATCATAGAGCCTACACATGCAATCCCTAGGTTTCCCTTAGTAGCATCATCAAAATTTAGTTTAAGGACACCTATTAAGGAGGAAGTTAGTTCTCTTCACTATGATCTACCCATATTTTACTTCTTTTGAGCATCCAAAAGCATTCTTGGTCAGAAATAATTTGGTATTATGCTCAACAATGAAGTACACGTGAGCGACAAGTTGAGGGTTATATATATTCTTTAGTAGTGATCTAGTATAGATATGTATAATTAAACTTATTTATGTAAGAATTAAGGGTAAAAGGATATCCATTTATTGATTAATTTATGATCTTATATAACTAAAATTTATATAACAAAATAAAATAATATTTTTAGAAGATAATAAACAATCGATTACTATGTTTAGTAACTAGGTACAACGATAAGTATAGTAAGAGTCAAGAATTGAGGGGTACACATTTTACTATAGTAAGTAGACCTGTACATATAACTCTACATGATAATAGTACATACATGTATTATTGAGCATCTTTAGCTAAGAGCGAATGTTGAAGGATATCCACTCCATTGACTAAGAGTTCAATACTAAAAGATATTCATTACCATATTTGTCTAAGGTACAATCCTAGAATACCCTACTAACTAAAGTCAAGAATTGAAGAATATACCCCACTTCTAAATTTACACAAATCATCATGTCCTCAAATTGATTTCTTATGGTATCAAACTCATTCATTTAAAAAAAATTGATCCCCAATAAACTCTTTATAAAACATATTTGACCCTTAATAAAATAAAAAAACTAAACAAATTCACTACTAAACCAATAATAACATGAATTTAAACTATCAAAATTTCTAAGAATAAATATTCATATGAAACATATTAATGCTTAAATGCCTATTTATTATTATTACAAATTTATATTTATGTTAAAATCCAAATCACCCACATGTTCTAAGATGGAAAACTTAGTTAACTAAGCATTTCTATGAAATGATGATTTATAACAATTTAATAAGCTTTTTGAAGTGATGAGTGATTTTTCTTTAAAATAAATAGTTTTATCTATGTCAAAATTTTAGAAATGATATCAAATTTCCATAATTTGATGTACTTGTAAATTTCTAGATTAGATTGTGTATTGGACTTTGAATCATCATTTTGGATCACACTTTGTGATCTATCATCACAATATTGAGAGCTAAGAGAAAAAAATGTTTGGTTGCAGACCGAACTTTAAAAAAAGAAGAGAGGGGATGTGACAAGAGATCCAAAGGGAAGGAGTGTTACTAACAACCAATGATAGCCAGCTTGAACTATATAAAAACATAAATCCACAAGATGCTATATAGTAAAAGCTAATTGTAAAGTAGAATACAAAATGTAAAGAAAGAAAATAATTATTCCTAAAAACATATGAGAAATGTCAAAAAAATTATTTAACATGTAGTCTATGATATAGGGGAAGCGTACATGTATCTGTTATAGCTAACTTCATGCATCTGCATATCCTAAACTATACATAGGATTTCAACTATTTTTTTTGTTCTTTATCTGTGACTTAACTGCTTATAGCTTTTGTTCTAGCTTCTAGGTAGTAATTATACACATTGTGGAATCCATTAACCGCCAAAGGGTAAAAAAGTAGCCATTTCAAATGTCGCTAGAAACATTGTCCTTTTGCACTTGTTCTAGCTTCTAGGTAGTAATTATACACATTGTGGAATCCATTAACCGCCAAAGGGTAAAAAAGTAGCCATTTCAAATGTCGCTAGAAACATTGTCCTTTTGCACCATTACCCGTTTGCTTAGAAAACCAAAAAGTTTGCACAAATGCTCCAATAATTGTGCAGCTTTTGCACAAATGTCTCAATAATCGTGCATTATTGGTACTAAAAAACATGTACAATTGATCTAAATACTAACTTTGTTTTCTCAAAAATTAGATAGCTATTGGGTCATAAATGATTTTCTAATGAACTTTTAATTTGCAAAATCTAGTACATGATAATTGAAAACATAAGTATTAAGTATTGCTCTTCTCCTATTTAAATCTTAAAGATGTCAAAAGAAATATTGTTGTACAAGGAAAAAATACTATTTTATTTAATAGATTCCCTTTTAAATTTTGTTTTTACTTCTCAATAAAACAAAACACTTTCAAGTGACACATGTCCATATTTCTGATCCTCTAAAACCCCTAAAAACACTCCCTACAAGTACAAAATTCTACAAATTTTTCCACACTACTTTTTATCCTTACGATTTTGAAAATCTCACAATCCCTATTCTAGAAAAATATGAAAAATGTTTTTGAGGAAAAAAAGGGCCGTAGAACGGCCGGCTCGAGAAAAACTGAAACGGCAACCGCCTAAAAAGACCTTCATTCTCAACACTCATTACATTTGACCGGTTGTGTATCCAGTCACTCGCTTGTTTCCCGGAGTACGGAGACTAAATGACCGGCTATACCCGACACCAAGCACGCCAGAATATCCTGCCGACCAAGATACCGGCAGCCGGGCCCCTACGCGCCGGCTAGTTGAGAAAACTCAACCAGGGTTAAAGTTTGTTTGGTCGGGTTTAATGTGCATCATGATGTATGGGTGGCATGCTTTGCATATGCACGTGATAGCATTTATGGCAAACACATGCTTCAACAAATACATCTTCAAACTAACGTTATCAGTGCCTTTCTTCACTCTTTAGGTAGCTTTATAACTTTTTATGCCATTCCTCATGGTCCTGTTTTGAAATTAGGAAAAGGAAAATCTAAAGTAGTTATAATAATAGTAACATTAGATTTTAGTCTTAGGTTGTTTGTGAGACAAGGGGTAGGATACAAGAAGAAAGACAGAAGGCTTTGTATGTTGGATTTATGTGGGGAGGAGGAGAGGAAGAGTCCTTTGGAGAGGTGCATGGGATGAGATGCTCATCTGCCTGCCTGTATCTTGGAAGGGGACTCATAACTGTATCTTGGGAATTTTTTAATTGTGGAAATTTGGAAGGCTAGCTTGAGACTGGGCTTTGCTATGACTATTGGACTAAATAGTTTATATGGATTTAAGCTAGTAAAGAGTAAATAATAATTAAATATTTGATTAAGATAAATAGGAGTGAGTTTGGTAATTGTGATAATGTATAAAATATCACATGTAGGGTTAGGAATATTTAGTTCTATAATTAATAATAAATAGACAATTAATTTAGACGATAGGAGTGAGTTTGGTAATTATAATAATGCATATAGAATCAAATGTAAGGGTTGGTGAGATTTAGTTTTAAAGTTAATAATGTATAAGTGGTGTGGATGTCATGTATACCAAATCTAGTTGCTATTTATTAATAATTGATGTGTTTAGTTTGATAAGTATTTTAAGTTTTGTATAATTTTAAAAATCTTCGTGGTTAATAGGTCTTTGGTCTACATGTGAAGCTGAATGAGTTTTAATGAGTCCACCAAAGATTAAGTCTTATTAAATGTAAGGCTTTGATATCATAAGGGATGAGGCAAGGATCATGCCCCATGTGAATTTGGGGGAATGGATACCCCTTAGTCCTTGGCTCTTAGTCAAAAAGGTTTTAGCCTAAGGCTTGTGCTCTCATGTCGAGTAGCTAAAACAACTTTGTGGATGAGAAATTATCCATAAAAAATATTTAAAAATAAATAAAAGGGCCTCAATAGTTCAATCTTAAGTGATGAATTAATTTTAAGACATATGGACTTGATCTCACATTTGGGAATGATCTAACATGATGTGCACATGAAAAATTATCTCTTTGCCTATTGATATTTGAATTTGTCAAGGTAATTTCTAGAGATATTGTTTAGGGGTTTGTCAACTCAATACATAAAGAGGGGTGAACCCACAATAGTGGGTTACAGTTATTTGCCTGAACGGACACAGTACTCTAAATTTTGAATAAAACTTTTAGATTCGAATGCATATTATCATTAAACTGTTAAGAATCAGAAGATGAAGTAAATTAGAGTCTTTTAGGATTTTCTATCTAGATTCTAAATATATTTTTTATTTTTATTTTTGAATTGATTTGATTGGTTTTTTCTTTCTCCCACAAAAATTGGTATGTTGCTAAAAACATCATTTTCAAAGAGTTACATTGTTTCCGCAGAGCGTAACTTTTTTATAAAATAGATATCAATGTGATTCTTTCAAATTTAGTTTTTTAACATCCATATGGAGGGCATTCAATTGGTTTTATAACATTATCATGATTATTTCATATTTTATTAACGTTTGAAGTTGACTAAGTCGTAATTTTGACATACCTTGACTACATAGCTTATAACGTTTTGTGTATTTGTCCAATTTTTTATTTTATTTTTTTGATAGAAAGATAAATTCAATACCTAGGGCATAGATATTTTTTAGATTTTTTTTTCTCTCATTTACTATTTTTCCATAAGCATCGAACATAGCGGTGGAGATACGGTGATATATCTATGTTTAGTAAAACTAAAAATACAAAGTCATAATAAACTCAATATATATTAAGATTATAATAATTGGAAAGATTTTTC
Source organism: Thuja plicata (assembly GCA_018584345.1). Taxonomy (NCBI): domain Eukaryota; kingdom Viridiplantae; phylum Streptophyta; class Pinopsida; order Cupressales; family Cupressaceae; genus Thuja; species Thuja plicata. The sequence goes on along the minus strand of MU223708.1, from coordinate 4,105,786 downwards.
TCAGTAGTACCTTACTACATCGATAGGTTTTTCAAATGGACTCATTTGATCTTCCAATAGATAAAGTCGAAGTGATTTTTTATCAGCATTTTAATAGGTGCGAAAGAGACTCCATTGTAGGTATGAATGAGGAGTATATATGTTATATTAATGATTTTTGTATCTAAGAGGCTTTGAGCTAACCATTTCTAATTAATTCCTTCAAATTGAACCTCTCAAGGCTTAAATAATCATATTTTATTAAAAATGTGTCATTTTAGCAAAAATCAGCATGTCTAAAAAAGTGTAACCCACTATTGTGGGGTCACCCAGAGGTTCTATCATTTTGGTAAGCTAGATTAAAACTAATAAAAATAGCAAAAGGCAATATTTATTAACATTTAAATGCTCAATATATAGATATGGTTCTTTACTCCTATAGAAATTAGAGTATATTCTGGTTGTTGTTTTTATTAATGCCTTAGATTCTTTAACAATCAATTAATTACACATCGAATGCTTTTAAATACAATGACATTGTATAGTCGGAAAATGGAAGCACTTCCATTGTGGACTGGTTTAGCCTTCAAAGTAAGTGTTTTGGGGTCATGTCAAGCGCCTTGAATGGGTTCCTGACTTGGATCTGGCCTTTTCCCCCTATTTTGCCCCATTTCTACTTTTTCCAGCCTATTTCTGACACTCCAGACTGAAAAACTGGGACTTTGACCTCAGGGTCAAGGTCAAGGTCGACCTCGACCTTGACCTAGGTCACAATCGACCTTTTTCTGGCCCAGGGTTCAAATTCCAGAATTTCAAGGTTTCCAGATTTTGGGCTTTGGAAAAAGTTAATTCCCGCTTTCGGGTCGATTGTTTCGGTCTTCGGAACAATAAATCTTAAATTATATTTAATATAGGTCCTCTTCTAAGAGTATAGGTCTAATTGAAATTTAATTCTCCTATGTAGGCCTCTCTAGAAGATTGTGCCCTAGTTTCATATAAAAGGAAGCTTTCTCCTCTCATTTTCTCTAACAATCTAAGACTTGATAACCACAAGCAACCATAACCATCATCAAGCATAATTGCAAGAACTCAAGACTTGAAGAGTGAGATCCAAAGATGAAGAAGAAATATTTGAAGCAAGCCAAGTAGCCATTGAAGCATTCATCCATTCTCAAGCATTCAAGGACTTCTCTCATCAAGAAGATCCATTGGTTTCCATTGAAGGATTCAAGCTCCATGGAGCTCTCTTGTTGAAGATTTCTCCATTCACATTCCTCCAAGACTCTTCTTATTCAAAGGCCCATTCAAGATTGGTGTTGAAGATCTACAAGCAATTGATTTGAGACACCCTGCATCCTACATCCTACATTCTACATTCTACATCCTTTTTGGTGCATACATACTTTTGGATTTATGGATTTGAATCTGCCACAAGGGCTTCTACAAGCAAGGTGAATTTGTTCATTTAATTTTTTTTACTTATGCAATTTCAATTATACTTTGAGGTTAATTCCAAAACTGGGGTTTGACTAAGGCAAACCCCTCCCCACCAACAAATAATCCATTTTTATTGCAGGCACAGGTTCAAAATAGAAAATCGGAGTGCAGACTCGGATACCCTTTTCGACAAACTTTCGAGATCCGAAAATAAATTTCCTGCCAGAGACTTTTTAGATCGATTCTTCCCTAGGTCAGAATCAGAAATTTTGGGTCAATGGTGACATTGACTTGAGGGTCAAAATCGGAACTGTGTCAGAATAGAAAAAGATTTTTGGGTTTTGTTCGTCTCTGTGTTTCTGTTCCAGATCCGGTCTCAGATTTTCCAGAAACTGAGTGCAGACCCCCGAAAATAGTATTCTTCAAATCTGCAACATTTCAAGGTTAGTGTTTTTCTCTTATTCATTTCAATTAAAGTTATCAATCTTTCTAAATCTATCATACATTCAAATCTATAAACAGGTATTTAGGATCTTCCTCTTTGTTCTTATTTCCAAATGATTGATTCATTTATGCATTGATCCTTCCTTTGGGGTTGATCAATTTGGACCTTCATTTGTGTATCTAAGGATAAAAGGAGAGCATCTTATTTACCCCCTACATTTCAAATACACATCTATTTCATATACAAACATTCTTTAAATGTAAGATAACAAAAACCTTATTTTAAATATAAGATTTTATATCTTACATTTTGGTGAACCTGTGATAGACAACTCTTTCTTTTTGGTGTTAGATTTAGATCTTTTATGTTAGATCTTGCATGTTCTTGCATTTACATTTCAAAAATTAAAAATCAAAATCTTGTGTTTCCTAAATCAGTTCATTTGCATTGCATGGGTGTATGAGCTTTACCACTTCTAGTCCTACTTATAGTATCCCGGTTAGAAGAAGTCGTAGACTTATGGGTTCCTTTGATCCTAAGTATTCCTCTCCTTTCCTTAGGATCCCAGATGATAATTTGATTACTCATGATTCCAATCCTTCTATGGAGCATAACTCTTCTCACTCATCTTATGATGAGGATGATGCTTTAAGAGTTCCTCCTGAACAAGTGCAAAAACTTTCAAATGAACTTGATAAAATGGGAAATTGGCTTATTCAAGAAAACCATAATCAAGATTCCATCCAAGCTATAGAGGCTATTAAGAAAGTCCTTTGTGATAGTGATCAAGGTCCTAATCTCTTGCGTGGTATTACTCATATTGTGCATTTGAATGCTAAGCCTTTAGCTCAAGAGGCTCAAGATATAGGATTTACTCCTCTTGTCACTAGTGAGGGACCTTCTTCTATTCCTTTACCTAGCATTTGTACTTATACTCCTCCTTTGATGAATACATCTCTCTCAATTTCATCTATTCCCATGAGTGTTCCATCGATATCTCTACCTACCTCACAACCTTCATATCATAGCGTGCCTTTTACTTATTCCAATCCCCTTCCAACTGTGGTTCCATGTGTTCCACATGTTGTGTCATCCATTCATGTCGCTTCCTACACTTTTCCCAATGTTCCTAATATTTCTATGCCACCTATTTCTTCTAATGATTCCACACTTATTAGTTTGGCTCAAACTGTGTCATCTTTACAACAACTTACATCCTTAACTCAATCCAAGTTTAGCATTCCTACATGTGACATGGGTAGTCCTTTATCCCTAGACATTATTCGTGCTACTATTCCTCAACAATCCGATATGCCTCGTCTTGAGAATTACAATGGTAAAGGTGATCCTGTTACTCATGTTGAAATATTTCAAATCCTTTGTAGTGATTATGCTCATGACCATAGGATTTTAGCTAAACTGTTTGCTATAAATTTTTGTGATAAGGCTTTGCAATGGTATTGTTCTTTACCTCCTTATTCTATTGATTCTTTTCCTAAACTTGCTAATACCTTCATTCAAAAATTTCAAAATAACATTGGTTTGCAAGTTTCCTTAGCTGATTTAATGCATTGTAAACAAAACATTAAGGAAAAATTGACTGATTTTATTGGTAGATTTAAGCATTTGTATGCTCAAATTTTTATCCTGTTCCTGATATTGATATTCAACATATGTTTATTTCAAATTTACAAAAGGATATTAGAGATAAGATCATGCTTACTAAATTTTCCTCTTTCCAACAACTTTGTGTAGCACTTCATGATTATCAATTACAAGTGAGTCAATTTGAGAGCAACACTCCAATGGCTCCTTTTCCAGTTGACAAGAGTGACACTACTCCTAATCCTAATAAGTTTCAGAAACCTAACAACTAAATCAAGATTAATAAACAGATGAATGCGGTTTCTGATCAAGCTGTTGTTGCATCCCATAATGCCACTTCTACATCCACTGCTTTCCATACGAATCGTATGTTTACTCCTCTCTCTAAATCTTTACATTCTATTATGAGCAGGTTGTTAAGTGCTAATCTCATTACCTTTCCTCCTATTCGACCTCTCCTTCCTACTATAATAGCTTCAAAATCCTTTGATTCTAAAGCTTTTTGCCGATACCATCACCAGAATGGCCATGATACTAAAAAATGTTATTTTCTAAAGCATAAAGTTCAAGACTTAATTAATTCTAATGCTTTATCTGTTGATAATTTTTATGGTAATGGGAACAAATTTGTCTCTCCTCCTAATCAAAACCTTTAAATCTATCTGAATCCTTTACCTACACATGATACTAATACCATCGGTCAACCATCTTTTGTGGATATTGTTTATGATTTGAAGATGGATGATCTTAATCACATTGTTAATCATGTGGAGTGTGTTGATTCATCTCAACGTATTGTTCAAGATCCTTTGCCTCCACTTCAACTTCAAGTTTCACCTAAACCTCAGAAACAAAATAAGGATAAACGACCTCGGGAACTTTCAATTACCTTTGATGACTCTGAGACTATTAAGGCTCCCGATGGTCCCTTTTATATTTATGCTAGGATTTCTAAGATACCTACGCGTGGTTGTCTTGTTGATCCCACATCCTTAATAAATGTTATTACTGAGGAAAATCTTTTTATGAAAAACCTTCAACATGACTGTTATGATCCATCGGATGCATGGATCCAAACTTGTAATGGTTTTCTCTATCCTGCACTTGGTTCTATTAACTTTCCTATTGAAAATTGTGGCAAAGTTATAGATACTACCTTCATTGTCGTACCTAATTTTGTTCAATTTAAAGTCAAATTTGGTTTTCCTTGGATAATTGCTATGCATGCTATTGCTGCTCCTATTCATAAATGTCTTAAGTGCATTCATAATGGAGAAGTGAAAATGATTAATCATAGTTTGTATCAACCTTCTAGGCCTAGAGATTGTGATACTCTTGATTTCTTTTGGCCTTCATTACCTAATTCATGTCCTCCTCACCCTAACAACCTTTTTCATTCATATCAAGCCTATAAACATCGCAAGATTTTTGATTTAAGCATGCCTCGGATATATCTTAACCATGGTCTTTTTCCCACTCCTTCTATACCTCCTTTATCCATTACTGCTAGCTCTATTACTCAACCTCCCAGCGTCACTTCTCAGCCTACTGCAAATCCTACCAACCCTCCTATTGAGCCTGTGAAGGAACTAGTTGTTATTCCTCTTAGTTCTCCACATGTGTCAAACAAAGCAAAACATAATAAATCTGCTAATGAACATCGTCAGAAGAGTAGAGCTAATGCTAGGGCCCGTGCTTCTGTTCTTCAGAATTCTTTACCTTCTTTTGACCAACCTATGCTTGATGTGTTGGAAGAAGTTAATATTCACAATGATTTTAAGATGAATGAGTGTGATGATCCCATTCGCATCTTAGATCCCATTTTAATTAATCTTGATGAGGAGGATAATCTTGATGATCTTATTGATCTTAGTGATGAATATGAGACCATTGATCTTGATACTGATTTACCTCATTTTCTTTCAACTCAATTGATAATTACACCTAGTATCGAGCATTGCGATTCTCAAGAGGATCCTTGTTTGGACCTGGCTATTATTCCTACTATATTGGATATAGTACCTCTTGCAACTTTCCCACCTTCCCTAAATGATATAAACTAAGATGGGGAGAGTAGGTGATGTGCTTGATTGGCTTGTCCTTTATGGTAGCCCTTTATGTGTTTGCATGTTGTACGATGCTTCTCCCGTAATGTGTTTGCTAAATGTTTGTTAGACTCTTTTATACGACCCTTGTTAATTTGTTGGTGCAAGGTGATAAAGGAATCAAACCTTTTCTATAATTCTTCTATATGTATCTTTACTCTTCTATATGTTTTTTTCATGTTATGTTGTACTTGTGCTATTGTTCATGAATGTTTTCCTTGTGTTGTCTGCTTGGATCTACGACATGGTAGCACTGATTCTTTTTGGTCTCCATTTTGTGGTCCAAAAAGATTCTTCTTTGTAACTCTTGAGTTTTCATTCCTCCATTGTGATTGTAGTTCTAATTTCTTTGGGGAATGATGTCAATTCATTTGCAATAATATCATATTTATATATACATGTTATCTTATGATCATACTGACCCCATAGTAGGTAGATCCCTTTTGTGTTCTTTGTATGTTTATGTGGTATTTACCTTGATTTGTCTTCGTTTGGGGGCATCTCGTAGTGGAAACGTAATCAGTAGAGTTGTTTATGTTTTGATCAAAGCCATTTCTCATGTTAAAGTGTTAGCAATGACTTTCACGTGGGGGCATACACTCTACTCACTTTTTGCACACACGCATGTTCAAAATATTTTCAAAACTTAAAACTTTTTCCCTTTATGGATTAAAGACTAATCCTTAAAGCATGGATATTTTACTTTATAGGATCTCCTGATCCCTCCAGTTTAAATTTACATGGATCTCTTGATCCCTCTAGTTTCCATTTGCAATTTTTTGATCCCTTAAGGTCAGAAGGTGTCCTTAAGATTAGATCTACCTGATGGGTTGACTAGTGAGTAACAACATTCACTAGGCGGTTCAACTCCATCTTTCCAGTTGCATTGTTTCCTTGTGTGGTTCACAATGGGATATAAGTTCTCATTTGGTGAGGTAATCACATCCTCTCTTTCTCCTTAACTGGTGATGTCTCTCTTATCGTGATCTTAGGGTTGATAAAGACTTAAGTCCCTTAGGGGCTTGAGGATTCCTTTGTCCCTTTTGATTTCAATAAGATTATATGTTCTTCATGATCTCCTTTACCAAGAGTTTGCATCAAGTCCATACTCTTGCTAAAGTGAGGGCTAAAAGTATAGTAAAAAAATGGAAGCACTTCCATTGTGGACTGGTTTAGCCTTCCGAATAAGTGGTTTTGGGTCATGTCAAGCACCTTGAATGGGTCCTTGACTTGGATATGGCCTTTTCCCCCTATTCTTCCCTATTTCCACTTTTTCCAGCCTATTTCTGACACTCCAGACTGAAAAATTGGGACTTTGACTTCAGGGTCAAGGTTGACCTCGACCTTGACCTAGGTCACAATTGACCTTTTTCTGGCCCAGGGTTCACATTCTAGAATTTTAGGGTTTTCGGATGTCGGGCTTTGGAAAAAGTTAATTCCCGCTTCCAAGTCGGCTATTTCGGTCTTCGGAACAACAAATCTTAAATTATATTTAATATAGGTCCTCTTCTAGGGGTATAAGTCTAATTGGAATTTAATTCTCCTATGTAGGCCTCTCTAGAAGATTGTGCCCTAGTTTCATATAAAAGGTGTAACCACCTAATTTCGGTCTGTCGCAACTATGGACCCTATTTGCCCTAAGTGTGATCATGCCCTCAAGTTATGTCCAAAAGACCCTGTTACTGCTTGGCATAATTCTTTTAATCAATTTAATGTCCTAGGTGATTTTTATCACTGATTTATATTAACTATTGTAGCCATACGATTCAAATCAATATCGACCAATCAGATCAAACCAA
>MU223708.1:4031223-4081684 GCA_018584345.1 Thuja plicata | reverse complement strand
TATATATATATATATATATATATGAAGACTTTTTGTAAAGCGAAGATATGATGAGAAAATTTATGTGTATGTGCGAATGACAGAGTAGAGGATGACTTAGATCATTGAAGAACTATGACTGGAACTATCTAAGCATTAAAGATGCTTGTTTTGCTTGTTTTTTTTTCATTATTGAAGTACACTTTGTAACAGAAGTTTTGTTGTAAGAGATGTAAACTCAGTTGGCCCCTAGCAGGGTGTTGTATACTTTTAGCAGGGTTGTTATTCCTCTAAAAAGGAATTGTACTATGCAATATTCAGCTCCTAACAGAGATAGGTCTCCTTACATGGACATTATACTTTAGTGAATTCTTGTGGGTACCATCCCCACTGGGGTTTTCCCTTGGCCAGGGTTTTCTCGACAACAAATAATGGTGTTATGTGTTATGTGTTATTTGGTTATGTTCTTTTCATTTATGTAATCTTATGGTTTATTTGGAATTGGTTGAAGTTTAATTTAAAGTGTTGTAATACTGATTCACCCCCTCTCAGTACTACTTAATCCTAACAACACACACACACACAAACACACACACACACACACACACATGTATATACATATACATACATATAATTTTTAATTTATTTAACTCATTTTAGTGTGTACATTTACATTTAAATGTAGTAATTGAGTTTAGTTCAAGAATGTAGTTACACTTTAATTATTTTTCAATTTTAGGAAAAATATATAGACTTCACTTGAAATTAAAATAAATCTTTCGCATACACATATATATTATTAGACATTATGGAAGATCAATGAATTCCCCCCTCATGAACTATTTTCATGAACTAATCAGGAGATTCAGAGATTGAGAGAATCGATAAACAGTGCTAGTAGCTCTAGTGTTTATAAGAATAGTTGTCCGCCCATTCTTGATAGCCTGATTAGTATTAGGGATGATAATCATGGTGCTACTCCTGTTCGAATGACTTATGGAAAGTTGGGACTGAGAGGGGAGGAGTGAACCAGTACCAAAAAAAACTTTTATAACATAAACTGTATACTATTAGTGTTGTTTGTTGATTACCAAATTCAATAACTTGAAATAAAACATAAAATATAAGATGCAAACATTCAATTAAATGAGCCCATAACTCCAATATTTTGTTTAAACATAAATCCTTAGTTAGAGGAAAAAACTCTGGTGGAGATGACACCCACAACCTTCACTAACTGCAGTATAAAGGGTGCTCGATTAGAGCTTACATAGTTCAGCCATTTTGATAGCTTACCCGATTAAGAGTATACAAAGACTTGTTAAGTCTACCTAGTTAGAGGATTTTACAATCTCTACACTTAGAGATGTACCATGTTAAATATTTTACATAAATCAGATTGGTTAAGATCTACCCAGTATTGGGATTTCTAGCTCTTAATACAATAGTATTAACAACTTACAAATGTCTTCTATAATGCATCAATTACATATGCTGATCACACTCTATATGCACTAAAATACTTGTCTTACCTCAATTCAATCTGTAGCACTGCTTGGTTCTGCTCTGCTGTAGCAAGATATCAGCTTGGTGCTCTCTGCTCCGATTTATGTTCTTCAATAACAACCTTCTTTGTACTCTGTCACTTTCTCCTTTGTCGTCTCTATATCTTACTTATGATCTATAAATAATACTTTAAGTATAAGATCTATTTCCTCTTAATCTTATTCATTAGGTCACTGATAAATTATTTCGACCGTTAGATTGTTGGAAATATTGTTGGAAAGCTACAATGGAAACAATTGTTGTTTTGTCATTAATGTCAAACCTTAACTGGTGAGACTATTTCTATCTGTTTGAGTACCATATCTATTGATTGATGAAGGAGATTTAACAAGAAGACCAAGTGGAATGGTCAAGTTATGAGAAATCACAAGGGTACTAGATTAGTTGGTACATTGGCAAAATAATGAGTTGTTTATCTTTCGATGACAGATTACTGAGAATAGTTTGTGCCGAGCGCTAGTGTGTGCCGAGCAAAGTCAATGGTGACCGAGCTCCAGTAAATTGCCAAGGAACACGGTGTTGGCCGAGCAACAGTATTTTGGTAATTGTTGAGATTGAGATCTCTAGCTGACATAATTGATTTTATTGGGATATGTAAAGTTAATTAAGGATAAGAACATTTGATCCACACTATGTAAATGCATGGGTAATCGTAATTAATGCATGGATCAAAGATTTAATTTGTGATTGCATTGGAGAAGTAAAGTAAATGTAAAGATGGAAAGATCTGTTGGATTTGACCTAACCTAAGATCTATGATATTGATTAAGAAAAAAAATATGTATCTGACCTAGATAAAGAGGTATAAGATAACCTCAGGAGGTCGTTCATGAAGTATGGAGAGTATGCAAGAGGATTGCATAGTTAATTAACTGATTAACATGATCTAGCAGAGAAGGCTGAACAGAGGAGAAGAGAACTACAAGAGTGATTGCTTGAAGGATTTCCAACCATATCTGAAGATTGAAATGAGAATGGAGGCCACTCAATGAATTAGCATTAGAGTTGTATTGGATCTAGATTTGCAAAGTAAGTTGTATGTACCAGATCACACTTGTTGATTACTTTCTAACCATTGTATCAGTCAAAATCCTTTAACTAGGTTGACCTAACAGTCATTGTATAAATCCTTTAGCAAGGTGACATTCAGGTGGAATGTTTTAAGTCCTCTAACAAGGCCACTCCTGACAGGGTGATTAAATCCTTTAACCAGGTCATATTTAGAAGTGTGTTTTATAACCTTTAACAGGGTTGGCTCCTAACAGAGCTCACTTCAGAAGAGTGAAAAGTTGATAGCATGTTATTGGTGGTTTTTACCATATTGGGTTTCCACGTTAATTTCTGGTTTCAACTTGTGTGAATGTTTATGTTGAGTTTCACTGTTAATTTTTTACAAGCTGATTACATCTGAACTGTAAACTACATATGTATGCTATTATTTTATGTTATTGCTGCTGAGCAGACCTGAGTTGTTCAAATTGGTATAAAGTTTTAATGGGCACATCTAGACCTAAGGATAACTAATTCACCCCCTCTCAATTATTCTAAATTCATTCTAACAATTGGTATCAGAGCTTTGGTCTCCTGAAAATAGTTTGAAGGTACTTGGAGAAAAAGATCAAGATGTATAAGGAGGAGGTACCAAAGTTGAACAAAGATAACTTCCTTGCATGGAAAAGTTTGATGAAGTTGCATCTGGCTAGTATTGGTGATTCAACTAAGCACTATGTTGAAAATTCTTATGTAGCCCCCATTTCACCTTCCACAGCTGCACAGTTAAGAGAAAAGTAGGAACACAATCAAGCAATGTTGGAGATTGCATCATCGCTGAACTATCATAAGTTTGAAGACATAAAGGATTACAAAACTTTGAAGCAAATGTGGGATACCCTAGAAACCATCTATGGGGGTGATACAAATGTACTAAGAGCCAAATCTAAAAGTTTGAGAGGTAAGTTTGATGAAATGAAAATGCAAGAAGGAGAAAATATAATTCAATATTATGGTAGGATAAAGGAAGTGGTAAATGCTATCAGAGGAGCTAAGGGAACCATTGATGATAACACCATTATGAGAAAGTTATTGAGGACTCTTCTTATTTTATATTCTATTAGAGTCTCTACAATTCAAGAATTAAGATGTACTCCTAACAATAATTTGACTTTTTAAAGTTTGGTAGGTAGACTTACTACATTTGAGATGTCAATTTTTGATAACTACACTCCACAAGCTGTTGAAACTGCATTCAGATCCAAGTTGGTCCTTAACAAATCAAAGAAAGGAAAGAAATGTGTGAACAATGATAGCGACACCACAGATGATGATCTAGAAGAACTTGAAGCACTCATGGAAAAAAGACTATCTAGAGGAAAAGGAAAATTCAAAGGTAAACTGCCTATAATATGTTTTTCATGTAACAAAGCTGGTCATATTTCTACTAGATGCCCTGATAAGAATGACAAAGATGAAGGAAGGGACAATAAGTATAAAGATAGAAAGGATGACCAAGACTTTAGAAGGTATAAGGATTACAAAGACAAAGGTAAGAAATCTTGTTATATAACTGAAGAAGCTTCTGACAATGATTCTAACAATTCTGATGTAAATGATATAGAAGTTGTATATATTGCTATGAAAGATGATTCTGATGATGATGAGAAAACTGCACTAATTTCTTATATGAGTAAAGTTGATTGTTGGATTATTGACAGTGGTTGCTCACATCACATGACTGGTGATAAAGATAAATTTGAAACACTAAATCGGTGTAATGGCGGTTATGTTAAATTTGGTAATGATGCACCATGTCTTGTTAAAGGGAAAGGATCAATTAACTTGACTAACAAGATCAGATGTGACAATGTATATTGGGTTGATGATCTCAAATGTAATTTATTGAGTGTTGCACAGTTGAATACTTCTGGTTATAGAGTTGAATTCCATCACAAGAAAGAAAAGATCTATGATGCCAATGATGAACTAGTTGGAGGTGGTGAGAAAACAAAAGGTAACTTGTTCTATCTGGATTTAGCTGATGAGACATGCTTGTTTGCACAATATAATGATGTTTGGTTTGGCATAAAAGGTTGTGTCATGTAAATTTTGATAACTTGGTAAGAATAGGTAAATTGAAAAAAGTGAGAGGGATGCCTAAGTTAAAGAAACCTGAAAATGCAATGTGTAAGAAATGTCAATTGGGAAAGATGACTAAGTCTAGTTTCAAAAGAAAATCTCATACTTCTGAGGAAATTCAGGAATTGGTTCATACTGACCTTTGTGGACCCATTGGTGAGAAAAGTTACTATGGAGACAAATATTTTATTCTATTTGTTGACGATTACTCAAGAATGATGACTGTTATGTTTCTTAAAGAAAAATCTAATGCATTCCAATTATTTAAATGGTACTTAGCGAAATTTGAAAAGGAGACAAGTAAAAATCTAAAATGTCTAAGATCTAATAGAGGAGGTGAGTTTATTTCTAACAAGTTTAACAGGTTCTTCAATGACCAAGGAATAAAAGACAGATGTTCGCACCTAGGACACCACCATAGAATGGTATTGCTAAAATAAGAAACAAATCTATCATGGATTATGCCAGAACACTAATGATGGAGAAAAATGTTGCATAGAAATATTGGAGAGAAGCTGTAAGTACTACACTCTATACCCTGAATAGAGTACAAGTCAAGAAAGGTACTAATGCTACACCTTATGAGTTATGGTATGGATATGCACCTAATGTAAGATATTTCAAAGTTTTTGGAAGCAAATGTTTCATACTAAAGGATAACAGAAATGGAAAACTTGATGCTAAAGGTAAAGAAGTCATATTTCTTGGTTATTCAAGTAAAAGTAAAGCATATAAGTGTTTGAATTCTAATACTAATAAAATTGTGGAAAGTGAAAATGTTAGAATTGATGAGTATGCAGAAAGAAATGAAGATGAAATCACACAAGAACCTGAGAGTTATAAATCATTTGTCTATATGGATGAGGAAGATTATAATACATTACCTAAAACTAAGAATGTAGTTGCCGAGCAACAACGAGCACCTACCAAGTCACAGAATGAGGTTTCCAGACAATAGGAGGTAATTGTTGAGCTATCTAATGGAGATGCTAAGTCACATAATCAACCTGAATTGGACATGAATGATCAACCTGAAGTAGAAAAAGAACCCACTCTAGAAAAGTATGTAAGGAGGCACCATAAACCTGATCAAATCATAGGATCGAAAGATTATGTAGTTATGACAAGAAGTAAGTTAAGAGAAGATACATGCTTATCATGTGATTTTGAGCCTAAAAAAGTTAAAGATGCTTTGGATAATGAAGATTGGGTATAAGCCATGAATGAAGAAATTGAATAGTTTGAGAAGAATAATACATGGACACTTGTACCTAGGCTGAGTGATAAAAACATAATTGGTACTAAGTAGGTATTTGTAAATAAGCTGAATGAACATGGAGAGGTAACAAGAAATAAAGCTAGACTGGTATGCAAGGCTTATGCACAAGAGGAAGGAATTGATTATGGAGAAACATTCACCCCAGTTGTAAGATTGGAAGGAGTAAGAACATTACTTGCATATGCAGCCTATAGAGGTTTTAAAGTCTATCAAATGGATGTAAAGTCAACATTTCTAAATGGAATATTAGAAGAATAAGTATATATTGAGTAGGCTGATGGATTTATTGACCCAAGCAAGAGGAATATGGTTTTCAAACTACACAAAGTGCTATATGGATTAAATCAAGCACCAAGAGCATGGTATGAGAGATTGCACAATTATCTGATGAAGATTGGATTTGCAAGAACAAATGACAAAAATAACCTGTATTTGAAGACAGAGCAAAGTAAAGGTACTTTATTGGCTGAAATTTTTGTTGATGACATTTTATTTTGTGGACAAGATGTGTTATGCCAAGCATTTGCAAAGGAGATGCAAACTAAATTTGAGATGTCTATGTTTGGTGAGATAAAAATTTTTTTTGGCTTACAAATATATTAGATGAAGAATGGTATCTATATTAATCAATCAAAATATATCAAGGAGATACTAAAAACTTTTGGAATAGAAGATTCAAAACCAGTGAGTACACCCATGGCTACTAGACAGAAGATGACAAAGAATGATGATACAAAAGAAGTGAATCAAACCCTTTACAGATCAATGATTGGAAAGCTGCAATATGTTATACACAGTAGACTTGATATTGCACTAGTTGTTGGTATTGTTGCAAGATTTTCTGCCAATCCAAAGGAGACACATATGATGGCAGTAAAAATAATTTTGAGATATTTGAAAGGAACAGATGAATATGGTCTGTATTACAAAAAGAATGATAAGTTTGAGCTCAGAGTTTATACTGATTCTGATTGGGCTGGAAATGTGGATGACAGGAAAAGCACCACAGGAGGATAATTTATTCTAGGAAAAATATTAGTTTCACGGAAAAGCAAGAAATGAAATTGCACCTCACAATCTGCAGCTGAAGCCAAGTATGTAGCAACAATAGTTAATTGTTCTAATATTGTGTGGTTGAAGATACTATTGAAAGGTATGAAAGAAGAGATCACAGAACCAGTTGTCATATATTGTGACAATACAAGTGCCATTAATATTTCTAAGAACCCTGTAATACACTCTAAGACAAAGCATATAGCTATCAAGTATCATTACTTGTGGGAGCTAGTTCAGAAGAAAGAAGTGAGACTGGAATATGTGAATACTAAGGAATAGTTAGAAAACATATTTACAAAGGCACTACCCAAGGATGCTCATGAGTATCTATGAGGTAAATTAGGGGTGATTCCCCTAACTAAAGCTAATTAGTTTAGAATGATTCTGTTGCATCAAATGTTATATTCAGAATATTTGACACCTTGATGCACAGATAGTCACACTTTAGGCCGCTGTCTAAAGATGTGAAAGACAGACAAAGATAGAAAAGAGGATCAGTCATAAGAAAGATGACATGAACAACATGATACCAATTTTAGAATAGAAGAATCTACATGATGAAAATGTCAACGTATTTGGCATTGTTGTCAAAGAGGGAGAGATTACAGAAAAGAAGATAAAGAGGGAGAGATTACAGAAAAGAAGATGTTTACTAATAGAGGGAGAGTTTACAGAAAAAGAAATTATTGTCAAAGAAGAGAGAATTAACAGACACATAAAATATTTAGTGTGATTATAGACATAGAGGGAGAAAATTGTTTTACCAGATGAGAATCAGAGTGAATCTAAAGACATTAATAAAGATTTGTTCATATCAAGAAACACATGCAGACTTTTTTGGATTATATGGTAACTATGGTTATTATTTTATTGTTTAGTGTTGCCATCAATGCCAAAGAGGGAGATTTTTGGAAATATTGTTGGAAAGATACAATGGAAACAATTATTGTTTTGTCATTGATGTCAAACCTTAACTGGTGAGACTATTGCTATTTGTTTGAGTACCATATCTATTGATTGATGAAGGAGATTTAACATGAAGACCAAGTGGAATAGGTGAGTTATGAGAAATCATAAGGGTACTAGATCAGTTGGCACATTGGCAAAGTAATGAGTTTCTTATCTTTCGATGACAGTTTACTGAGAATAGTTTGTGTCGAGCGCTAGTGTGTGTCGAGTGAAGTCAGTGATGACCAAGCACCGGTTAATTGCTGAGGAACATGTTGTTGGCCGAGAAGAAATATTTTGGTAATTGTTGAGATTGAGATCTTTGGCCTACATAATTAATTTTATTGGGATATATAAAGTTAAATAAGGATAAGCACATTTGAGCCACACTAAGTAAATGCATGGGTGACCATAATTAATGCATGGATCAAAGATTTAATTTATGATTGAATTGGAGAAGTAAAGTAAATGTAAAGATGGAAAGATCCGTTGGATCTGACCTAACCTAAGATCTACGATCTTGATTAAGCGGTAAAAGATGTATTTGACCTAGATGAATAGGTATAAGACAACCTCAGGAGGTTATTCATGAAGTATTGAGAGTATGCAAGAGGATTGCATAGTTAATTGATTGATTGGAATGATCTATCAGAGAAGGTTGAACAAAGGAGCAAAGAACTGCAAGAGTGATTTCTTGAAGGATTTCCAAGAAGATCTAAAGATTGAAATGAGAATGGAGGCCACTCAATGAATTAGCATTAGAGCTGTATTGGATTTGGATTTGCAAAGTAAGTTGTATGTATCAAATCACAACCGTTGATTACTTTCTAACCATTGTATCAGTCAAAATCCTTTAACCAGGTTGACCTAAAAATCATTGTATAAATCCTTTAGCAAGGTGACATTTAGGTGGAATGTTTTAAGTCCTCTAACAAGGCCACTCTTGATAGGGTGATTAAATCCTTTAACCAGGTCACATTTAGCAGTGTGTTTCGTGACCTTGAACAGGGTTGGATCCTAACAAATCTCACTTTAGAAGAGTGAAAATTTGATAGCATTTTATTGGTGGTTTTTTCCCATATTGGGTTTCCACGTTAATTTATGGTATCAACTTGTGTGAATGTTTATGTTGAGTTTCACTATTAAGTTTTTACAAGTTGATTACATCTGAATAGTAAATGGCATATGTATGCTATTGTTTTATGTTATTTCCGCCGAGCAGATCTGAGTTGTTCAAATTGGTATAAAGTTTTAATGGGCACATCTAGACCTAATGATAACTGATTCACCCCCCTTCTCAGTTATTCTAAATCCATTCCAATCTTCAATAACAACCTTCTCTATACTCTGTCGCTTTCTCCTCCATCATCTCTATATCTTACTTATGCTCTATAAATCATACTTTAAGTATAAGATCAATTTCCTCTTAATATTATTCATTAGGTTACTGATAAATTATTTTGACCGTTAGATATGCTTTTTTGTTCAGTGACCGTGTCACTTTCACCTCGGTAATTAGTGTTTTTCTTGAAAATAGAAATCTTTGATTAACTGCTTAATCTTCTTCTTAGATCTTCTCTTTGAATTATTTCAATCATTAATCATGTAAAAAACTCATCATCAGGCATTGTATGATCACAATTAATATGGTATCGATGTATTAAATGCATCCTTATCACTTTACAATCCTTTATGTAACTCAGAAGAGTAACTTATCTTCACTCGGTTAACTTGTTCTTCAGTACTCAGAAACTGTCAACTCAGTGTACTATTTGTGCTCTTGGTTTTCAGTAAACTATGTGCTCTCGGTGTAGTGTCTGCACTTTACTGACTTAACTGCCTTGCTCGGTGTACTTTACCAACTTCTCATATATTTGCTTTTCTATCTTTCACCGATTGAGTCTTCTGATTCTTATGACTTTGTCTAAACTAATGACAAAAAAAAATTCTATAGAGATAACAATCTCCCCCCTTTGACATTAGTTGAGCATTTTGACAAAAAATTCAAAGTCATCAAATAATTAGTAACTCCCCCTTGGATGTTACTCCCTATACTCTTCTCTTCTTTTTCTTCTTTCCACACACACACACACACACACACACACATTTTTTTTTTCTATCGACTCTATTTGCTTTTTATTTTATTTTTCAGACTATATATAATCCCCCTTTTTTGACAAAAAGTCTCAACAAAAAATTAAATATCAAAATATGTTTTTACCTCTATTGTAATCTGGCTAGTACAGTCTCCCAAGTGTCTCAGAGATTTTGCAATATCACAATATGATTAGTTATATCTGCCAATAAGTCAACTATTGTTTCCAGGGTGCTAGCCTCTGGAAAAATTGCCAGTTCCTTGCCTTTCTTTAGGTGTGATTGCATGTGGTGAATGACTAGTGTTGCAGCTCAAGAAACTCTAGTCTTAGCTTGTCCTCTTCATGTCTCAATGAGAGTTGAAATCCCATGAGTTCCTATATGTTTGAGTAAAGTGTCTGGATTTCTCCAGGCTTGGTAGTTATCTTAGCAAGCTACTCAGTCAGCTCTTTCTTGGTTTCTGCCTCCTTAATATCCTCGGTGAATGTAGAAAGAATATAGACTTTCTTAAATAGTTAAGTGATGAACTACAAATTTTCTTCAACTTTGGAACATAACTCAGAAAGAGTTACCTTCGCTATAGCAATATTCTGCAGTAGGTCCTCCATCAGTTTCTTCTCCATTGATGTCTTATGGATATTCAACATGTAATCGGTCATATATTTGCTTTGTCCTTTGATTTGTTGGACTAGAGTTCCAACTTTATCTAGTATTGGCTCAGACTCATCAATGGTAGCATCGGGAACAATTTCTTGGAAAACTTCTTTCACATCCTCTAAAATATCAAACTTTTACTTCTTCAGCAATAGCTTTTCTTGTTCAACTTTTCTTCTTACTAACTTTTCATAGATATTCAATTCCTTGGGCTTCATCTTGTTGGGGTCTCCTACTGGTATTATGATTGGCTCACCCAAATCTATGATTTGCTTCCTCTTCTTATCCCTCTTTGTCTCACTCAATTTTCTCTCTCCAGTAGAGTATTTAGAATGTGATACTATGGTTGCATCTGGTGAGTCAGTGCAGGGACCGGTTATGCTCTCTTCTACTTTGACTTCCTCTTGTTGTTTATCTTCTTTCTCTGTATTCTTGTCCTTTTTTTTTTATTCCTGCAACATTTATTTTGCTGTCTCTTATTTCTTGGGATCATTCTGAACATTAGATGTGTTGGTCATTGGTGTGTTAAGATTCTATCCTTCTATGTCAGTTGGAGTTTCCAACTTGGTATCCTTCTATTGTTCAGTCTTAGTAACCTTAGGCTTATCAACATTTACACTGCCTATATCAATTGGTGGCTCGGTTTCCATAACTTGTGTAGTATTAGGGATGCCAATTTTCATAGTTGAGTAGCTTTGTACTTGTACTAATATAGGATCAATACTCTACAATGGTGCAACATCTACTTCCATGCACTTGGTGTCTGGTACATCAACATTCATTACATCTTCATCTTTTGATAATTTCTTTACAGGATCAATCTCGTCCAATGCATCTTCTATACTTACCTCTGCATTTTCAATAGTAAGATCAATGAGATATTCTTGTCCTGTGTTGTTCTTTATTTTCTCAATGATTGTTTCACTTTGGTTCTTCATTGCATCAGGTTTCTCGATAGAAGATATTCCAAATATATCTCTCCATTTAGCATTAGTTTCCCTGTCAATAGATAATATATCTCCATTCATTATCCTCAGGGCTCTTCCTTTAACAAAAAATTTCTTCGAATGTTTCTTCAATCTCATATGGTGCCAGGTCAGGAATAGTATGCACTAGAGATCCTTCTCTCATTTACATCTCATCATTAATAACATACTTCCAACATGCATCATTTTTTCTTTAGAGTTCATCAGTTATCTTATTTGCAATCTCAATAGGAGTCACTCTATGTCTCAACAATGTCACAATAATTGACTCTTCAATATTTTTCTTATCTTCCTCATTTTTCTTCAAATACTTTACTATTCTAAATTCTCAGAATCCTCCTGATTCCTTTAATCCTTCCAAAAATTCATCAAGACTCTATGGAGCTAGTGAGAGCTGAGCCACATAAACTGATTTATTTGACTCATTAGATCCAGTCTCACCACCTTTTCCAAGAATTAACTTCCTTCTTGTGCTTATAGCAGGTTTTCCTTGTTGGGTTCTCCTATATGCTTTACCTTTTGGTTGAAAAATTTCAACAATTACCTTTTCTTTCGGTTTCACTGAAGATCTGGTGTATCTTCCAGTGCCTCTTTTGATTGGTGAATCTACAAGTGCAAGTTGTTTCTAAAAAAGATGATAGATTTCTCATTATTTATGTCCTCAACGCTTGTCTCACCCACTTTCAATGTCTTAGATAGATTGTCAATCATATTTCATGTTTTCTTGATTGCCTTGGGTATCACTATGTTCTTCATGTTTCTCACGTTTACCTCTTCATAGGTGCCATACCTCATAGCTTTGGGATCAATAGGTTTAGCAAGTAGTTCTTCAATATGTTGTGATCCAATATCAATGTCCAGTTCATAACCTGTTGGTTGTATCCATTCGGTTCTAGGCTCAATAGCCTTGATAATGCAAGTGTTAGTGTCAACCTCAAAACATATATTATCTTGATGCTCTACAACTAGTTGAGGTGGTATCCTATACCTCTTATACATTCTTTCTTGGAAATTTAGAAAATATTTAGACATTATAGCATCAAAATTATCTCAAAAATCTGTATGTACTCATTTATCTGATAAAGAATCAGTCTTCCGGGATCCAAACTACTCCAATGGAGGGAAATGAATTTTGACAACAGAAGAATATACATACCAATAATGAACCAAACTTTAATGTATTAGTCTTTTCTTTCCTGATTATGTTCATTTTGTCTTCTAGTTGTTTCAGCAAGATCTCACATACATCCAATTTGAGTCCTTTCTTTACTAACTTGTATGCCAAATCCATTGCTCCGAATGGTACACTATCCACTCAGGATGATTGGAATACTTGGTATGATAAGATATTACAAACATACCACAACTTGAGATCTGTAACTGTGGATATTATCATCCCTCTACCATCCCATTGTGCTTTAGTAAAATCAGTGAGCTTACCCTTGTTGATTTTCTTAGTATCCTTGGGCATGTCTCCGATGGGGAATCCAGTAATGATATGCAATATATCCTTAGTGATTTTCACAGGTTCATCTAACCACATGGATTGGTCATGTACTTGGCTAAGTACCATTCTTATCCATTCTATCTTAAAAAACCACGTGAGTCAAACCTTTTTCTTCTAGGTGTATATGACCATCCTTCACTTTCCCCTTCTTACATAACTTGTTGAATGATGTATCAATTTTAGCTTCACAAAACTCCACAATCTTTCAATGTATAAATGTGCGTAAATCTTCAATCAAAATAACTCTTAGTGGTATCAAAGATAGGGCTCCACTCATATCTATCTTGGTGGCTATGGCTGGTGGTAATTTGTACTTTGGATTAACTGGTTCTACATCCTTTACAACTGTAGGTGTCTGTATCTTTGGTGCCATGACTATTCTCAAATGCTTCGATTTAAACAAACTAGGGCACACTTCCACAAACCATGACTTTGCAAAAATCAACTCAGAAATATCTTGAATGTTTCTAAAAAATCTTGCAAAGATTCACAAAATACCTCGTAGATGCTTGAATTCACCTGGGATAGTCACTTTGCAAATGTGCTCGAAGTTCTTATGTAGACGTTAAGTTCAAATGATTTGAAAAATGATGTATTTATACAAATTTCCTCGATTAGGTTTTCCAACAGCTCTATTAAAGTGCATTAAATGTGCTTTCCAAGTCCCTTTTAACTTCTAATCGACTATATAGTTACTTCGCTCAACTGAGTTAAACAAAATAACTATATATATATATATATATATATATAACACAATATTCATCCAAAATTTATACAACTTATCCAATTGCATCTTAATATGCTAATGTGGATCTTAACTCTATTTCTAGGAATTGAAGTAGGATTTATAATAAGCATGCAATTCCTACACACCTCTCACCGACTAGGTGGAGCTCGGTGGAACCAACTCAGTAGAGATGGTGCAGTCTGTGCTTCCGGATAATGTCCCTTCATCCAGAGTCTTTTTCCTCCAGATATTGTTCATTTGTTCTCAGATTTCCTCAACAGTAGTAGGGGATTTTACTTCATATTCATCTTTGGTCGGTGCATAACCTCAGTCTCTACAATTCCTCGCAAGATTTCCTACCTTATGACAATGAAAACATTCCATGCCAGGATTTCTCCATGCTCTTATTTTGTTCCTTCTATGCATCAACATGCAATTTGTAACAATGTGTCCATACCTTCCATAGAATAAACATGAAATTCTTGTATTATAGTCCCATGGTTTAGAAATTCCTGCTTGGTTTGTTTTAGAATTCTTTTAGTTAGGCTTCCAATTGTCATTTATTTTCTTTGTTATGCACTCTTAAGATTTGTGTCCAAAATTATTATAATTCTTGCAGTAACCATCAAACTTAGGTTTCCTTGTATTGTTAGCAAGATTATTTCTGCATTCAAATGCTTGATGTCCATACCTGTTGCATCTAAGACAATAACCATCAAACTTAGGTATACTAGGTGATTTACCTTTCCTACTCCTGCAGACATTAGCAGTATGTCTAGGCTTCCCACAGTAATTGCAACTTGTCTTCTTTTGTCTCAGTGAGGATGTAGTACTTTCATCTCTTTGTGCTTTGGATGTTTCTCCTTTCTTAGTGGCGTTGTCCTCTTTGAATCCAATACCTATTTTGTCATTTCTTTATTTCTGATTCTTGAATTGTTGATCCAGAGAGTTTAGTGCTTCTTCATTTCTTTTCAGTATTGCATTTGCATCTTTCTCAGCTTTCAGTCTCTATTCCATTCTTTCAATTTAAGCTTTCAGTGCTTGATTCTCAAATTCTTTTATGGTGTTGTCTTGATTTTCACTCAGAAGTTGATTGGCCATGTCATAGTGAACTTGGGTCATTATCATGATCTCATTATATTTTTCCAATAGCTTCATTTCAACT
The DNA here is from genome assembly GCA_018584345.1 of Thuja plicata. NCBI lineage: Eukaryota > Viridiplantae > Streptophyta > Pinopsida > Cupressales > Cupressaceae > Thuja > Thuja plicata. The sequence goes on along the minus strand of MU223708.1, from coordinate 4,066,591 downwards.
TGTCTTTTATCATCTTCTTCCATTTTCTTTTCATCTTCAACAATCCTCTTTCCTTAAGTCAATTCGGTCATTTGTATCATGCTAGTTTCAAGATCTATCTTTATTAGGTCCAACTGCTCAATAAGTGTATCATTCTTTTCCAGTAGTTCTTTTATAGTTGTTTCAGATTCATCAGTAACACTGCCTTCAGATGTTGTTTCAAGTGTATCAACTTTTTCTTGTGTGAATTTTAGTTCATCATAAATTTTCAGTCTAACCCTTAGTGATCTCTCAAGTTTTTTCTTCAAATCAATGATTAACTCTCTTGCACCTTCCAATTCAGATTCAAGACCATCAAGTCTTTTATATTTCCTAAAAATTTCCATGACTAGGATCTTTAACTCTCAGGTGATAAAACCCTATAACTCAAGAGTAGCTCTTATACCAATTGTTGGAATGACTTACAGAAAGTTGGGGCCGAGAGGGGAGAGGTGAATTAGTACCAAATTTTTTTTTATAACATAAACTGTATATTGTTGTTGCTGTCTGTTGATTACCAAATTCAATAAACTGAAATAAAACATAAAATATAACATACAAACATTCAAGTAAATGAACTCATAACTCCAAGTTTTTTTTACGTAAAAATCCTTGGTTAGAGGACAAACCTGTGGTGGGGATGACACCCACAATCTTCACTAACTACAGTATAAAGGGTGCTCAGTTAGAGCTTACATAGTTCAGCCATTTCATAGATTGCCCGGTTAAGAGTATACAAGGACTTGTTAATTCTACCTGGTTAGAGGGTTTTACAATCTCTACACTTAGAGATGTACCTTGTTAAAGGTTTTACATAAAACAGATCGGTTAAGATCTACCCAGTATTGGGATTTCTAGCTCTCAACACAATAGTATTAACAACTTACAAATGTATACTATAATGTATAAAATACATATGTTGATCAAACTCTATGTGCTTTGAAATATTTGCATTACCTCAATTCAATCTGTAACATTGCTAGGTTCTACTCTATTGTAGCAAGATATTAGCTCGGTGCTCTCTGCTCTGATTTCTGTTCTTCAATAACAATCTTCTCTATACTCTGTCACTTTCTCCTTTATTGTCTCTATATCTTACTTTTTCTTTGTAAATCATCCTTTAAGTATAAGATATATTTCCCCTTAATCTTATTCGTTAGGTCTCTGATAAATTATTTCAATTGTTAGATCTTATTTTCCATTGGTGATCATGCGACTTTTACCTCGGTACTTGGTGTTTTTCTTGGAAAGAGAAATATTTGGTTAACCTCTTAATCTGCTTCTTAGATATTCTCTTTGAATTATTTTGATCATTGATTGTGTAAAAAAATCATCATCGTGCATTGTATGATCACAATTAATACGGTATCAATGTATTAAATGCATCCTTTTTTCCTTACAATCCTTTAAGTAACTCGGTAGAGTAACTTATCTTCACTTAGTTAACTTGTTCTTCAATACTCGGCAACAGTTAAATCGGTGTACTATTTGTGCTCTCAATTTTTGGTAAACTGTGTGCTCTTGGTAGAGTGTTTGTGCTTTACTGACTTAACTAAATTTCTTAGTGTACTCTACCGACTGCTTATATATTTACTTTTCTACCTTTCACTGATTGAGTCTTCTCATTCTTATGACTTTGTCTAAACTAATGACAACAAAATATTCTATAGAGATAAAAATGCCCTATTCAGTAGCCACTATAGAGGCTATTCTTGATAGGAAGAGGCAAGAGGTTTCTGTTATGCCCTGCATACCCGTCCCTACATTTTGTTGGAAAAATGTTGGGTCCCCCTTTTTTTTCGCTTTTGGTTCTTCCTTTTGTTTCTTTTCAGCTCTTTTGCTTTCTCCGGCCTTTGCCTCCAAATGGCCGTTGTTGTCACCTCCTTTTGGTTTTATGCACTTTGGGACCTAGTTCTGGAGTGTTTTGTTCCTTCGTGCCAGTCAAATTCTAGACCCTGAGATTCTTGTGTCATTCCTTCCTCTTTAGTTGGAGGGGGTGGTCGCGCAGGATCCCTGGGGTCGGAGTCTGAAGGTCTTCCTTTTTCTTAGGATTTGCGGAAGGGAATGGTGTGTTTTAATCCAAGGGATATAAATTAAGCTTCACCTATCATTGTTACACTTACCGCAAACAATTTACCCTCAGAGTGAATTAAGAGCGAATTGTGCGATTTAAGAGCGAGCTAAGTGCAATTTGCTTCGAGTGATTAACAATTGATTTGGAGTTCTGACCTGTGCATGTTTCAAGATATCCTATAGGGTTATCAGTGTGTTTATGGATTTTGAAGAGCTATTCATTTAGAGAGCACCTCTCATTCCCTTCCTTCCACGTCTTTGGTTTTTAGGTAGGTCCTTCTGGCCCTTCTCTTTCCTATTTTGGTTTGTACTTTGTTCCTTTCCGTTTGGGGCTTTATTTCTTTGTGTTATGGTCTTCGTCGTCACCTCCGATTTATGGGATGGCTCAAAAAGAGGGTTGTCCTCCCTCTATGCATTTGTAGATAGTGTAAAATGATTTTATATTTTTGTAAGCCTTTGTAAATTTTTAGGTAGTGGTTTGTAGGTTAAATGTAAATTTGTTTGTGCCTATGGGTAGCCTACGTAAATATTGTTCTTAAACCTCTTGTTGATAGTGTTCATAGCGTACAATTTTTGTGTAGTTGTCTGTAAATTCATGTACATGGTCTATACATTCCTTTAAGTCCTACCCGTCCCGTGACAATCTCACCGCGCCCTCTACATCATTTGATCAAATTCAAACTCGCCTGCTTGGTTTTTGCTGGACTCAAACTTGTCACCTCGCTTGTTTGATTTGTGGCCTTTCTCTCTTCCCCATTGCTTCAACATTAATGGCAAGATTAATTCCCCATGAATGATCATTTTAAACCATTCCAAGTTGAATTTACTCCATTCATGTTAAGACAACTGTCACAATAAATACCATTACTCTGTTCATTGGATGACCACGTGACAGCCCACGTTATCCTAGTATGGCAAATTGCCCGGTCATTTCAATAACGGTTAGTTTCTCCAGACTCCAGGTTTCGTATAATCCCAAAGCCTTTATCTCATTTTTTTCATGAAACAGAATCCCCGGGACCCCCAGGTATTGATCAAATTTGAAGTAAGTTATTTTTTTTATTGCATTTCCAGAATTTAATATAAACTAATGTCTTCTCAAGGACAGGTGCGAAATGGTGATGAAATCTCTGGGACCCAGGAATTTATTATATTTGATTATTTGTATTAATGGTTGTTAGGTATTGTAGGCTATCAATAACTCATCAAGAAACATGTCTGAAGCATCTTCCCCTCCTGTAAGTCTGAAACTCCAATCCACTTCAACAAGGGCGGCCACCAAGACAAGGGCTGAGAAAGTATTGGAAAAGCTCCTACTCACATAAAAATATCTGAAGGATGGTGTCATCATGGGATCCAAGGTAGATTCTAAATTACAAAAAATCACCAACACAAAATTTGGAGCATGGGACAAATTGTAGGGCCTTGTAAGGAAAATGACTAATTAGGAAAATGAGATGGTTCTGATAGGCATCTTCTTATTCCCCTGAGGCACCGTTCCTGCATTTAATATCTGGCACACATCGAAGAGAGGGAGCTACAATCAACATTAATGAGGCATATGGCCTAAGTTACCGAGATAAGAAATTTTCCTCTATCAGTACCATGGCTCTCTTCTCAAGGCTGATTCTTCTAGATTTCTCCCCTTTCTTGTTCATGTCTTGTTAGAACTCTATACATCCCAAAATGATTGTAAGTGGTGCAGGTAGTACCGGCCACAGATATTGTATTTTATTTAGCAAGTGTATAGGTATATTAGGTCAAGTCTATGTATAAATAATAAGACCGATGCCTTGACAAGGGTCAGCAAATTGATGATTTAGCTATCCACTAGTAATGCAAGCATTAAGTATTTTTAGCAATCTTGTTTTCTCAAAAGTTCAGAGTAGATCAACGCTCCCTTGGATCCACTAGTGTAACTACCAATGAAGCTAGATTTGAAGTTAATGAAAGAATGAGGATTACCATTTAGCTCTGAGCTCTATGTTGTTTCTGATCCTAGAGTTAGCAAAACACTTCTCATGTTGTATGCTTTCTTATATCCTTTGTTCCAGTTCTGTAATGATTCAATGAAATACTTTGTTTTGCTACTGATATATGTCTGATTGACGATTGCATGTATATCTAGTATCCATTGTTTATTTTATCTAGAACTTAGTTGATGATATGAGAACATATGTCATGGATATAGTTAGAAATCTTCACTAACCCTATCTCATATTTTGCTATTTCTTCGTCGAATACTAACTACACTTGCAGGGAGCGCATTATACCCAAAGCTTCAAAGGTCTATGAGTCAAAACCAGCTATCCTCTCAAAACAAATAGTCATTTTTCCAACTAAGCTAAGTCTGCACTATCGTGACCCAATAACCAGGTGCTTGGAGGCTAGGAAAGTTAGCTCTCCAGAAAGCCTCTTCAGGTGAAGTTGGTCGATACTCTGGTATCTAGTGACAACTCATCTACCATTGACAAGGCCATCAAAATGTCTCATCAATAGAACCTGGCACTAGAAGGAGGGCATGAGCTCATTCTCCCCTGAAGAATTTGACACCACACCTCCTAAAGGCTCCCCAAGTAGTAGTTTTAGGTGTTAGACTTTCCATAGATTAGGGTCATTTTCACCTCTATGATTTGAAAGAATACTGCATTCAACTCCTGACCCGGGAGAGTTTGTAGAACTTGGACCTCCCATCTGAGAAAAGAAGACTTACCAGAAGAAGCAACCTCCCCATCTCATGACTAGAGGTTTCGTAGCCCCTAGAATGTTCATGTTAACCATACCAACCTTGCGACCAATCTCACAATCAAACTTAACGTCCCAATGGCTACCTACTTCAATATACTAGGTCCCTAATGGGGAAGTTCCCTGACTCTACTAACGACCTTCCTCCACACCTGGAGAAGATCTGCCCCAAATATGAGCATCTAGGTCCCTAAACTATAGAAGAACACCTTCAAGCCTACAAAGATGCCATGAATAGACACCAGATACAACATTAAGACATTGTAACCCAGATTTTTCTGTTGTCCCTAGGATAGAATGAGCTAAACTAGTATTTAAACTTGCCTTCCAACTCCATCAATATTTGGCAGGATATGGAAGATGCCTTTCTGGCAGCCTTCCACATTTACATGGACCCAGCCTGGTCTGACAAATAGTTCATTTCCATCATAAAGGAACCAAATGAGCCTCTCGCTACCTTCAATCATCAGTTCCAATGGGATTTGAAGTGGTGTACAAGCCCTTTTATCCCATCCACCGATGTGACTATCTAGACATACCTAAAAACTATGGACCCCTTTGTCGCTACTCTCCTTTGGAGAACTACCACCGCTAATGACCAAGATACCCTGGTAAAATTTTACAACATAGCTTTGGAGTTGTTCCGCAGATAGAGCAAGGCCCCTGATGGGATTGGACAAAGTGTACCCTTCAACATGTTACCCAGTGGAACTCCTTACACTAGAGGATACAATCCCAATCCATCTATGGGTGCACTAACAATGGCCATGGGCCCACCACTGATAGACCAACAGGCTTGATGCATTTACCCATCTCAAGCTGAGGTGACCTCAGGGGTGGAATACTCACTGGAATCAACCATAGTAGACATAACAACCTTTGAAACAATCCTTTGGAGTACCTTTCTTCCAGGCATCTGCAGCTAGAGGATTGTTGTCCTTGACTCTAGGAGTTTCTACCGCTTTCCTAGGTAACCCACCACCTCATCCATCACACTATGACACCACTACCCACCTATCTGCCGAGGTTGAATCCCTCAGGCGATTGGTGTCCTCCTTGATAATGGTCATGGGACAGGTGAAGGTGGGGCCTTCCATGCCCCCTAACCCCAATTCTCAGAAAGGGAAAGTTTTCTCAGGTCAATGGAACACAAATTTTGGAGGTCAAAGCTATAACAATGGGCCTCAGCCTAGCCAAAAAAAATGGAGAAATAAAATGAATACCAGAGGTCCTCCTCTAAATCAAAATACCACTCAAGGTGGTGCTAGACCTAGTCATGCTACACAGCTCACAAAATTCCACCCCCTAACCACGTGGTGTAGATTGCACGATACTGGCTCACATTCTAAGGTGAACTATGCCAGGTTGGAGAAGATCATCCAGCTCTCCCAATCAGACAAACAATAGCCTGTTGATCCAACTCCCCCAAAATCCTCCCTAGCAAAGCCCCCTCACACTACTTTTACATGTGAGAATATCTTCTTTGGGACAGATGAAGAGGACAAAGAAGAACCCAATTTATAGGGGTTCTTTGATGAATCTATTATGGCCTTTGATGCTAACGCCTTCACCAACCCACATACTCCATATAAAAATCAGAGCCAATCTAGAAAAGGGCCATTATACACGTCACTTCCTCCCAAGATCACCACCCCCAGGACTCTAACACAAATGATCATTCCTTCCCACCAGAAGGACTTGGCCCTAACCACTCTAGGGATCCTGCCAGGGGGAGCCAACTTTACCCAAAGGGGCAGTTTGATATCACCAAGGCATTGAAAAACACCACTACCTCCATGACCTTGATGGAGGTTTTACTTAATTGTCTAGAGCAAAAGAAGTCCCTCCTACAACTTTGAGGGAGCCCAGAATTTGTTAGTCACCCACCAAAGATTATCACTTTCGATGATGCCAACTCAACAGTCTTCCAAGGAAATACAGAAGATCCTCCCTTCCTTCTAGGCCTGAATATCCAAGGGAAAAACCTGTACAATTGCCTTGTGGATTTTGGTTCTTTGAGTAACATTATGCCCTTGTCCATCTGCTTGAAGATCAAACTCAATCTCACACCCTCCAAAGGCGCAGTGGTCCAATTGGACAAAACTACTGTGAAGATGGTTGGTGAGATGAAGAACATCTAGATTCAACTCATCCAGGATCATGGGTATCCAACATCATTGAAATCCAAGTGGTTGACATCCCCAAAACCTATGGGATGTTATTGAGCTAAAATTGGTCAAATTCCCTCAACAGGTATTTCTCAACAGACTTCTCCCACCCATGGCTCCCCTGGAAAGGGAAATCAAATCAGATCTGGGTAGAAAGTGAGCCTAGAATGAAAAAATCCCTTACCAAAGTTGGGAAGGTAAATAAAATATTTTTATCTAAATCCTCGCTCATGGTATATTGACCGTGGGAAATCTCAACCTTTGACTTCATCCCCGGTGGTACCTTCCCCAGGGAGGATCCCATAATCACTCAAAGCATTCAATATCTGGATGCAAAGATGAAATATGAGGTAGACTTACAAGGTAGCAAGGCGACTCTGGCCACCCTCTTGTCCAACACCTGGTGTCAGGTACATTACCAAAAACACTCTGAACTAGAGTGTGAGCCCTGTATTGCTGTCGTTACCCATTACATCACCAATATCCAAGAGAAGGAGTGCAAATCTAGGTTCCTTGGACCAAGAAATCCACCCATTGGCACACTTGAAGTGTCGCTCATCTAGGAACCCAAACCAGAAGATTCTATGGAGGAAAGTCTCACCTGCACACCATCCAAACTAGAGGAATCACCTGACAAACCTCCCAACCCCAAACCCAATCCAAAGGCCACTTCACTTCCTCAGCCCCATAAAACTAACAATGATTTATGGATCCTAAATTTTGATGGGTCCTAGTCCAAACAAGGTTGCGGGGCTAGAGTGGAATTAATCAACTTGCGAGGGAAATCCTTCCTTGCATCATACAGATTGTAGTTTGCCTGCACCAACAATGTCACAGAGTATGAGGCTTTAGTCCTTGGACTCCTATTTTCTTTGAGAATAGGGATCACCCACCTCCGGGCAATGGGTGATTCAGAGCTAATTATAAAATAGATCCAGAGCTAGTACACATGTCATGATAAAAGGTTGGCTGCATACCGCAACTTGGCATGGAGCTTAATCGAGGATTTTGATACTTCTGGCATCAAACTTATCCCCCAAAAATGTAATTATGTTTTGGATGCCCTCGCTATGTCCACCAGTACCCTCAAGATGATGGCTAGTTCTTGGCTCTGAATACCCTCCATTGAAATGGTCCCTATCCCATCCATCCCAGATAATATAACACACTTTCAGGTTTTCAAAGATGACCAACACATTTTGGCCTTCATGGAAAATGTTGGCATCTTTGAAGATCAGATCATGGAATAAATTGATCATGACGATACCGGGCAAGGGGAAGAAGATGATGGGATCATTGACCTACCTACCAACACCATTCCTAAGGGGATGGTCGCTCTAGAATGAATCTTTGATTCGAACCCCCAGGGCCGAGACAAGATATCATCCTCCTCCAAAAGAGGAAAATATGAAAAGGTTAACATCAGTAAAGTCGATAAAGAAATTTTTTTCCACATTGGTACCTCCTCTCTAGAGGAGAAGGAGAAGATTCTCATGGTTCTCTAAGAATATATTAACGTTATTGCCTGGGGGTATGAAGATCTCAAAACTTATGATACATCTATCATGACACATACCATCCCCCTAAAACTAGATGCCAAACCTTTTCGGAAGAAATAGAGGCTGGTAAACCCTTTGATCAAACCCCTGATCCACCAGGAGGTTCAGAAATTACTATCAGTTCGAATCATCTTTCCTATCCAACATACTACATGGGTTGCCAACCTTGTCCCCATATGGAAAAATATTGGTGAGATTCACCTGTGTGTGAATTTCCGCAACTTGAACAAAGCCTCTAAGAAGGATAATCACCCTCTCCCTTCACTGGATGAGGTGTTGAAAATTGTAAATGGTTCACAAATGATGTCCTTTCTAGATGGGTACTCTAGGTATAACCAAGTCATGGCTAAATTTGAGGATAGGATTAAAATGACGTTCACCAATAAGTGGGGGACATTTGCATACTGGAGAATGCCTTTTGGCCTAATTAACACGAGGGCCACATTTCAAAAGGCCGTGGATATTACATTCAAAGGTCTGGTTAATAAATGCATAATCACCTACATGGATGATTAAATGGTCTTTTCCTAGGATAGGTGTGATCATCTTGCCCACCTCACTTAGATCTATGAGAGATGTCACCAGTATGGTATCTCCCTTAACCCTAAGAAGTGTATATTCAGGGTCACTGAAGGGAAATTTATCAAGCATATCATCTTTGAAAAAGGGATATCCATCGACCTTGAGAGAGTAGAAGGATTTCTAAATTGACAAATGCTCGGCAGTAAGAAGGAAATGAGATCTTTCTTCAAGAAGATAAACTTTGTCTGATGGTTCATTACCAGATTCACTGATATTGTCAGACCACTCAACAATATGATGAAGAAAGATACTAAGATTGAGTGGAGTTCTAAAGTGAAGCAAGAATTTTCCAAAATCAAGCAGACTATAGTGGAAGCCCTAGTCTTGGAAAGTTCAGACTATTCCCTCCTATTCCACATTTTTTCCTTCACTTTGCTGCACTCTGCCGCTGCATTTTTAACCCAAAAAGTTGAGGGAGAGGAATGACCTATTTATTTCATGACCTCCCCCTTTAAGAATTCCAAAGTCCAATATACACCATTGGAAAAGTAGGCCTTTGATTTAGTCTGAGCTATGAAGAAATTTTGGCACTACATTCTCTGAAGCAAAGTGCATGCCATTATCCTGGACCAGGCTGTCAAGTCTTTATTGCTATTGAGTGAATTGGGTGAGCATCGGGGGAAATGGATGGCCATCCTCCAACAATATGATCTTGAAATGCAACTGAAGAAAATAGTCTGAGGCAAAGGAATATGTAAAGAAATGGTAGAGGTCACTCCAAACATCAAATGCCAGAATTATATTGTGGATTCCATCACTCAAGATCCATGGTATACCGATCTAGTGTACCTATTACTCAACAAAAAATTCATGGAGGGGATCTCTCCTAACAAACATCGTGCCTTGCAACTAAAAAGTGCCCACTTCATGATAAAAAAATGGAAGCTTTTCCGCAGGAATTTTGAGGAGATTTATCTCCGGTGTGTAGAGAGGGACCAAGCTGCCAAGATGATAGAGGAATTCCATGGGTAGTATGGAATTGGGCATGGATCAAATGATGCCAATGCCCATCAGATTCTCCAAGCCATATATTTTTGGCCCTTTATCTTCAAAGACGTCCATGCTCACGTAAGGAAGTTCCATACCTGTCAAACCGCCGCTTCTCATGAGCGGAACCCGACAATGCCTTTACATCCGGTCTTTGAGGTTCGACGCTTCACCAAATGAGCATTTAACTTTATCAAGGAGATAAACCCCAACTTGTTTGCTAACCACTGGTACATTTTAACTACTACTGATTACTATACCTGGTGGTTTGAGGCAATCCCATGCAAAAACAATACTGCAGATGTAGAAATCAAGTTCTTGGAAGTGAACATCATCACAAGATTTAGAATGCCTTTTTCTATCATATATGACAATGGTCTGAAATTTTATTCAATACAACTTTTAGAATGGAACTATCAGAGAAAGATCACCCTAAATTTTTCTAGCAACTATTATCCCTAGGGTAACAGCATCACCAAATCCACCAATAAAAACCTGCTAGAAGTAGTCAAACATTTGCTAGAGAAGAATCCCTGGGAATGGCACCAGAAACTCAAGTTCTCCCTTTGGGAGGATCACATCAGAACTAAGAAATCCCTGGGAACTTCTCCAATTCACCTAGTTCATGGTTAGAATCTTGTATTCCTAGTAAACCTACAAATCCCTATCTTGCAGTTCATGTAGGAATTCAACACCCGGGATAACATTGTGGAGGTTTGCCTCTTGAACCTGGTAAAAATGGAAGAACAAAGGGACACAACACTTCAACATTTTGCATGTCACCAAGCAATTGTCAAATGCTAGTTCGACAGAAGAGCCCAATACAAAGCCTTTCGGATTTCAGACCTAGTCCTCTTGTGGGATAAATCCTGGGAGAAGAAGGGAAAGCATACTAGATTTCAAAGGCTCTATCTCAGACCTTATTTAATCTTAGAGATCTACAAGGCAACACTTATCACCTCAGCACCATGACTGGAGAATCTGTTCCACTACCCATCAATGGAAAATTTATCAAACATTACTTCAAGTGAAGGCGGGAGGTAAATTTTCCCCGAAGTTGTATCATATGTATATATTCCTTCCTGTAAATTTTCCTGAAACTCCTTGCGAGTGTGTTGTCCTTGTAGATATCTGGCAGGCTTCTGGGGCCACTTTCTTTTCTTTGTTTTTTTTTTTGTCTTTGGTTTCTTTTTTCTTTGTGTGTCTTGATTTTTGGGTTCCTAGCATGTTTCTCTCTTCTTGTAGACAGGTATGCTTTGCATGACATCTAGTCCCTGGAATGGTGCCTTACACATTTTGGTTAGTCCAAAATCTATTTTTAGCATGGTGAGGATTTGTCTGCACTCTGAAGTTATTTTATATGAATGGTAAAAGGTTATGGGAAATCTTCATCAAATTCACATCTCAAAATTCTTGACATCAGTTAACAAAAAATCATAAAGAGAAAGTAATCATATGATCCTTGAGGGTGGACCAGTTACACTAATTATTGGCCATATCTGAAAATCAAAAGAATATCCCTGGTCTAGAACATCTCTCTCATTCAGTAAGTCAAAATAGATGGCAAGGTGAAAGAAGTACCGCCATGAAAATTAGCTAAGCGTAAGGTTCACGGTGAAAGGAGCCTTCCCCATCTTCAAAATAAAAGTGAAAGAAAATTGGAGAATAGATAATTCTAAGATCTAAGGGATTGTGCACAATATAGTGATTTTGGTTTGATGCACTCAGTGCCATCTCTTTTTTTCTCGCAGAAATCACTGGCTTGATTTTCTTCTAAAGCACACACTTCACAACTAACAAGAAATTGAAGGATTGAATCATGGTGAGTTATATTTTCTCAAACACCCTGCGCCTTGCAAGTGAAATGCTTCAGGTAATGATGAGTCTCAGTTTTGCTAACCAGAGATTCTATGGTTCTCGAATGCAATAAGGCATTCTTCCCAGCAAGTTTCCATTTGTTATGCCCTGCATACCCATCCCAACAATGTGTTGGAAAAATGTTGGGTCCCCCTTTTTTTTCGCTTTTGGTTCTTCCTTTTGTTTCTTTCTCTGACCTTTGCCTCCGCGCGACTTTTGTTGTCACCTCCTTTTGGTTTTCTGCACTCTAGGACCCAGTCCCAGAGTGTTTTGTTCATTCATGCTAGCCAAATTATGGACCCTAGGATTCTTGTGTTGTTACTTCCTCTTTAGTTGGAGGGGGTGGTCATGCGGGATCCCTGGGCCCGAAGTCCGAAGGTCTACCTTTTTCTCAAGATTTGCGGAAGGGAATGGTGCATTTTAATCTAAGGGATATAAATTAAGATTCACCTATCATTGTTACACTTACCACAAACAATTTACCCTCAGAGTGAATTAAGAGTGAATTGTGCAATTTAATAGCTAGCTAAGTGCGATTTTCTTTGAGTGATTAACAATTGATTTGGAGTTTGGACCTATGCGTGTTTTAAGATATCCTACAGTGTTCTCGGTGTGTTCATGGGTTTTGAAGAGATTTTCATTTGTAGAGCACCTCCTATGCCCTTCCTTCCATGTCTCTAGTTTTTAGGTAGGTCCTTCTAGCCCTTCTCTTTCCTTTTTTGGTTTGTGCTTTGTTCCTTTCCATTTGGGGCTTTGTTTCTTTGTGTCATGGTCTTCATCGTCACCTCTTATTTGTGGGATGGCTCTGTAAGAGGGTTGTCCGCCATCGGTGCATTTTTAGATAGTTTAAAATAATTGTAGACTTTTGTAAGCCTTTGTAAATTTGTAGGTAGTGGTTTGTAGGTTGTAAATTTGTTTGCACCTGTGGGTAGCCTGTGTAAATATTGTTATTCAACCTCCTATTGATAGTGTTCATAGCGTACAATTTCTGTGTAGTTGTCTATAAGTTCATATACATGGTCTGTACATTCCTTTGAGTCCTACCAATCCCATGATGAGCTCATCATGCCCTCTACATTGTTTGATCAAATTCAAACTCGCCCACTTGGTTTTTTTGGACTTGAACTTGTCACCTTGCTTGTTCGAGTTGTGGCCTTTCTCTCTCCTCCATCACTTCAGCATTAATGGTGGGATTATTTCCCCATGCGTGAGCATTTAAAACCATCCCAAGTGGCATTTACTCCATTTGTGTTAAGATAACTATCACAATAAATTCCATTACTCTATTGATTGCATGACCATGTGATAACCCACGTCAGCCTAGTACGGCGAATTGCCCAGTCATTTCAGTAACAGTCAGTTTATCCATACTCTAAGTTCTGCATAATCTGAAAGCCTTCATCTCATTTTCTGCATGAACCAGAATCCCTGGGACCCCTGAGTATTGATCAAATTTGAAGTAAGTTGTTTTGTTTATTGCATTTCTAGAATTTTATATAAACTAACATCTTCTCAAGGATAGGAAATGGTGATGAAATCTACGGGACCCGAGAATTTATTATATTTGATTATTTGTATTAATGGTTGTCCTGTCTTGCAGGCTATAAATAACTCATCAAGCAACATGTATGAAGCATCTTACCCTCCCAAAAGTCTGGAACTCCTGTCCACTTCAACATGGGTGGACACCAAGACAAGGGCCAAGAAAGTATTGGAAAAGCTCCCACTCACATCAAAATATCTGAAGGATGGTGTCATCATGGGATCCAAGGTAGATTCTAAATTACAAAAAATCACCAACATAGAGGTCAGAGCATGGGGACAAATTGTAGGGCCTTGTAAGGAAAATGACAGATCAGGAAAATGAGATGGTTCTGATAGGTGTCTTCTTATTCCCCTGAGGCACCACTCCCGCATTTACTACCCAGCGCACATCAAAGATAGGGAGCCACAATTAGCATTAATGAGGTGTATGGCCTAAGTTATTGAGATAAGAAATTTTCCTCTATCAGTACCATGGCTCTCTTCCCTAGGCTGATTCTTCTAGATTTCTCCCCTTTCTTATTCTTCCATCTTGTTAGAACTCTGTACATCCTGAGATTATTGTAAGTGGTGCAGGTAGTACCGGCCATGGATATTGTATTTTATTTAGCAAGTGTATAGGTATATTAGGTCGATTCTATATATAAATAATAAGACTGATGCCTTGACAAGGGTCAGAAAATTGATGATTTAGCTGTCCACTAGTAATGCAAGCTTTCAGTATTTTTAGAAATCTTGTTTTCTTAGAAGTTCAGATTAGATCGATGCTCCCTTGGAGACACTAGTGTAACTACCAGTGAAGCTGGATTTGAAGTTAATGAAAGAATGAGGAGCACCATTTATCTCTAAGCTCTGTGTTGTTTCTGATCCTAGAGTTAGCGAAACACTTCTCATGTTGTATGCTTTCTTATATCCTTTGTTCCAGTTCTGTAATGATTCAATGAAATACTTAGTTTTTCTACTGACATATGTCTGATTGAGGATTGCATGTATATCTAGTATCCATTGTTTATTTTATCTAGAACTTAGTTGATGATATGAGAACATATGTCATGGATATAGTTAGAAATCTTCACTAACCCTATCTCATATTTTTCTATTTCTTCATCGAATACTAACTACACTTGTAGGGAGCCCATTATACCCAAAGCTTCAGAGGTCTACGAGTCAAAACCAACTATCCCCTCAAAACAAACAGTCAGTTTTTCCAACTAAGCTAAGCCCACACTATCATGACCCAATAATCAGGTGCTTGGAGGCCAGGAGAGTTAGCTCTCTAGAAAGCCTCTTCAGGCAAAGTTGGCCGATACTCTGGTATCCAGTGACAACTCATCTACCGTTGACAAGGCCATCACAAAGTATCATCAATAGTTTCTTTTGGAATTTCTCTTACTGAGGTACATGGTTTAGTGCCCAAAGACACCCTAAAATAAGGATGTTTCCCATTTTATATTGATAAAAAGTATGTGAAGGGATACCAGGTTACTAGATGTCAGGATCCTTCTATGTCAGCATTGATATACCCACTCTTTCATTCTTCTCATGATTGTTATCCAAATAACAACCAGATTCCACTTTATTTTTCACAACCTCTTTATGACGAGGTTAATTTATAGAAGGTTGTGAATTACACTGATTTTCCACCATATCTCTAACATGGGCCAAGTAGGCTTGCTGAAGAAGATTCTTATCATCAAATTGATCTTTAGTTACTAGCACACAGGGGCATTGTTGGTCAAAGATCACTTGTTATTGCTCCTTCATTGGGTCCTACAGTAGATGATGTTGTTCGTAGCACACAACTTTGAGGAGCCATTGATAGCATTGGGGACATTGCAACAACTGCCACTTCCATATCTAGTGATCAGGTTGGCGAGTATTTGATGTCTCATCAATGCTCTAGATCCCCAAGTGGAGCATCCTCTAGTAGTACCTTAGATGATACTTATAGTGCAACAAACATCCCTTCACTTTCTAGCCTAGAGGGACTTACAGGAGAGGTGGCATGGGTTACATTGACCAATTTGGCTGAGGATCTTCTGGATGTATATGTATTTATAACTGAAGACCATGATATCCCTATATCGAATATTAGAGCTCATGTGGGTACTATCAGATACTCTCAGCCACATCACTCTCACCACCTAGACCGTGACCATAGTGGTAGTGCCCATCAAGATCCACCTACCGACCACTCTATTGTTGCAGAGGGAGAGGCACACCATACAGACCCTTTAATGAGTGTAGGGCACTAGTTCTCTAATGTTGGCCTTAAGGATGTTGACTTCAACATGATGACTACAAGTTACCTGGATTTGCTGACACGTGATGATTCGACTTCCATGCCATCTTGTTTTCTCAGTCTATTGCATTCATCATTATTAGGACATGTACCAACTAGTCATGTCGCAGATGTAGAGTTAAGCTTCAATGAGGCCCAAAAAAATATTGATATTTTGGTTGACACGATCGAGGCTAGGGAATCTGAGTACTATTAGATGCCACCATCTACATAAGTAAATCTTATTTTTAATGTAAACTAAATGCAAGTTCATGCTGTAAATTTACTTTTTTTTAAAACTAGATTGATATGATATCATGTGTATATTATATATATGATCTTGTTTAGGGGGAGATGCCTCTTGTTACTCCTTCATTGTGGTCCTAACGTGTATGTCTTCAGGACTCACTTGATGACGACAACAAAAGTGGACATGTGAGTTTTAAATTTATTGATGTGTACATAATATGCTTACATGTTTTCTTTTAAATGATTACATTATATATATATTTCTTAGATACATATATATCACTTTCTCTGTAGGGCTTGACACATCCTTCACAACATCATAGTCACTCTGAGGACTTCTTAGTGAGGAGTCATCATGATGATTCTCATGATGTCGAGCCATCTAGCTAGTTATAGGTTTGACACATGTTACATTTGATCTCTACACTCTAGACATTTGAAATGTTACATTCGATATTATTTGATCTCTATACTTTTGATGTTTGACATTTTTTACATTTTATGTTAAATATGCATGTACATTTGATGATTAGATACTTGATAAATGATCTTATGATTAGTTGTTTTATGTATGCATGTTAGATGGTTTACCTATGTAAATTAAGTACACGTGTTTTATTCAATCTTAATTTATATGTTGAACATATTTGTTTGATGTTATATACATACATGTGATTTTATGATTACATACTTGATCTATGATTTGATGATCTAATTTATATATGTTTGACATGTACTTTATATGTTTGATGATATTAGAAGTTAAATGTTTTATGATATAATTTATATGTTTCATGATTGAATTTATATGTTTCACATGTCTTAATTTATCAACAATAAAGTTTTCTTAATACTTGATAGATCATGCATACATTCAATGACATAAGTATTAAATCACCCTCTTATGACATGTCCTAATTAATCAAAAATAATTTTTTCTTAATACTTAATAGATCATGAATACATTCAATGACATAAGTATTAAATCATCCTCTTAAGGCACGTCCTAATTAATCAACAATAAAATTTTCTTAATACTTGATATATCATGCATACATTCAATAAGATATGTATTAAATCATCCCCTTAAAACATGTCCTAATTAATCAACTATAAAATTAAAGTATTGCAATATCATGCATACATTCATTGAGATAAGTAATAAACCATCCCCTTAAGACATGTTCTTACTAAACAACAATGAATTATCCCCTTAAGACGTGTCCTAATTTAATCAACTATAAAATTAAAGTATTGCAATATCATGCATAGATTCATTGAGATAAGTAATAAACTGTCCCCTTAAGACATGATCTTACTAAAAAAAAATGAACCGTCCACTTAAGACATGTTCTTACTAAACAAAAATGAATCATCCCCTTAAGACATGTTCTTACTAAACAACAATGAATCATCCCCTTAAGACATGTTCTTACTAAACAACAATGAATCATCCCCTTAAGACATGTTCTTACTAAAAAACAATGAATCAACCCATTAAGACATGTTCTTACTAAAAAATAATGAATCATTCCCTTAAGACATGTTCTTACTAAAAAAAATGAATCTGTTATGCCCTGCATACCCGTACCTACATTTTTCTGTGCAAAATGTTGGGTCCCCCTTTTTCGCTTTTGCTCTTTCCTTGTTTCTTTTCTTTTTCTTTAATTTTCCCTTCGAGATTTTCTTTCATGAGGTTTATTTTTCTTTCTATTTTTGTTTCTTGTGTCTCCAAGACCCAGTCCCAGAGTTTGTTCTCTCATGAGACAAATTCCAGACTTTGGGATTCTCCTCAACTATGTCTCCTCTCGTGAGAAGGCATAGCTGCATCGAATCCCCGGGCCCGAAGTCCGGAGGTCTGCCTGTTCCAGAGTTTGTAGAGAAGAGTGTAACTTGTTTCTACCCTAAGGGTATAACTAGAAATTACCCATCACTTTCACAGTTACCATGATTAAAAACACTTAGAGCATTCAGAGTGACTCTTAGGTGATTAAACTGTGAGTTGTTCTGTTCTTAGTGGTCGATTACAAGTTGATTTGCGGTGGCCGTTCATGATCATTTGAGGGTAGACCTGTTGTAAAGCATTCCTGGTGTGCTCCTCCCCTTCTATTCTTCATGTCTCTAGGTAGGTCCTTAGTTTTTCCTCTGGTTTCTTTTCATAATTTTCTTGCTGTTTCCTTTTGTTTTTGGTTTCGCTTTGTTTGGTTTTACTGGTTCACCTTTTGTGTTCTGCTTTTTTTGGTTTGCCTCCCATTGGTGGGTTGGCTTTGCCAAAGGGTTTTTCGCCCTCTATGTAGTTGTAAACTAATGTATACATTGTATTTTGACTTAGGGTAGCTCATGTACCTATGTAAATATTGTATAAATCTATAAATAGTTTGTAAATACTATGTACTTTAGTGTATATGCATTTTGGCCTTCGACCCTCTGTAAATTTGTGTATATATCTTGTATGTATCATTCTAAGCTGACAAGTTTGTCACACTCTATTGTTTTTTCACTCACCATACTAAGCTCGTTGAGAGGGAGTCACCATGACTCAAACTTGACACCTCGCTAGTTTGAGCCATGGCAACTTTCTCTCTCCTCTGTCTCATCACCTTAATGGCAGGATTAATTTCCCATGAGTGGGCATTCAAACCATGTCCCATCTGGCATTCAATTTACCCCATGTCAGCCCACTCATCGCCATTATTGCCTTTATGTTACCTATCACATGACCATGTGGCAACCCATGTCAGCCAAGTACAGTTTCCTACTGGTCACATCGACATGATAACGACTAGTTTATCCAGACTCTGAGTCACGAGCAATCCCTTGTCTTTCATTTCCTCCTATCACTTGGTTCAACACCCCGGATTCCTACTCACATCCATTTTTAAGTATTCTGGGATTTTATATGTATGCTAACACTTGTTGGATAGGTACAGGGTGGTGATGAATTCCTTGGAGTTTCTAAAGCCCTTTTTATATATATATCACATTCTAATAGTTCTCCAGTCTTGCAGGTTGTGGATAATTGATCAAGATATCTGAAGTAATCACCCCTCCTGATAGCCTGAAGCTACCTACCACCTCCACCCAGGCGGCCACAAAAACCAAGGCTAAAAAGATGTTGGAAAAGCTACCCTTACCCTCCAAATACCCGAAGGAGGGAACTCTCGTGGGATCCAAGGTGGATTCCAAAGTTAAAGAAATAATGGACACAAAGCCTAGACTCTGGGCTGAAACACAAGGCTTAATCCAAGACGTCTATAGGTTGAAGGCCACCAAAGAAAATATGGCTACTCAGTTGGATGCCTCCAACATTATCAAGGCCACAAACTTTCCTTGTTTGGTGCAGTCATCGGAACTGATACTTCAATTGGCAACATTGTACAATGCACCTACTTGGACTGTCCTGCTCATCGATCCCCGACCATTACAATATCTAGTAACAATTGTCACTCTAGATGCAGTGAATTTTTCCTTAGGGCTGGGGATTTTGTAGTTTAAAGGGTCTACTGTCATCACCCGGTCCAAATTGTTGAAGGAGTTTGAGGAAGCCGATATGGTTTCCCGATAATATCTCAATAGTTAGTGGTTGAAGTCCTCGAAGAGGGACCATAAGAGGATGAAGTTGGAAATTCCCCATGGGGATTTCAAAGAGCCCATTCAGGTGAGAATAATATTCTTGTGCAGGATCTTTGGATTTCCCCATGCCCAGGACTTCTCGGTGTGGATGTATTATTTTCTTTACTGCATCACCACTGGCGAACTAACCTTCAATTGGGTGACCATCATATCCAACCATGTGGACACGCAGCTGAAGGGTGTCGTCTAGAGTTCCAAGTTTTACATGACATCATACATGCTATGGGAATTATCCCAACAAAGACCATATTTTCTAGGTTTAAGAATAGTTGGTGAACTTGGAAACGACCCAGGCCAATTGACACCATGGGATCACTATCCCCAAATGCAATGGGAACTTAGTTTCCTAAATTTATGTCGGGTAAATGATGCTTTCATTTACCATAGCATCCTAACACTTACCCGAGACTCCAGGTACCAATTTTCATAGGAGGCAATGAATTTGGTGAGCACCTATGGCCGCAACTTTATTCAGTTCCAGTACCACACCTATATTCGGGTGACCGGCTTCTCCGGGAAGCCCTATCTTCTTCCCTGGTATTGTAGGGACATAATTATTCTTTTGGAGTTCTGTCGATAGATGATGGACTTGCATGCCTTCCTTACATTGAAGAAGGTTATCAACATCCCATTCCCATTTTCATGTAGGATTTATATGTGCAGCCTCGCCATGGCAAGGGAGGTAGATAATGAATTGAAAAACCTGGGACTGGTGGAATTCCACCATGCCAGGAAAACTATGATCCACTAGGCAAGATTGCCGCAACACTTCCCCAGGAATCCATGCTGCATGAAGTAGATATTTAAGAATTTTGGGTGGAATGGCAAGATAGTTTTTTTTTTGGGCCCCACAACATTCATGCATGTCCAAAGTACTCATGAAGGCACTCGACCTTCAGACTATTCCGAAGGGTTTTTCAGATGACGGGCCGCTGGAAGACCCAGCATACAAAGAGAAAGGATTGGATAAATTGGATCTCTCTCCAGTGGGCTGGGCCACCCCTGAATACTTAATGATTGAGGGAGTATGTCACCCTATTTTGGAGGTAAGTCACCAATATTTTTCCTATGCATTTCCCAAGAGCACACAGAAGAAACCAATGGTCAAAAAGGCCATTCCATCTTCTGCCAACACCGGACCTAGCATGAGCAAAGGGAAAGAAAAAGAGGGCACCCCAGCCAAGGTGCCTCCCTAGGGTCCCTCCCTTTGATGGTACAACTACAACAACAAATGGAGTTGGTGAGGCTGGTCAGCCAGCAGATAAGCACATAGATATCTTTCAACCTCCTCGTAACTCTGATGGTGTTTGCTCACCTGGTGGGATCCCTATCATTGGCTACGATGATGAGCAAATAGAATTTCTTTGAGGTGCAGTCTACCAGTATTCTAGAGACTGGGGTCCTACTAATGAGAAAGAAAAAGAAGAAGGTGACCCCCACACCAAGTGCAGCCGCCAGCCCCGGTATGCCAGAATTACCTCCAGTTGATGTCAGTTTGGAGTCCCCTGAACTTGAAAATATTTATGAATCCTCGCCTCCACATGATGAATTTGATGACACTTTCTTGGTGGATGAGCTCATGGACCTTCATCAAAATATAGGTCACACGGTGGAGGAAATTGTAGCTCAAGATAAAGAGGAGATCCCCACAGAAAAGGAAATCCTGGAAGATGAAGCTGCACCAGAACAAGAGGCCCGAGATGAGCACAAGAGGAGCCTGAGTAGGAGAAGACACCATTCCAAGAGACCAAAGATACACCAAGGAAACCCACAGGTGAGCAGCCAATGGTTGGGGAAACTAGACCTACGAGATCAACCGTACCCCCGTTCATCACGCTCCAGACACCTTTGGTTACTCTAGATAATGAAGTGCCTCGGAGCACATTTGGTGAGGTAGTTACTATGACCGCATTGTTAAAATTTGGCTAGAGGCCCCACCCACCTCTAGAAGATGTTTCGATGGAGGGAGATGTTCCAATAGATGAGGCCCATGTGGCTGAAGAACAAGAGTAAGAGAAGGAGAAAGAGCCCGAAGATAATGTACATTTCAAGAACACATCGCTAGATTCTGAAGGGAATCCCGATGCATAGGTCTTAACAGCAAAGCCATCCCAACTACCCTAATGGATGGTGGAGTCAAGAAAAATAAAGGCCTCGGTGGTCACCTCAGGTGCTCCACTTTCTTTGGCCCAAATGATGGCCAAAAATGTAGAGGCTTGTAAGCCCAAAAAAGCACAAACAATCCATACTCTCTGACTGGGCCGGCATGAAACATAGTTGTGACTATCACAACACCCCCTCCAGGTGTAGATGCAATGGTTGTAAGGCCTGAGGACTACAACATCACTGAAGTGACACTAGGGAAAAGAGACAATCAAGGTGAACTAGACTTGATAAGGGAGGCCACCAAAGTAGTAGAGGCCAGATATATCAAGTAGGGCCAGAAGATGAAGGAGGGAAGAGAGACTAATGCCATTCTCCTCGCATTGCTGGCAGAACTTACACAGCCATTGGCCGAGATCCACCTGGGAACGTGTTCCTCTAGATCGCCAGTTGCACAGGGCGATGTGGATTCACTCTAGGCCATGAAGAAGAAGGTGCAGGCTATAGATGGGTCAACCGCCAAGTAGGTAGATGCCATAAGGAAATTTATAGTGGTGTCCCTCCCAGACCTTTATTGGGTCAACATCCTTATCAGCTAGAAAAATGGCTCTGCTCTTATATGGGAGCAAGATTTAGGGAAGTATGAAAAGTGGAAGGCCGAGCTGGAGGAAATCTGAAACATCGGAGAAGAAGCCGCCACAAAGGTGGGGATTTTGGGAGATGAATCATATTATTCCCTCTAGGCCCAGTGCTCCAGACTTGGCCTCAAAATTAAGGTATGCAAGGAATTGGTTAAGGCCTTGAAAGAGAAAGTGACCGCGGCTCAATACTGCTTCTGCCTGTTTCAAGTGTTCGTGGTTGGAATATCGCAAGTTGATCCCTTCACCACCGAAATGTGCACCCCAGAGGACTACGTCCTCAGTAAATTCATTGAACAGATGGAGTCCCTGTATCTGGCTGTCAGAGATTTTGACCAATGCAGGTTATCTAGACTATCCAAGACAATGATCTGGTCACATGATGCCATAAAAATGGTGGATGAATTCTGGAATGGGGCCAGAGATGTTGAGGAAAAATTGGAGGCTGTTCGCAGTCGATGGGATAGTATTAAAGATATAGATGAAGAAGGCATAAGCCAGGTGTTGGAGACATTGAAAAATAGTAAGGAACAATAAAGTTCTCTAGAGTTTAGAGAATTCCATCAACCGCATGTCGGTTGTATTCTTTATTCTTTGGGGTGCAAGCTTCCAAATCCCAGAGTTCTGGGTCCTAATATTTTGTTTTCTTTCAGCGACAACTATCTCGGCTCCCAAAGCCAACCGATCATTATCAAAGGGTTAATAAAAGTGTCAAAAAGCAGGGAACTGCAACAAGGCACATTGTCTCAGAGGATGGTTTTGATAGGTGGTCTTCCCAAGGCATCGCTCCAATGTAACACCTGGGGCATCGGAGAGAGGGAGTAGCTTTTCCATTAATGAGGCATGTAGCCTCGATCTCTGGGGGATCAAATTTCCTCTTGTCTCCTCCTAGCTCTCTTCTTGAGGTGATTCTTCCACTCCTCTTTTCTTGTTTTATTCTTTTGACATGTCAGACCTTCTCCATCTCAAGGTCTTTTGTAACATGGCGTAGGTAGTACCAACCATCAAAAATAGTATTATATTGTTAAGTGTAAAGTAAGTTAGGTTAGTTTTTAGGTCAAAACTTGTGTATAAATAATAAGTCCGACCTCATTCCAAGGGTCGACGAAATTGATGATGCAGTCCATAGCTAATAGCATTTCAATTTTCTTAGTTCTCAATTGCATAGCTCAATACTCAGTTTTTAGAAGCTTTTAGTAGTTAAATGCTCCCCTAGAGACAACATTATTGTACGCACCAGTGCTTGCTAGAAACTTGTTAATGAAGAGGGAAGGATTCTATCAATGATGTTGTTAGCATTATGATCTCTGGGTTAATGGTATTTTATGTTGCATGTTCTTTATGTCCCTTGCTCTGGTATTTTAAGTAGATTAATGAACTTCTTTTCCTCACTATTGATTAAATATGAGCAGATGGTTCTACATTTATTTAGTATTTAGTGTAGCATGCTAGAGCATGGTTTATGTCTTGAATGTTTGGCATAACTATAGGTAGATGAAATATTTCTAACCTTGCAGTATCTTCTAAAGTTTATTTGGTAAAGTCAGTAAATGCTTGCAGGAAACCCTGCTTACTTGAACCCCTAGAGAAGATGAGCCAAGATAACCAGCTATCCCCCCAAACAAAATAGTCACATCCCCAACTAAGCTCCTGCACTATCGAGACCTGACTCTCACATGCTTAAAGGCCTGGGGAATATCATTTCCCCAGACAACCTTTATAGGCAAAGTTGGCTGGTACCCTGATACTCGGTGACAACTTACATCTATTGGCAGACCCGATCACAAAGTCCTGTCAATAGAAACTGGCACTAGAAGGAGGGCATGAACTCGTCCCCCTCTGAGGATTCTGATTTTACACCACTCGAGGGTTCCCCAAGCCATAGTTTTAGGAGTCATACCTTTAGTGGGATTGGATCATTTTTACCCACAAGATTTAAAAGATTCCTTAGATCAGCTCCCAATCTCAGAAGGTTTGTTGAACTCAAGCCTCCTAATCAAAAGAAAAAAACCCTGAAAGCCAAATCAACCATCATTGTCTTGGGGTCTAGCACATCCCAAAACACTCATCTCTCTGAGACTATCCTAGGGAGCAACTTTAAATCTGTTCAGAACCCAACGCCCCTGATGGCTGTGTATTTCAGTAACACCAGGTCCCCAATGGGAACTTTTCTAGGTTCAACCAATGATCTTCCTACGCACCCAGAAAATATTTGTGCTCGATATGAGAATTTAGGCTCACAAACCATAGAAGAGCATCTATAGGCATACAAAGATACCATGAATTGACACCAGATCCAACATCAAGATGTTGTTTCCTGGATGTTCCCATTGTCCCTGGAAGAGAACAAGCTGAACTAGTACCTTAACATTCCCACCAACTCCATCAATAGTTGGCAGGACATGGAGGATGCCTTCCTGGCTGCCTTCCACATACACGTGGACCCAGCGTGGTCCCACAACCAATTCATTTCTATCAAGAAGGAACCAAATGAGCCCCTTGCAGCATTCAACCACCGATTCCAATGTGCCCTGAAGTGGTGCATAGGTCCCTTCATCCCATCCACAAATGTAACTATCTAGACCTATCTTAACGTGATGGACCCTTTCATTGCAACTCTCCTCTGGAGAACTACCACCCCAGGTGACTGGGATACTTTGGAAAAAGTTTACAACTTGGCCTTGGAATTGTCCCGTGGTCTTAACAAATCTCTGGGCAGGGTTGGGCAAAGCATGCCCTTCAACATGATACCCGATGGAACTTATTATGCTAGGGGATATAACCCCAATCAGGTAATGGGTGCCCTTGCAATGGCCATCAATCCCCCACCATTGCCGATAGACCAACAGGCCCGGTATGTATATCCATCACAAGTTTAGACAACACCAGGTTTGGAATATTTTCCTTGGAACCAACCATAGAAAATGAACAAACCACAGAAAAAACCGTCTAGAGTGCCTTTCTTTTCATCCACGGCTAGAGGATTTCCACCCTCAACTCTGGAAAATACTGCCACTTTCCTGGGAAACCAACAACAACAACCGTCACATTGTGATGTGAATACCCAGTTGACTGCCGAGGTTGAATCCCTCTAGAGAATGTTGTCTACACTAATTGTGGACATGGGTGAGCTGAAGGCGGGGTCCTTCCCACCCCACAACACCAATTCCCAGAGAGGGAACAACTTCTCTAGCCAATGAAATAACAATGCCAGAGGAAGAAATTACAACAACAGGCCCTGGCCCAGTCAACAACAATGGAACAACAATGCTTGTACCAGAGGTCCTCCTCCAAACCAAAACACCAATTAGGGTAGCGTTGGACCTTCCCATTTCACACCAGTCACAGACTTTCAACCTATGATCAACTGGTGTAGATTGTATGACACAGGCTCTCATAATTAGGTGAACTGTGCCACGCTAGAGAAAGTCATCATGATCTCCCAGCTGGACAGACAAAAAGCTTTTGATCCTACTCCCCCAGAGCCTCCTATGCAATAGCCCACTCACTGTGTCTTCACCTATGAGACCATCTTCTTTAGAACAGATAAGGAAGATGAAGAAGAACCTGAACTGCAGGGGTTCTTTGATGAATCTATTCCAGCCTTTGAGGCCAATGCCTTCACCAACCCACAAACTCCTTACAACACTTAGAGTTAGGGTGGTAAAGGACCAATTTACACACCCACACCTCCCAAAGATACTCCTCCCCAAGAAAACACAATTGATCAGTTCATCCCTTTGAAGGGCCCTGGTGCTAACCAAGCTAAGGACCCAGCCGAGGGAAGCCACCAATTCTCGGGAGGAAGGTTTGACATTACGAAGGTGTTAGAACAAACCACCACCTCCATGACCTTGATGGAGGTTTTTATGAACTGTCCCAAGCAGAAGAAGTCTCTTTTGAAGCTCTTGGGAAACTTGGAAGCTTTCAGTCACCCACCCAAGACTATCTCTTTTGATGACGCCAACGCGGCTGTCTTCCAGGGTAACACTGAGGATCCTCCCTTCCTACTAGGTTTGAGCATATAAGGGAAGAATATATATAATTTCCTGGTAGACTCTAGGGCTTTGGGAAACATCATGCATTTATCCATATGCCAAAAGCTTGGATTCTACCCCACCCCGTCTAATGATGCAGTAATCCAGCTGGATAAAACTATTGTAAAAATGGTGGGTGAACTGAAAAACATCCAGATTCAACTCATCCAAGACCCCAAGATAGCCAGTGTGATTTACATCTAAGTGGTGGACATCCCAGAGACTTATGGGATGTTACTAAGTCACAATTGGTCCAAGTCCCTCAATGGATATTTCTCGACCAACTTTTCCCACTTGTGGCTCCCCTAGGAGGGAGAATCTAACCAGATCTGGGTTGAAAGTGAGGCCCAGATGAAACAGGCCCTCACCAAAGTCAGGAGGGTAAATGAGGTCCTCTTCTTTGAGACTTCCCCCAGGCTGTACCAACCCCTTAAGATCTTAGCATTTTATTTCACCCCTAGGGAGGACCCCATAGTCTCCTAGAGAACCTGGGACCTGGAAGAAAAATTGAGGGTTGAGGTTAACTCTTAGGATGCCGCAATGACCCCCACCACACTCTTGTCTGACACTTGGTGTCGGGTGCATTATCAAAAACATTCTGAGTTAGAATGTGAGCCTTGTCTTTCTGTTTCTACCTGGCACATCAACAGCCTCCAGGAGAAAGAGCACACATCTGATTCCCCAAAACCCAGCACTTCTGCCGGCGATGCCTCATTGGCACCGCCTGTCTGGGAATCTCAACCAAAAATCTCTTCGGAGGTAAGCCTCACCTGCGCACCATCAGCACCAGAGGAAACTCCTCCCAACCTTCCTAAGAGCAATCCAAAGACAACTTTGTCTTCCCAGCCCCAAAAAACAAATAATGACTTGTGGACCCTTAAGTTTGATGGGTCCCGATCCAAACAAGGCTATGGGGCTGGAGTGGAATTGATCAACCCGCAGGGGAAATCCTTCCTCGCATCCTATAGGTTGTAGTTTAACTACACAAATAACATCACAAAGTATGAGGCTTTGGTCCTTGGACTTCTATTTGCACTAAGGAAAGGAATCACTCGCCTACAGGCTCTAGGTGATTCAAAGTTGATCATAAAATAGGTCTAGAGTCAATACACGTATCATGAAAAAAGGCTGGCCACATACCACAATTGGGCATGGATCCTTATCAAAGATTTTGATGCCTTTGGCATTGATCTTATTCCTTGGAGATGAGATTATGTCCCGAATTCCCTTGTCATTTTTGCTAGCACGCTTGAGCCAATGGCTGGCTCTCAACTCCGGAAATTCTCTATTGAGATGGTCCCCACCCCATCCATTCCAGACAATGTCACCCATTTTTAGGTCTTTGAAGATGATCAACATATCCTGGCCTTTATGGCCAATGTTGGTGTCTTTGAAGACCAGATAGTGGAGGAGAGGGATCATGATGATACTAGATAGGGTAATGAAGATGATGGGATCATGGACTTACCAACCAACACCATCCCTAAGGGGATGGTCGCACTTGAACAAATCTTTGACTTAGACCCTCGGGGCTAGGAAAAGATATCATCCTCCCCTGAGGGAGGAAAATTCGAGAAGGTGAACATTGGCCAGGCTGATGAAGAGAAAATGATACACATTGGCACCTCCTTCTCCCTAGAGGAGAAGGAGAAGATTCACGCGGTTCTCCGTGAATACATAGATGTAAATGCATGGGGATATGAGGATCTAAAGACATATGATATATCCATCATGACTCATACTATCCCACTAAAACCTGATGCTAAGCCTTTTTTGGAAAAATCAAAGACAGGTTAACCCACTGATAGAGCCTTTAATTCATCAAGAGGTTCAAAAATTGCTATCAACCTAGATCATCTTTACAATCTGGCATACTACGTGGGTTGCCAACCTGGTCCCTGTAAGAAAGAAAAGTGGTGAGATCCTCCTTTGTGTGGATTTCTAAAATTTAAACAAACCCTCCAAGAAAGATAATCACCCTCTCCCCTCATTAGATGAGGTACTGCAAATCATGAATGGATCACAAATGATGTCTTTCTTGAATGGGTACTTCGGGTATAACCAAGTCATGGTTAAATATGAAGACATAGACAAAATAGAGTTTACCACCAAGTGGGGAACATTTGCATACTAGAGAATGTCCTTTGGCTTGATCAACATAGGGGCCACATTTCAGAAGGCTATGGACATCACGTTCAAAGGCCTAGTGAATCGGTGCATAATCATCGACATGGATGATTTGACTATCTTTTCCTAAGACATGCGTGATCATTCTACCCACCTCAACCAGATTTGCGAGAGGTGTCACCAGTATGGAATATCCCTTAACCCTAAGAAATGCATATTCAGGGTCACTAAAGGGAAGTTTCTCAGGCATATTGTCTTCGAGAAGGGTATATCCATTGACCCCGAGAGAGTTGAAGCACTGATAAATCTACAAATGCCCGACAACAAGAAGGAAATGAGATCTTTCTTTGGAAAGATCAATTTTGTCTGGTGGTTCATCTCAAGATTTGCCAAGATCATAAAACCACTCAATGAAATGATTAAGAAAGACACTAAGATTGAGTGGATCCCAGAGGCAAAGCAAGAATTCACCTAGATTAAACAAACAATAATGGAGGCCCCAATCTTGGCTAGTCTAGACTATTCCCTCCCCTTTTACATTTATTACTTTGCCTTGCCGCATTTTTCTATGGAATTTTTGACCCAGAAAGTCAAAGGGGAGGAATGACCAATAGCTTTCATGAGCTCCCCCTTTAAGAACGCCGAAGTCTGGTATTCACCTTTGAAAAAATAGGCCTTTTCTCTCATCCACGCCGTGAAGAAATTCTGGCATTACATCCTCCGGAGCAAAGTGCATGCTATCATCCCGGACCAGGTAGTAAAATACCTGTTGATGTAGAGTGAATTGGGTTAAAGAAAAGGGAAATGGATGGCCATCCTCCAAGAGTATGATTTATAAATGCAACCCATGAAGATAGTTTGAGGCCAGGGACTATGTAGAGCAATGGCAGAAGAAACTCCACTCATCGAATGTCATACATATACAATGGAGTCCATCACTCAGGATCCATGGTACATAGACCTAGTGTACTTGTTGAATAATAGATGCCCGAAGGGATTGCCTCCAAACAAAAATCTCACCTTTCAATTGAAAAGTGCACACTTCATGATAAAAAATGCCACACTTTTTTGCAAGAACTATGAGGGAGTCTACCTTCGGTGCATTGATAGGGCTCAAGCTGCAAAGATAATCAAAGAATTTCATGGGTAGTTTGGAACTGGGCATGGATCAGCTGATGCCATTTCCATTAGATCCTCTGGGCTAGATACTATTGGCCCTGTATCTTTAAGGATGTCTACACTCACATTAGGAAATGTCACACTTGCCAAACTGTGACACATCATGAGAAGAACCTGGCTATGCCGTTGTAGCTAGTCTTGAAAGATAGACCTTTCACCCAATGGGCATTTGAATTTATCAGGGAAATCAACCCCAACTCATCTACCAACCACTGGTACATCTTGACTGCTACCGATTATTGCACTCGGTGGTCTGAAGTGATCCCTTGTAAAAACAACATGAGAGATGTAGTCATAAAATTCCTGGAAGAAAACATCATCACATGATTTGGAATGCCTTTTACTCTAGTATGTGAAAATGGTCTGACATTTTCTTTGGCACAATTACTT
Source organism: Thuja plicata (assembly GCA_018584345.1). Lineage (NCBI taxonomy): Eukaryota > Viridiplantae > Streptophyta > Pinopsida > Cupressales > Cupressaceae > Thuja > Thuja plicata. Next base: position 4,036,423 of record MU223708.1, on the reverse strand, counting down.
GAATGGACTTATGATAGGAAGATCACTCTGAAGCTCTCTAGCAACTATTACCCCCAAGAGAACGATGTTGTTGAATCAACCAACAAAAAATTACTTGAGGTGACCAAATATTTATTAGAACAAAAGCTCTGGGACTGGCACCAAAAGCTTAGATTCGCTCTTTGGGTGGATCATATCCTAATAAAGGAATCCCTAGGGACTTCCCCATTCTAGTTGGTTTATGGCCAAAACCCAGTATTCCCCATTAACTTACAAATCCTGGTTTTGTAGTTCATGCAGGAATTCGGCAACCGGGACAACATCGTGGAGGTCTTGCTCCTAAATCTAGTGAGAATGGAAGAACAAAGAGATGCAGCCCTTGAACACTTTGTGTGTCACCAAGTAGTAGTAAAATGATGGTTTGAGAAATAAGCCCAGTATAATTCCTTTCAGATTTCAGACTTAGTCCTTTTATGGGACAAAGCCCAGGAAAAGAAGGGAAAACACACCAAATTCCAATGGCTCTGGCTTGGACCATACTTGATATCTGAGAACTATAGGGAAAATACTTATCACCTTAGTACCATGACTGGAGAAGCTATTCTATTTCCCGTCAATGGATAGTTCCTCAAGCATTATTTTGAATGAGGTGAGTTTTTCCAGAGTTGTACTTTATGTAAATCCTTTTCTTGTAAATATCTTTCCCAGTGCTCCATTTGGGGTGCCTTGTAAATAGTTTTGTTGGCCATCCTCCAGGACTACCCCCATTATTTTTCTTTTCATTTTGTTTTTGGCTTCATTATTTCTTTTTTTTGGGTTCCCAATGTTTTTCTCGCCCCTTTTTGTAGACCGGCATGCTTCACGTAAAATCTAGTCTCCGGAATGGAACCTATTGCATTTTTGGTGAACTTGGAATCTATTGTTAGCATGGTGGAATTGGTCTGTGCTTTGGAGTTATTTTTTGAATTGGGTAACAGGGTATGAGTAATCTTCAGTGAATTCATCCCTGGAATTCTGGAAATTAGTTAAATCAAAATCAAAAGAAAGAAGTAATCAGACACATTGAGAGTAGATCGGTTGCACTAGTTTGTTGGCCCAAGTCTGAAAACATTTAAATTCTTTCCTGGTCCAAAGTTCTCTTCCCTATTTGGCAATTTGAATTGCATAAAAAGGTGAAAGAATTATCACCTTGGAACTTGGCTAAGCTTGAGGTTCGAGGTGAAAGAAGTACTACCTTCCCATTCAGAAAAGGAAAGAAAAGAAAAGGAAAGAACTAAAGAATGAAGAAATCCTGGTATCCGGGGGAAATGAGCAAGATTTGATGACTTTGGTTTGATATATTTAGTGCCTCTTCTCCACTTCTCCCAGAGGTCATCGACTTAATTTTCTTTCAAAAGCACACACTTCACGACTGACGAAAGACCAAGGATTGAATCATGTATGGGCCATATTTTCTCAGACACCTTGCACCTTGCAAACAGGATGCTCTAAGTAAAGATTGACTCTAGTTTTGCTAACCAGAGGTTCTATAGTTCTCTAATGTGCTAAGGAATTCATCCTAGATAGTCACCATTTGTTATGCCCTGCATACCTGTCCCTACATTTTGTGTGCAAAATGTTGGGTCCCCCTTTTTCACTTTTTCTCTTGCCTTGTTTCTTTTCTTTTTCTTTGTTTTGCCTCCGAGATTTTCTTCCATGAGGTTTTTTTTTTTTCTATTTTTGTTGCTTGTGTCTCTAGGACCCAGTCTCAGAGTTTTTTCTCTCCAGAGCTAGATTTTGGACTCCAGGATTCTCCTCAACTATGTCTCCTCTCGCGAGAAGGCATAGCTGCATGGAATCCCCAGGCCCGAAGTCTAGAGGTCTGCCTGTTCTAGAGTTTTTAGAGAAGAGTGTAACTTGTTTCTACCCTAAGGGTATAAATGGAAATTACTCATCACTAATTCAGAGTGACTCTTAGGCAATTAAACTATGAGTTGTTCTATTCTTAGTGGTCAATTACAAGTTGATTTGTGGTGACCGTTCATAATTGTTCGAGGGTAGACTTGTTGCAGAGCATTCCTAGTGTGCTCCTCCCTAGCTATCCTTTGTGTCTCCAGGTAGGTCCTAGGTTTTCCTCTGGTTTCTTGCCATCTTTTTCTTGCTATTTCCTTTTGTTTTTGGTTTCACTTTGTTCGGTTTTGCTGGTTCACCTTTTGTGTTTTGCTTTTTTTGGTTTTCCTCCCGTTGGTGGGTTGGATCTGCTAGAGGGTTGTTCGCCCTCTGTGCAGTTGTAAACTAATGTATACATTGTATTTTTCCTTAGGGTATCTCATGTACCTATGTAAATATTGTATAAATCTGTAAATAGTTTGTAAATACTATGTATTTTAGTGTATATACATTTCAGCCTTCGGCCCTCTGTAAATTTATGTATATATCTTGTATGTATCCTTCTAAGCTAATGAGTTCATCATGCTCTGTCATGCTTTCACTCACCATACCAAGCTCGTTGAGAGGGAGTCACTACGGCTCAAACTTGGCACCTTAGTGGTTTGAGCCATGGTGACTTTCTCTCTCCTTTGTCTCATCACCTTAATGGTGGGATTAATCTCCCATGAGTGGGCATTCAAACTATGTCCCATCTGGCATTCAGTTTGCCCTGTGTCAGCCCACTTTTCATCATTAATGCCTTTATGTCACCTGTCACATGACCATGTGCCAACCCATGTCAGCCAAGTATAGTTTCCTATTGGTCACATCGACATGGTAACAACTAGTTTATCCAGACTCTGGGTCCTGAGCAATCCCTTGTCTTTCATTTCCTCCTGTCACTTGGTTCAACACCCCAGATTCCTACTCATGCCCATTTTTAAGTATTCCAATATTTTTGATGTATGCTAACACTTGTTGGGTAGGTACAAGGTGGTGATGAATTCCCTAGAGTTTCTAAAGCCCTTTTTATATATATTATGTTCTAACGGTTCTCTGGTCTTGCAGGTTGTGGATAATTGATCAAGATGTCTGAAGTAATCACCCATCTTGATAGCCCAGAGCTACCTACCACCTTCACCCAGGCGGCCACAAAAACCAAGGCTGAAAAGATGTTGGCAAAGCTACCCTTGACCTCCAAATACCTGAAGGAGGGAACTCTCATGGGATCCAAGGTGGATTCCAAAGTTCAAGAAATAACGGACACAGAGCCCAGACTCTAGGCTGAAATGCAAGGCTTAATCCAAGCTGTCTATAGGTTGAAGGCCACCAGAGACAATATGGCTACTCAGTTGGCCACCTCTGGCATTATCAAGGCTACAAACTTTCCTTGTTTGGTGTAGTCACCGAAACTGATACTTCAGTTAGCAACATTGTACAATGCACCTACTCAGACTGTCCTGCTCGCTGATACCCAACCATTACAGTATCGAGCGACAATTGTCACTCTGGACGTAGTGAATATTTCCTTAGGGCTAGGGATTCTGTAGTTCAAAGGGTCTACCATCATCACCTGGTCCAAATCATTGAAGGAGTTTGAGGAAGCTAAGATGGTTTCTTGACAATATCTCAATAGTCAGTGGTTGAAGTCCCCGAAGAGGGACCATAAGAGGATGAAGTTGGAAATTCCCTACGGGGATTTCAAAGAGCCCATTCAGGTAGACATTATATTCTTGTGTAGGATCTTTGGATTTCCCCATGCCCAGGACTTCTCAATGTGGATGTATTATTTTCTTTACTACATCACCACTCATGAACTAACCTTCAAGTGGGCGGCCATCATATCCAACCATGTGGACACGTAGCTGAAGGGTGTCATCCAGAGTTCCAAGGTTTACATGACATCATACGTGCTATATGACATACATGACATGAAATGGCTCAGGCTAGTTGACACCATGGGATCACTATCCCCAAATACAATGGGAACTCAGTTTCCTAAATTTTTGCTGGGTAAATGATGCTTTCATTTACCATAACATCCTAACACTTACTCGAGACTCTAAGTACCGATTGTCGCAGGAGGTGATGAATTTGGTCAGCACCTATGGCTGCTACTTTATTTAGTTCCAGCACCACACCTATATTTGGGTGACCGACTTCTTCGGGAAGCCCTATCTTCTTCCCCGGTATTGCAGGGACATAATTATTCTTTTGGAGTTCTGCCGATAAATGATGGACCTGCACACCTTCTTTACATTGAATAAGGTTATCAACATCCCATTCCCATTTTTGTGCGGGAGTTATACGTGCAACCTCACTGCAATAAGGGAGCCAAATAATGAATTGAAAATCCTGGGACTGGTGGAATTTTACCATGCAAAGAAAAACTATGATCCACTAGGTAAGATTGCTGCAGCACTTCCCCAGGCATCCCTGCCGCATTAAGTTGATATTGAAGACTTTTGGGTAGACTTCCAAGATAGTTTTGATCTCTAAGCCCAAAAAATGTAGTATGAAGAATTCTTCAATCTATTGGGAGCAAGCTCAAACATGCAAACATTAGTAGGTTAGCACATATAATCAATTAAAAATCATGTGAAAGAGCAAGCAAGCAACAAAGAACACCAAATAACATCAGATTAAGCTAAAACAAGTAAGCACCCTATTTAACTTGTTTGATTTGCTCATTTTGATAGATGTGGGTGTGCTCTCTCAACACACACAAAATGACCTAAATCCCCAAGGCAATTCAACTATGGAATGCAAGCTTGGAATCAAAGAAGAAATTCAACAACTAGTATGGAAAACTAGTCTTAAATCCTTCCCAAAGATGATGCTCAAATTGATATGCAAGACATGAGATTAAAAAGCTATGATGCAAGAACTATGCTACGTTATGATATGAGATACAAATTATGATTTTATTCTAACCAAAAAGAACCTAGGATGTAATATCTAAGTGATTTAAGCATAACTAAGAGCATATAAAAACATGAAATCTAGAGCTATGACCTTCTAAATGTAAAATAATATGATAACAATGCAATATTGAGAGATGAAAAATGAAGAGGCGAAGGCCTCTATTTATAGAGTTTTTGGAGAGAGGAAGAGGCTTGGATGAAATGGCACCTATGTGGCATCCACATAAGAGCCACATAGGGGACACATAGGATTTGAGAGGAAGGCCAATTTTGAGTCAAACTTGGCATTAAATGTTGAGTGGCTCAACATTTCCAAGTGGGAGAGAAAGTTGTAAGAAGAAATTAAGAGGGATGGGTGCCCATTTTGGAGAGAATTTCCCCATGTGGGT
>MU223708.1:4002648-4021803 GCA_018584345.1 Thuja plicata | reverse complement strand
TTAGCCTTAAAAAGGTTAGGAATCACCCTTTAAGTATAATTAAAGGGAAGTTAGGTAGGGAAACATGTTTAGAGGGTGAGGTGATGGGAGTAGAGTAGGAATAGGGTAGGCTTAGGGTAGGTCTCTAAGATATATTTAGATTTAATTCAAATTAGATTTGAATAAATCATAGCTTAGAAGAATTAGGGATATGGAGGATTGAATAAATATAAATTTATTAAAAAGGGGATTTTGTGAGGCAAATGTATTTAAATAAAATACATTAGGATAGTATTTAAACTATTGATAAATACCAACTTATAAAACTATTTAATTGATTAAATTAAATAGTTAGAGGAATACGAGGGAATTTAATATTAATAATAATATTAATATTTTTGGACGTAAAACATTCATGCATGTCCAAAGGACTCATGAAGGTGCTCAACCTTTAGGCTTTTCCAAAGGGTTTTTCAGATGATGGGCCACTGGAAGACCTAGCATACAAAGAGCAAGGATTGGATAAATTAGATCTCCCTCCAATGGACTGGGCCACCCCTAAATACTTAACGATTGAGGGAGTATGTCACCCTACTTTGGAGGCAAGTCACCAAAATTTTTCCCAGGTGTGTCCCAAGAGCACCCAGAAGAAACCAATGGTCAGAAAGGCTATTCCATCTTTAGCCAACGCTGGACCTAGCATGAGAAAAGGGAAAGAAAAAGAGGGCACCCCAGCCAAGGTGCCTCCCCAGGGTCCCCCCCTTTGATGGTACAACTACATAAAAAAATGTAGTCAGCGAGGTTGGTCAGCCAGCAGATAAGCACACAGATATCTCCTGGCCTCCTCATATCTCCGATGGCGTCTGTTTGCCCAGCGGGATCCCCATTGTTGGCTATGATGATGAGCAGATGGACTATCACCGAGGCAGAGTCTACTAGTATTTTGGAGACTAGGGTACCACTGATGAGAAAGAAAAAGAAGAAGGTGACCACCTTACCAAGCACAGCTTCCAGCCCTGGTATGCCATAATTGACTCCAATTGATGTCAGTTCGGACTCCCCCAAACTTGAAAATATTTATGACTCCTCGCCCTCGCATGATGACTTTGTTGACACTTTCTTGGTAGATGAGCTCATGGACCTTCATCAAAAAATAGGTCACATGGTGGAGGAAATTTCTGCTGATGATAAAGAGGCGATCCCCATAGAAAAAGGAAATCCTAGAAGATGAAGCTGCACCAGAACAAGAGGCCCAGGATGAAGCACAAGAGGAGCCCAAGTAGGAGAAGACACTGGTCTAAGAGACTAAAGATACACCAAGGAAACCAACAGATGAGCAGTCAATGGTTGGGAAAACCAAACCTACGGGATCAACCATACCCCCATTCATCATGCTCTAGATGCCTTTGGTTACTCTAGGTAATCAAGTGCCCAGGAGCACATTTGGTGAGGTAGTAACTGCGGCCGCATTGTTAAACTTTGGCCAGAGACCCCACCCACCTTGAGAAGACATTTCAATGGAGGGAGATGTTCCAACAGATTAAGCCCATGAAGCCAAAGAACAAGAGCAAAAGAAGGAGAAAGAGCCCGAAGATAATGTAAATTCCAGGAACACACTGCTAGATTCTAAAGGGAATCCCAATGCATAGGTCTCAACAGTGGAGCCATACCAACCGCCCTAGTGGTTGGTGGAGTCAAGAAAAAGAAAGGCCCCAGCGGTCACCTCAGGCACTTCATTCTCTTTGGCTAAAATGATGGCCAAAAATGTAGAGGCTCGTAAGCCCAAGAAAGCACAGACAGTCCATACTCTCTCGACTAGGCTGATGGGAAACACAGTTGTGACTATCGCAACACCCCCTCCAGCTGTAGATGTAGTGTTCATAAGGCCTGAGGACTACAACATCACAAAAGTGGCACTAGGGTAAAGAGACAAGCAAGGTGAATTGGACTTGCTAAGTGAGGCCACCAAAGCAGTAGAGGCCAGATATATCAAGCAGGGCCAGAAGTTGAAGGAGGAAAGAGAGACTAATTCCATTCTCCTCACACTGCTAGTAGAACTTATACAGCCATTTGTCGAGATCCACTCGAGAACCCCTTCCTCTGGATTTCCGCTTGTGCAGGGCAACGTGGATTCTCTCTGGGCCATGAAGAAGAAGGCGCAGGATGTAGATGGGTGGGCCGCCGAGCATGTAGCTGCCATAAGACAATTTCTAGTGGTGTCCCTCCCAGACCTTTATCGGGTCGACATCCTTATCAGCCCAGAAAATGGCTCCGCTCTTATATGGGAGCAAGATTTAGTGAAGTATGAAAAGTGGAAGGCCAGGCTGGAGGAAATCAAAAACATCAAAGAAGAAGCTGCCATAGAGGTGGGGATTTTGGGATACGAATCATATGATTCCCTCCAGGCCCAATACTTCAGACATGACCACAAAATTGAGGTATGCAAGGAACTGGTTAAGGCCTTGAAAGATAAAGTGACAACAATTCAATACCCCTTGGGCCTATTTCAAGTGTTCATGGTTGGAATATCACAAGTTGATCCCTTCACCACCAGAATGTGCACCCCAGAGGACTACATCCTCAGCAAATTCGATGAATGGATGGAGTCCCTATATTTGGCTACCAGAGATTTTAACTAGGGCAGGTTATCTAGACTATCCAAGACAATGATCCAGTCGCATGACACCATAAAAATGGTGGATGGATTCTAGAACGGGGCCGGAGATGTTGAGGAAAAATTGGAAGTTGTTCACAGTCGATGGGACAATATTAAAGATATAGATGAAGAAGGCATAAGCCAGGTGTTGGAGACATTGAAAAATAGTAAGGAATAATAAATTTCTTTGGAGTCCAGAGAATTCCATCAACCATGTGTCAGTTGTATTCTTTATTCTTTGGGGCACAAGCTTCCGGATCCTGGATTTCCAGATCCTACAATTTTGTATTCTTTCAGCGACCAGTGTCTTGGCTCCAGAAGCCGACCGGTCATTATCAAAGGGTTAATAAAATTGTCAAAAAGAAGGTAACCAAAACAATGCACGTCAGCTCAGAGGATGGTTCTGATAGGTGGTCTTCTCAAGGTGCCACTCCAACGTAACACCTGACACATCAGAGATAGGGAGGCACTTTTCCATTAATGAGGCATGTAGCCTCGATCCCTGGGAGATCAGATTTCCTCTTTTCTCCTCCTGGCTCTCTTCTCGATGCTGATTATTCCACTCCTCTTTTCTTTTCTTATTCTTCTGACATGTCAAACCTTCTCCATCTCGAGGTCTTTTGTAATGTGCCACAGGTAGTACCGGCCACCAGAAATAGTATTATATTGTTGAGTGTAAAGTAAGCTAGGTTAGTTTTTAGGTCAAAACTTGTGTATAAATAATAAATCTAACCTCATTCCAAGGGTCAGTGAAATTGATGATTTTGTAGTCCATAGCTAATAAAATTTTAGTTTTCTCAGTTCTCAGTTGCAAAGCTCAATGCTCCTTAGTTTTTAGAAGCTTTTAGTAGTTAAATGCTCCCCTGGAGCCACCATTGTTGTACACACCAGTGCTTGTTGGAAAATTGTTAATCAAGATTGAAGGATTCTATCAATGATGTTGTTAGCTTTCTGATCTCCGGGTTAATGGTATTTTATGTTTCATGTTCGTTATGTCCCTTGCTCTGGTATTTTAAGTAGATTAACGACCTTCTTTTCCTTGCTAATGATTAAATATGAACTGATGGTTCTGTATTTCTTCAGTATTTAGTGTAGCATGTTAGAGCATGGTTGATGTTTTGAATGTTTGGCATAACTATAGGTAGATGGAATATTTCTAACCTTGCAGTATATTTTGAAGTTTATTTGGTAAAGTCAATAAATGCTTGCAGGAAACCCCGCTTACTCGAATCCTTGGAGAAGACGAGCCAAGATAACCAGCTATCCCCTCGAATGAAACAGTAACTTCCCCAACTAAGATCTCGCACTGTTGAGACCTAACTCTCATGTGCTTGAAGGCCCGAGGAGTCTCATTTCCCCAAACAACCTTTACAGGTGAAGTTGGCCGGTACCCTGGTACCCGGTGACAACTTACATCTATTGGTGGACCCAGTCACAAAGTCCCATCAACAGAATCATCCCCTCAAGACATGTCTGAAGTAAACAACAATGAACCATCCCCTTAAGACATGTCTGAAGCAAAAAAATGAAATTATCACAATGTAGTATCTTGCATGTACATGAATCATATTTTAGATTTTAAATCATCCCCTTAATACATGTCCTAACTAAACAATAAATAAATTATCACAATACAATATAAGAATCTAAATCATTCTTTTAAGCCATGTATCCAGGCTTAAGACACATTTATATTTATGTCAAATTGTTCAACCAAACATCACACAAGTTGAAAACATATATACATTATTTCTATGCCACATCAAGTGGTTCGTCTCACTCTTGGATTACATGTAATATTGTCTCATGATCATCAGTATCATGTCTCCACTTACGAATGAAATGTTCTACACCTAGATGAAGACATAGGGTAGTAGAAATTACAAGGTGGCTATATTGATAAACCTTATTGTTAGGTTGATAATTAATAAACTCAATCCCATGTTTAACTATTTTTACTTTCTTCAAATACAATCCTTGCACAATAACTGAACTTGCACAGACAAGAAACAACATAGATAAATTAAACATAGATACACATAATTCCATCGCTTGTTTCAATTTTAATAAATTAAACATAGATACACTACTAACCCATGGGAAACATAATTCCATCATTTTTTTCATTCTATGTTAACTTCTTCCTCTCCTCGATGCAATGTAATAAATAGTAACTAACACCTTCTACATTTTTAGGCTCTACTATGATTGCAAAAAGACGTCCTGCACAATATATTTTTAATAAAATGTAAATTTAAATTAAAGAGATCTGTATAAAACTATATATTTCTAAATTAGAGTGAATAAGTATGTATGAGACTAACTTTGTGGATTTAGATTATGAAACCTAAATATACGTACCAATTTTGATCAATCCTGAAATATGGTCATAATCGGTAGAAATCAATGGAATGCCATCGAATCTTTCATCCTGAACTTCATCATTTGTATTAGTAACATCTAGTGGCACAAAATTCTATTCACTAACATATCCATGTTGTTGGTTGATGCAATCACCATAGTTTTTATAAATAAATTCATAACAAAAGCATGAGTAATCTCTAGTGTACAATGAACACATGTTACTATCTGTATTCATAATTGAATGCAAGGATCTTGTTTTGTATACCCTCTTGCATCCATGCATTCATCCTCTATCAATGCCTTCAAGACATGTAAAAATAATAATTTAAACATATAAATGTTCAAATCAATATTTAAAGTATATACATATTTGATTTAATAATTTAAAAAGATGTTGCATATATACCTGATATCTCCCAGAACTCTTTGAATGGTACGAATCAATCCAATCATGATGTAGCCTCATCTGGCACCGCAAAGTGAATCTTGCACCATTCAACTACATTGTGAGCATTATTTATATGATATCCTTTATTGTCTATTTGATACTTTCTTAAAGCACATTTGATACAAGCTCCTGCACCATCATCCTCACCCTTTCCATGTCTACACTCAAATAAAATCCAAAGATGTGGTATCTTTTGGTATCGATGATATCTACATAGTGCATAAAATGGCCTTTCTAATTTGAATTGTGTTGTACATCCATATGACCATAAAAAATGCTTTTCAAGTTTTATGCCTTTGTTTTCCAAATATCTAAAAAATATCTTAAAGAAATGATTGACAAAATGTGTGTCATGCTCTTTATCATCATTAATGTAAAAGTGATATTCTTCTTAATGAACTGTTCTTGATATTTACTTTCAACATAATCCAAATCTAATTATGCATTTTTATAAGACACCTAGAGCATAATAGTGACCTACTCTGTAAAGTACTATTTTTCTTGAAGCTATTTTTGAGAAACAAAAGAGTAATTTTCTGCAAAATCAATAACCGATAAAATTGTTCCAGGTGGAAAAGCTTCTCTTAGTGTTTGGAATTGTTCTGCTTTCCACTTAGCAAAAAAATCATGACGTATATATGGTTGAATCAATTTACAAAAATCCACCATAAATTCTCCAACAAGTATCTCCTCCTCTACATATTCTAACCTTGTAGATTCTTTCCCAATTTTTGTTTCAAACTTTATGCAATTGTAACTCTTACATTTTACCATCCTTGTCATGTCAGTATCTTCATCTCTCAAAGAAGATTTATCCAAATTCCCACATGTTTCACAATTTCCTCTTATACAATCTATTTCACCTATTGCATGATCATCTAATTTGTCACATAAAATTGATTCTATGAATTGGATTGGTTGTTTAGCAAAAGTATTTTGAAAACCATCACTTTCTTCTATCATCTTTTGAAACCCTTGACAGTAGAGATCAAATTCAATATAATATCAACAACAACAAGTTTTAAAATATTTATTTATCTTCACAAAATATGACTTTAATCTTTCAAACATTGTTTGTCCAATCTTTATGTCAAGATTTGAATTACAAAATGAGAGATACAATTAATGTTGTGTGGTGTCCAACCAATATTTTGTGTGTAGAAAATATTCCTTACGCCCAATCCTCTGCTTGATAATATCTCTTTTATTTGGTGAAGGACGAGTATGATTAGTCCAAAATGTAGTAATCAAGTTCCTAAATTTTTCCCCAATCCTATCAGAGCGAGGAGATCTACACATTAGTTCCCAATTTCCTTCCAATGTAGTATCATCCAAATTGATAGTCCTTTTCAAATAATGTGACAGTGTCTTCCTACTATACCCAATTTGAGATGACACTGAAGAGATTTGTCTTTTTTGGGACATGTTTTTATTTAAAATAGATGTCAATATCACTCTTCTTGAAATGGACTTATCTACAAATCTAGTTATTTTCCCAATGGAATGCAAACCTTCCTTAACACTTTTAACAATATCTTTTTGTAGGTTAGACAATTTCCTCTTTTTCAAAGTTGCATCTACACCCAACAATTTTAATGGCTCTTTTAACTCATGTTTAAGAAGTGAAATTGATAATAGTTGGGTTTTTCTAATGTATCAAGATTCTCAAATTGTGCAATTATTTCCTTAGACTTCTTATTCAATGTCCTCTTCCTAGTATGTGTAGGTTGTTCAACATAATATCTCAATTCTCCACATCCGTTTCAATTAAATGATCTATGCTTTTACGATTAATTTTTCTCTTCAACCTTTGAGCTAGATTAATATTCTCATATGTTGCTTGAACTTGGGATGCAAATAAAATAAAATAAAAAACTCTTGTAGACACCTAAAATTGTCCCTTAACATTATAGTTATTTTTAGTTAATTAGTCATATTTGATATATTCTTCCACCTATTTAATTAAATTTGGTTCATCTTCTAGGGTATTTAAATTTAATTTAAATACCTTTCCCCCTAAATGTATTATATTTAATTTAATACCTCCCCTCCGTAAAATTACGTTTTTGAATAAACTCTATTTATTTAAATCCCCTATTTCCCCTTTTCTTCTAAATCTATAATTAAATTAATTAAACTTAATTTATTCATAATCCATGATTTAATTTAATTAAATCTAGCCTGGTTCCTATCCTACACCCATCACCCCCATCCCACTAAGCCTACCTACTTGTCTTAATCCTTGATTAATCCCTTAAAAAAGTGATTCCTAACCTATTAGCACTAATTGGTTGCTCACACATGTGTGAGAAACCTTCCCAAAATTCATCTTTTCAACAAATACCAAATTTTTTGAAACAAAGAACTCTTACACTTCTTCTTACACCTCTTACACTTTCTAAAAGTATTTCAATGGCTACTCTTACATGGGTACTTTTTGGGTACCTTTAACCCATCACATCTCAAGTTGCTCACACATGTGTGAGAAAACTTGGACTCTTGCATGGCTTATGTGTCCATGTGGCACCTATGTGGATGCCACATGAGATCCACCTCACCAAAGTCCTCCAAAATCCTATAAATAGGAGCCTTACCAAGGGTAAATCATATTTCATTTTTGCATTGTTATCATGATAATTTCACTCTAGGATCTTTCTTAACCATTTTAGCATTTTGTTGCAATATTAGTTCATTTGAATCTAGAAATTACATGCTAAGTAAATAGAAAAGAATCTTAGTTTCATTTGATCTTGCATATCATTCTAGCTTAGTTTTTCATTTTCATCTTCATCATTTGGTGAAGGCCTAAGACAAGTTCCTCATACTTATTCTTGAGCTCTTCATCACATCAACAGTTTGCATTTGTAGGATTCACTCCATAGAAAGAAAGAAACCATAGTGAGATTTATGTCTTGTGTTCAAAGACCACACCCTTATTCCTCTCTAAGAGAAAATCAACAAGTCTTGGGTGCACTTGTTTGGCTCATCGGAGGTTATGTTGGAAGCTTTTGTGTAGTTTCAAGATTTTATGAACATGTTAGATTAGAATGAAATGATTTATTTACCTAATGTTTGCATGTTTAACCTTGTTCAACACAGGTAAGTTTTCATCATATATATTTTGGAATGCCTGATGGGACCCACGCCCCTAAAAATTCAAAACTTTTGAAAAATCTACGCCATTTCCCAGCCTCGGTCATGCATTATCATCTGTGATCTACACAAAGTCATCTCTGACCTGGAATGGTTTTTTGTGTAGATCGTGGTTTGCACAGATCGTCATCTCTAAAAAGAGATAGTTGTCTCCACTCTAGTTAAAAAGGAAATAATTTTTAATGATATAAATTGTCTTTTGGGATATTTCACATTTTTAGCTCTCGGGTTTCTTTGAGAGAGATACTTTTACAGAGTTAAATGATGGCAAAATTTCACAAAAAATTGTTTAATTGCAGTTGACTGACTCTAGTTTTTTTTAAACTGTTGTTTTCATAGGTTGAATATCGTCTCTACAGATTTTCATCTATACCTTGGTTTGGTCATCTTTGCTCCTCAAAATTGCTGTTGATACATGTCAGGTATAACTCTATTAACTTTTTTGGTATTTTTTGACTGTCATCTGCGCAATTTGACAATTGTCTTTTCTTTTTTATTATCGTCTGCACAGATCATCATCTCTGACCTGGCATTTTCTTTTGCGCTTTGTCACTAAAAATCTTTAGTTTCTTGCAGGAATTTACGTTATTGATTTATTTGGTTTTTTGCAGCACCACGAATCTGAAGACATAAAACTAAAACTACTAATAGTTGGCCTTGGAGGAAATTAGTAGAAGACTTAAAAAACATTAGACTATTCATTTTGTTCTTTGCAGGTTTCCTAAGAGATACAAATAAACATTTTATTTTTATCAAGTGATTTTTAGGCATCTTAATAAAGGTTCACATTGTAGTGTTTTGTTAAGTGATAGGGAAGTATGCTCTTGTCTTTATAAGGCAATCAAAAACCTAGACTCATTTGACATCTCACTTGTAAAGTAACCTTGGGAATGAACAACTTGTTTGATGTTCTTGGGAGAAAACAACATGGATATGAGATTATGCTCTTTTCCCTAGTGGAAAATTAGAAATCTAGACTCCTAAGTTGCAAATCCATTTCATTTATTGCACTACTTCTGGTGAGCCTACCGATTGAGGAAAAAACCTCCCTATACAACTCAAGTGGGAACAAGGCCCTCAACCAGCCTCTTCCAACCCACTATAATCAAAAGTCTCTTTGAGATTAAAGTCTTGGAGGATGTGGCTATTCTAAGAATTTATTCTTATGCTTGGTAATTGTAGGGCTGCGAGGCCTCAATCCTGCATGCAAGACTATGTTATCTAAGTATTTGTAGGGATATAGGCCTCAATCCTATTTACAACACTGTAAGGGATAGTTGCGAATGTATGCACTTACTAAACATCTTAGTGTAGAAGCTACCTAGTTCACCCCCAAAAATGTGATAATATAAGTGCAAGGAGGATAGTAAGAACCCCAAGATACCCACCATATCATGCCTTCTTAAGCGTTTCGAGTTGGTTAATACGACATTGTTTACCCATTGCATGGTTGACAATGACCATATTCTGATTAGCTCTTGAAGTGTGTCTAATTTTGTGACCAAGCATTTTTGTGCTATGTCGATTCCTTAGGGTAGGAACTACTTGATTATCATTGTTTTGATTTAACTATACCATACATACCTCAAAGATACATTATTTCAAATTATCTTCATTATCACTACTATATGGATCCTACAAGGTTTCTTTGTCCCTTGTTGGACTATTTTTCAGACATATAATTTTTATTTTCTTATGGTTTGAATGCTTGAAAAAATAGCTCTTTCCATTGAACAAATTGACCTAAAATTAGACCAAAAAAACCTAATTGATCCAAATTCATCAAATCGGTCAAAAATTTAGTCAAAAAGTGCTCTAGAATCAAACTGTCATCTCCGACTAGAAATTTTCATCTTGGAATTGAGATTGTCGTCTCCATCCTGAGACTGTTGTCTCCGTCTTGAGACTATCATCTCTAACCTGAGACAGTCATCTCCAACCTGGAACCATCATCTCTATAGATCATCATCTCAGTCTAAGAACTATCATCTCTGCTTAAAAACATAGAGTAATCAAACCCTGCAAAAGCATTAGAAACTCAATTTCCTAGAGGCACTTGAAATCATTCGTCATGAAACAGATATTTACCTAGTCAAAACTAAAATTATCTCTGCAAGACATGACCGATTCAGAAAAGTATAAGAAAGTGAAACTCTCAGTTCCCCGTTTCTATTGAGAGAATAAACAATCTGATAGAAAAGCCAAAGAATACCAACATATAATCCAGTCAATTAAGCAAGAGATCAAGGACATTGAGAAATTTGATGCCATCATCTTTAACAACAAGGTTTCCCTATCATGGCCAAAAATCATGTGAATCATGCCTTTATTCATTTTGAGAGATATGACTAGATAAATTTCATTGTTGACCTTTTAAATTCTAATCCAATCTACAATCAATTCATCACCTCCTTATTTTCACAATATCACCATTCTCTGTACTTTGATTCTTGGAGAAACATCAATCATCTTTGGACTACAAGCAAATAAAATCTGATCTTTCATTCCTTCATCCTCCTCAGGTTGAAAGACTTTAATCAAAAGTGTTATGGACCTTCATTTTTAGCAAATACATTAAATCAAATTATTTCTTGCAGAACATTAGTCTATCTCAAGTAATTAATTCTCTTAATTATATCCTATTTTTCTTTGGATCATAAGTCTATCTCCAATTAGAAGAAGATATCATCCAAACCAATCCTTTGTGTTTGCATAATCACAAGGTCTTGTCTCACCTACGTTTTTATCTCAAAACCTTTAAATCTAATCCAACCTAATTCAAATCAATCAATCCTAAATCAAATAAAATAAAATTCAATCAACTTAAACCAATCAAATCAAATCAAATCAAAATCAAATCAATTCCAAATCCTTTCTCATAAGTTCATCTTTCAATCTTTGAAACTTCATCTTTCATCTTTTGTCCTTCGGAGGTCACCATTGTATGGTAGTTACTCAATCCCAAGATAAAAACATGAGATGCATGCAAGAAAACACCAACCATGACAATGCTAATCCTTTTTCTCATCCATTCTTTGAGGGCCATATAGCACATGTTGAAGACATCACCAATTCCCCTAAAGAAAATGAATTGGTGGATCAAGATGAAAGACCTACTCAAGTGAATGATTTCCTTACTGATCCATACAATTTAGAGATGGTTGAGAAGGCCATTAATCAAAACAATGGAGAAATTCTTCTAAACCTTATCAATAATGGTGTCACATTTCCTACCAATTTCAATTAATCTCTTCTTGTCAACACTGTCATCAAGGCTATGTTGGAGATTTGCTTCTGTGCAAATAGTTGAATGTATGTTTGTCATTGATGACAACATATAGTATATAGCAGTGAACTGTATTCACTTTTCAATATGGATATGTGGAAGCCTTGTGTGGTTTTTTTTATGTTTTATACATAATTACTACACCATGTACATACACATAGATTCAGATGTTTAGTAATAGTTGAGTTATGTTACTCTGTTTACCAGACATAGTTTTAGAAGATTGTTTTTAGAAAGCCGATGGTAATTTTATTGATTCTTTAGTTGTGTCTATCTATGGGATATGCGTGTTTAGATTCATATTTAGCTATGAGTCTAAGTTAATTAACCAAAGGTGCTAATCATGTTTCATCCAAAGCATGACGTTTGGGTAATTTTGGTGAAGACAACTTTGTGAAGCAATGTGTCTACTCAGTTTGAGTTGCGCGGTTCTAATTATGTTTCATGCTTGGTTTGGCTGACAAGAGAAGCATTGAAGGGATTCTTAAAGCTGACAAAGATCATATCTTTTGGAGAAGATACTTATAGTAGTTCATTTGAAGATCACTAAGTGTGAATGATAAGAAAAGAGACAGAAGAAGGATAAAACAAAATGCTAGTCATTTTGGGACAGTAAAGCCATTTCATTCATCAGACAAAGATCTATGTGAAGAAGTAGTGAAAGCATACAATACATTGGAACTGATCAAGACAACCAGTCTACTCAAACAGTTCATTATCAGATATAGTGTATATCTATTTTCCTGAAGGTTGTAGCCTTCATCATTTTAGTAGTGAGATTTTGGATAGTGAGTCCTCACCCCTAACAGGGTTATTTGTAAAAGAATCCTAACAAGGTACGACCCTTAACGAGGTCACTATACTTATTGCATTGTAAAGATCAACTCCTAACATGGTTGTAAGATCTTGTAATAGGGATTATTATACTCAAGTATAGTTATTTGTGGGTGCTAATTCCCACCAGGGTTTCTACCTTTTTTTGGTTTCCCCTTAACCAAAATTGCGGTGTTCTACTTTGTGTTATCTGAATGTGTATATTATTAATGTTATACTATAATTAATTGCAGGAAAGAATTAAAATATCTGATAACTGATTCACCCCACTCTCACTTATCCCTTGGGACTATTCCAACTATTGGTATCAGAGCCAAGTGCCTTGGAGAGAAAACCTAATAGCTTAAGGTAGATCAAATGGCATACTTTAGGAAAGAGAGTCCTAAGTTTTATGGAGAGAATTATCTTTACTGGAAGAAAAAAATGATAACACATCTTTAATGCATTGGTTTTGAGATTTATGAGATTGCTACTCATGCAATTTATGTTCCCACCTTGAAGGACCTTACAGAATAAGATTCTACTAATAAAAAAAAAAGTATTCACCCAAAATGAAATTGCCAAAGAAGCCCTAATTAGTGCCCCATCTGACAATGCATTTTCTGAGATCAAGAAGACAGACAACACATACCCAATTTGGAAATACCTATAAGACATGTTTGAAGGAGACATCCAAGCCAAGAATGTGTGCAGAAAGACATGGAAGAAAAGATACAACAATTTAGAGATGCTACTTGAAGAAAACATCAGAGCTTACAATTAAAGGATTAATGAAGCAGTATCAGGAATTAGGTACAATGGTGGACAAATTGATGACCACATTGATAGTAGATTAAGAAAGAAAGATAAACATTTTGGATGAAACCATGCAATTCTCAAAGGACTTTAAAAGAGAAACCTTGATTAGTAAAATATCAGCATTCGAGATATCAAGATTGAAGACATAACATGAAGTGGAAACATCTTTCAAAGCCTCAGTCCATGGTAAGAAATCCTTAAGCATCTCTAGTAATATTGAGAAAGAAGAAGTTGATATAGAACTAGAAGAAATCATTGCTATGATTTCCAAGAAAGAAAGGAAAGGTAAAGGAAAATATGAAGGACAACTACTATTCAAATGTTTTTCATGCAACAAAGTTGGCCACTTTGCAATATCCAAGTGTCCTACAAGAGTCAAGAAGTACAGATCAAATTACAAATCCAAATATACTAATGAATGCTATCATGTTGCAATTAAGGATAATGAAAAAATGATTGATCAAATAGAAATTGAAGATGAAAAGAAAACACAAGAATTGGCTTTAGTTTCACAAGCTGACATAAGAACAGACTGGATCATAGATAGCGGGTGTTCACATCACATGATAGGGGAAAAAGATAGATTTTTACATCTAGTCAAGTACAAAGGTGGCATGGTTAGATTTGGAGATAACATTCCCAAACCTATCATTGGCACGGGATCTATCACATTAGATGGAAATAACAAAACATATGATGTTCTGTATGTTGATAGTTTTCATCATAACCTATTGAGCAATGGACAATTTATAGATAAAGGATATCAGTTGGAATTCAAAAAAAATAGATGTATTATTAACAACAAATAAGGAGACATGATTGCATCAGGCTCAAAAACCAAAGGTAATGTTTTTTAGCTTAACTCTAAAGTAAGTTGTTTTGTTGCAAAACTGGACGACAGTTGGCTATGGCACAAGAGACTTTGTCATTATATCAATTTTGAAAAAATAGTAAAGATAAGTAATGTAATGGAAGTTAGAGACCTTCCAAGTATTGCAAGACCAGTTGATACTATGTGCAGGGAATGTGCGATAGGGAAGCATGTGAGGACCTTATTCAGAAGAAAATAGAACTATGAAGAGAACAAATTAGATCTAATACATACAGACTTATGTGGACCTAATCAAACAAGATCATACTATGGTCAAAGGTATTTTATTTTGTTTGTTGATGATTTCTCCAGGATGATGTGGGTTGCATTCTTAAAATACAAATCTAAAGCTTTTGAGAAGTTCAAAATATTCAAAACTAAAGTTGAAAATGAATCTGGATTAAAGATAAAATGTCTGAGATCTGATAGAGGAGGAGAATTCACCTCTAATAAGTTTCTTGAGTACTGCAAAGAACATGGGATCAAAAGACAACTAAGTGCACCCAGAACCCCTCAACAAAATGGAATTGTAGAAAGGAGAAATAGGATAATACTCGACACAGCGTGCACTATCATGATTGAATGGAAAGTTACACACACCTATTGGAGAGATGCAGTTAATACAGTAGTCTATACTATCAATAGAATTCAACTAAGACCAGGCACAAACAAAACACCTTATGAACTTTGGTTTGGTAATGTACCTACAGTAAAATACTTTAGAATCTTTGGAAGCAAGTTCTACATCAAGAGAGATGATGGTGTTGGAAAATTTGTTGCTAGAAGTGATGAAGGTATTTTTCTTGGTTACTCTACTAAGAGAAAAGCTTGTAGATGTTTTAATTTAAGGCTGAAGAAAATCATTGAAAGTGCACATGTGAAGATTAATGAGAAGTTCACGATTGAAGAGAGATATTATGAATATGCACCCATGATAGAAGATGAACCTAGACCAATTAATAAAGACATAGTTATTGAAGAAATGTTTGACTGTAATTATGTATCATGTAATAACCTTGAACCAAGTCAAGAAGAATCAAAAATTACAGATGAGAGTGTCACACCTAAAATCTCAAAATACCACTCTAAAGAAGATATCATTGGAGATCAGAGCATTAAAGTCTTGACAAGATCCTGAGAAAAAGGTTCGACCGTTGATGAAGAGGTATGCTTACCTTTACAAATTGAACCCTTAAGTGTTGAAGATGCGTGTAATGATTTAGATTGGGAAAGTGAAATGAAAGAAGAATTAGATCAAATAATGAAGAATGACACACATGAATTGGTCCCTATACCTTGTGACAAAAATGTGATTTGAACTAAGTGGATATTTAGAAACAAGATTAATGAAGATGGTACAATAATAAGAAATAAAGAAAGATTAGTATGTAAAGGATATGCACAAAGAGAAGGAATTGACTATTCTGATACATTTTCACCTGTGAGTAGAATGGAAGCTATAAAGTTGTTTTTAGCCTATGCAACATTCAAGAACTTCAAAGTATATCAGACGAATGTCAAGTCAGCTTTCCTGAATGGTGACTTGAAGGAAGAAGTCTACATATAGCAGCCTGAAGGAATCAAACTTTCAGACAAACTAGACATGGTATGCAGATTAAAGAAAGCCCTCTATGGAATTAAACAAGCCCTAAGAGCATGGTATGAGAGACTTGATGGCTACTTAACAAATATTGGATTCAAAAAGGGAGTAGCAGATTGCAACCTATTCATCAGAGAGACACCTAAAGGTTTACTACTTGTTTCTATTTTTGTTGATGACATTATTTTTGGAGGTAATGACAAGCTTAGTGAAGAATTTCAAAAGAGATGTAGAGTGAATTGGAAATGAGCATGATTGGACCTATAAAATACTTTTTGGGATCAAATGTAAAGAAGATAGACAAAGGTATATTCATAGATCAGTCTAAATATGTGAAGGAGATATTAAAGACTTTCAAGATGGAAGATTGCAAGCCAGTAAGCACCCCCATGACAACAAGAAGCAATCTTTCTAAAGATGATGATTCCACAATAGTTGACAAGACACTATACAAGTCTATGATTGGAAAACTCATATATCTCACTCAATCTAGACCTAATATTTCTAATGCAGTTGGCATTTTTGGAAGATTTGTAGCTGAACCTAAATAAAATCACTTAATGACAATAAAAATAATATTTAGATAATTAAAGGGAACTATAGACTATGGTTTATGGTATCCTAACTCAGAGAATGTACAACTTCATGTGCATACTGATGTTGATTGGGCAGGTTGTGTTGATGACAGAAAGAGTACCTCAAGAGGAGCAGTATTCCTTAGAGACAAAATGGTCACTTGGAAAAGAAAGAAGAAGAATTGTATTTCTCAGTCAACAGCTGAGGTAGTGTTGGTTGTATTTCCTATTTCTGCTGTTTAGCCCTATTCCTTGCCTTGCTCTCTGCAAATTTTCAAGTTTTCATGCTATACATTGCCCAAATTGTCAAAACCCTAATAAACCCTAGAAACCTAGTGTTGAACGATGCATTTTAAAACCCTTAGCCATGTCTTATGTTTTGTCATTACCTTTTTAAAGTCACTCAAGACATGTGCTTTAAGTCAAGTTGCTTGATCGCATAACCTAGATCGAATATGCCAAAGCTTCTCCCGACTTAGTTTTTCTTTTGTGTCGCATAGTCTTGTTAAGAAATTGAATATTCTATCAGTGTCTCGAGACTTAGCAATTTTTCCTCAATCAGGTTGTTGCTTGAGCTTCATCTTATAAGATTTAAAAGGAACGAGACCCACCTCAGTCGGGTGATCGCGAGAAGAGTCAACAGGTCAAAGAAATGTCTTTCGACTTCGCGATTCACTTCATGTCGCATGATCGCTGGATCAGGACATTCAAATAGTTAAAAATTTGCTTTAGTCGCGTGGTCTCGTGATAAGTTGACAGTTAGAGGATAAAATTCCCGACCATGCAACTAACAGTTTCATGTTAAGTGATTTCCTTCAGTCGGGATGTCGACAGAGCAGAAAGATTACTCAGATTTCTAGAATGTATTAAGTGGACGAAGTAATAGATGACATCTGTCACAGAACTAATGGTTGTCGGGAGGTCGCCAAATGAAGAAAAAGGATCACGTGATAACAAGACTAAGGTATGTTTTCCCTCAGTCGTGAAGTCTCCTGATGATTTAAGGGCATAAGGAAATGTAAAGCGATTAAATGACAGCCGTGCGATGAAGGAATGAAAAGATCTAACGGTGGTCACGTAGTCTGGTGATAAAAGTGCCCCAGGGAAAAAGTCCTTCTGACTAAGCGATTAAGGTATGTCGCGAGGTCGCTGAAAATAGAGAAAGGGTATCTTTCAGTAAAAAATTAAGCTAAGTGTATCACCAGACTCAACGACCAAAAGGTTGTCGTGCAATCTTGAAATAAGAAGCAAGGATCCAGCGACTTGGCGATTGCTATGAAATGTTAAGTGCAACGGTTTGTCATGAAGTCTGATGAACAAAGCTGAGTTAGAGTTAACTCCATGCGACTTCATTTTCACCATAGTCGCCTGATCGCTAGAAAGACTTGGGTCAGCTGAGGTAAAGAGTTACGTTGTCGCCAAGTCTGAAGAGTAAACCATGGTTAAGGAAATGTGCTCGCAACAAAGAGACTTAATGAGGTCGTGAGGTCGCCTGATAACAGGATCTATAAAAGCGGTGCCAAGTGGAGGATGTGACAGAGAAGATCACCCGACGGCCAATCAGATATAAGAATTTTTGATTACTGTGTACAAAAGGTAGCTGAGATGTATGATAGAAGGCGAATCAGAGAGTGCCATGTTAGCTGTCTTAACCATTTTATGATTGTGCCAAAATTCCCATGATTTAAATTTGATTTCCTGTCACCTCGCGCAACTACGGCTAGGTTTTTGAACGTTTCATGGCATATCAAATTAATTGCAGAATTGAAATTTTTGAATTTTGAGCCATGTACTCTAAATCCTTTGGCTATAAATAGAGGATTGTGCACTCATTCCTATTCACCGAGTTTATGATTTTAGAGCTAAGTGTTGTTTCAGAAAAAAGGTGATATTCAGAGCTGTTGCATTGTTCTAGGGTGATCAAGATTTTTAAGAATTACAGAGAGTTGTGCCTAGATATATTGTCCAGTCAGGGATTCAAGTGCCTACAAAACATGAGTATTGCTATGAGCATGGCGTCTACTAGTGGAGGCAGTGGAGATGATCCTAAAGGAAAACCCAGCTTCTCTGACGAATTTCTGCAACTACTGCCAGGGTCCACTCAGAATAGAAAGATTGATGCTGGTGTTTTCAAAGATGACTTCGTAGACATCAGAGATGCAGTGACCCCAGGAAAAACAGGTTATTCTCTCTTTACTTACTTTTACAAGAATTCTGATAAACCTATCCCTGTGTCAAACCCTTGGATATTTGGACTGGGTAGGTTATTGGTACCTGATGTTTTCCTTGATGTTGACCTATTTCTAGAACTGACTAACCACTATGATGTCCTAACAAAGACCATCAAGAGGGAAGATGGCACTAATTTGCTTGTCCTAAACAGAAATTATTTTATGCAAGCATTTGGTCTTTTTAGTACTATGTCAACCAAAATTGACATGAAGAAGCAAGAGAAAAGATATAACAATAAGCGTGGTGTTGCTAGGGGCTTATTGAAAAAGCATATGCCACAAGAAATAAGAGATCATATAAGTCCTCAGACTGGAGCTTACCCATATTTTTACAAGGACTTGTATTTCTATATCAAGTAT
>MU223708.1:3936267-3993569 GCA_018584345.1 Thuja plicata | reverse complement strand
TGAGGTCTTTCTCTCAATATTCTATCTAATTGTTTATGCTTTTACTTGAAAATGGGACAATTGTGAAGTCTTATAAATAAGACAATTTTCCATTATAGGATCGCGTATTCAACTTTTCTCTTGACCTCATATGTGCTAAGTGATGTTATGCTAAGGAGAGGGAAATCACAACATAGTGGTATGTTCTTAAGAGCATTAATCCTTTGTTGGTTAGAGATAGAGAACTCAAAGGTAACTAGTTAGATGTAGGGTTTTGTACCTTTATATCAACTATTATTGAGGGCGCTTCCTTTGTTGTTGTAGATGCTTCTCATTGATCATGTTTCTAAATTTTTTTTGGATCTCTTGTAGTGTTAAGTACATCTTCTAGCACCCTTATTATCTCTAACAAATATTCTGGCCCCATGATCGTAGCCAGCATGTCATTTTAACTTTCTAAGTAGGGAACGAACCTTCTTAAATCATCACTCTACCGCCACATGCAATAAGAATTTGGAGCTTATAAGCTACCTTATTGCACTTTTTAATGAATAGTTTGAGACTAATCTCAAAGTCTACTAGTCCTAATGTTAAACAACAAAATATCTAGCTTAATGAAAGTAGATAAAATAATAAAATAACAATGAATTAAATCTAAACATAGAATCCTAAACCTTAGTTCCATCCTTGACAATGATGTCAAAAATGACTAGTCTTTGTTATGTGCACAATATTGGTATAGACAATTCAGTGCACACGCTTAATGGAGCGAGGAACACATGTCACATTAGGTAATCCATTGACCTAGAGAGGTTCAATTAATTATCAACTAGGAATGTATATACATAAATGATGCTGACACTACATGTGTAGCCAAAGATTCTTTTAGCCACTTATTAGTTGCGTAAAGAAAACTAACTAAATTCAACAATTAACTAACACAACAAAAATGGGTAGAGTGGAGGAATAACTAAATTACAATTAAATTTTAATCTAACTAACAACTCCATTAAGAGATTATATCAACTTAAGAAGCATAAACATAATAATTGTGATAAATGTTTCTTTGTTAAAGGAATTTTAAGAAACATTTTTTTTTGAAGTAAATTTGATTTGAGAAAAAAATATTTTTTTAACATCTTATCAATGAATTTTGCAAGTATAACATGCATTAAGTTTTAGATTAATAACAATTATTTGTTGTACCTTTTTTACTAACTTGTATTTTGTATTTGATGGTTAATTTTCATTATTTGTAATGGTCAACTTTCTCTCTTTTTCTTATGTATTCAATCAACATAGATATCAAAAGTTTTACATTTAAGTTGATTACAACATGTTGAGTAAGCATACACCTATTCTAGAAGCATCTTTTGCCTAAGCTGCCATAAGAAAAGGATTCCATTATATCAAAGGCACACTAGGATTGAAATTGAATCAATCACACATCTAAAGATTTTGAGTCTTCAAGGATGTTCTAATGCATCACCAACCTCACTTCTTAGGCTTAACCCCTTTGATATCTTTCTCATTTTTCAATAACTTAAAAAAAGAAAGATATCTATGCATTATGTTTCCTTATGCGCATGCAGAGTAACTAGCAAAGGGCACGTAGAGTAACCAACAGAGTTGAAGGAGGGCACACTGAGTAACCAGTAGAGGGCATATCACATCAACTCCAATATTTCTAAATCTCTCTTAATCTCAGGTACCCATTGATTCTTCTGGTCAACATTATTGTTTATTAGAATTCTAGTTTCTATCTAAACCTTAGTTTTGAATAAACCAAATGATTTTGATATCTTATTGGAACATTTCGTAAGGTCATTCATGCATGCCTTTCTAGACCAGTTTGATGATGATAGATTAGGGTTAATTCCTCATGATTGATCGCTAACAACCATCTGCAGAGATGCATCTTTGCAACGATGAACACTATTTCATTCCAATTTTTTTTAAGTTATGCCCCAAAATATTGAATTCGTGAATGCTTTTAATAACACTTTGAGGGTTGGGTATGTGCTAAAGCTCTAAGAAATAACTTTTTCTTTCTTGATTGTGTAGATCAAAAATTGAAAAGGAAAATTCCTTGCAAGGAGCCTCTATTTTTTAAGGTTTTTGCTTCTATAAAATTTATTGGGAACCAAAATTTAACCCTAAAATGCACATTCCTCACAAATTCCCATATTGGATTAACTTACCAAATCTACCCTCTAATTTTTTTTCTGATAGGGTTTAAAATGGCTAGTATTGTGAATTTTGATTTTCTGAATGAATTTAGGGAGATTAAGATAAAAGATTATGTGTATTATTTGAAATAGTGCAAATTTAATTCAATAAAAAGACTCATAATATTAACAATAATAATAAGATTTCTTATTTCCAAAGTTCATTCAATTTGAAAACTTGAAATGTAATATATATTATTTATAATAGTAATTGATGCTCTAGAAACCTCAACAATCAGGTAACTTGGGTATTTACATAATAAATTTGTTTATTGCAATCAAGATTGATTGATTATAATGTTGTCTAATTAAATCCTAAAATGTGCCCAAATCACTTAATAAACTAATAAATTGGATATACAAACACATAAAAGAGAAACAAATATACATGTAAATAGAAATGAGATATAGAGGACAACCTATCACTTAAAGCATGTTTCTATGCAAAAACTATAACATTGGGTGCCTCAATCTTGAAGTTGCACAATCCAAGATTCAGTTTGGATTTGGGATCAACAGGCTCAAAAATTTTCTATATACATGGACTCAATAATTCTTCTCACTCTGTATAGTGTCTCATGACGCTCCAACCATGCCTTACAATATTGATACCATGCTCATAACACAACTATTTTGCTTCATAAAACTGACATACTAATCTTACAATGTGCTTTCATGAACCATATCCCTGACCTATAAACCTCTCTGGCATTGTTGCATACAAACTTGGATAGTAAATTGTCCTCTTATATATGATTATCTACTTTCATTCTCAACACCATTTTGGGACCATGAATTCTTATCAATGCAAGACCTGTCACATATGACTGACATTGTTCAACATTCATATGATTGTCATGGGAAACTCCTTTTTTTCTCTACTTTGAAAGTTTCGTAGCATCCCGAGGACTATGTACTGACATTGTAATGACCACCAAATGAGCTCTCTTCACTTCTATCCCCTCTTGGAAGCACATTCTTTTCTTGACTGTCCCAATTGTTGTTTGTAACTTGTCCTTCATGTTTAATAGATATTATATTAGTACATGACTAAAATTTTGTTGTATGTTGTGGTATCATGACTGTCCACAACAAATTGTATTTTCCCCAAGTTGTACATTGGTTTTATTTTGCATGTGGACTAGAATTCACACCTTTCACTTGCTTCATATTTTATTTCTTTCTTTATATCTTCTTGTTCTTTATATCTGTTGTTTCTTGCTCCATGACAGTCTAACTTAGTGTTGTGGGTCCACAACACACACCCCATTTTTTTTGGTCCTCGGACCATGGGGACCCCCCTTATTTTGTCTTTTTGGCCTTTTCATGTCTGCCCCCTTCTCGGTCCCCAGCAGGTCAGTCTCATTGAAAGATTTTCAGCTTATTAAACAAAAATGAAGACACCTTTTTTGGTCTTTCAGACCTTTCGGCTTTTTGGAGGACCAAAGTCCTCCAAAATACCAAAATGGCTGAAAGGCCAAAATTTGGTCCTTTTAGTGTTTTGGCATCCAAAAACACCAAAAGGCCGAAGGTGTCTACCTCTGGAATTTCGGTGTTTCAAACCCTGAAACACCAAGCGCTGACGTACCACTTGCGGGTTATAAATTGGCAAAAGGCCCTAATAGAAGTCACTTCGCTTTCTTTCATCTCAGGCATCTTGAGAGATCATGAATTCATAAAATTTTTCCCTCGCTCCTTGTGACTGATTTCCCCATGCCTTCAATATTTTTTGTGTCTTCCTCCTCCGCTCCTAGTTTCTACGAGGTAGGTTCCTTCCTTGCTGCTTAGCGGTTTTTTTTCTCTTCTTGGTTTAGGTTTAGGATTTTTTGCACTTGGTGCTTATCCAGCCCACTGCGTGCTAACTTCCCCTCTCCCCTAGTCTCCAAGGGATTTTTTGTGCCTTCAACTTGGCAAGGAAGTCCCTCCTTGTCAGGTCAAGTTTGGTCTTTCTTACTTTCTAAGTTATGGTTTTTTTTCTGTTTTGGGTCGTGACCCTTGTTGCAGGTTTTCAGCCTCTGAAAGGCCAAAAACTAGGTTTGGTCTATCATCCAAGTGTCCCTTGGAGGTTCAGCCTTTTTGGCCTTTCAGAACTTTGAAAGGTCTGAAATGCCGACAAGTCTGAATCACCGAAAGTGTTGTCCACCTTAACGAGATTTAGGACTTTCAAAGTCCGTAGAAACTTTCAGACTTTCACATGCCGAAAGGCCTGACAAAGCTTGCTCATCAATGACTGCTTTTTCACACTTTTGACCTTTTCAGACTCCGAACTAGTTTTTGGCACCTGAAACCTTGAAAGGGCCAAAAGTGAAAAATCTACATTTCTAGCTACTTAGAGAGATTTTTACCTCTATTTTCTTAGATTAATAAGTTTTCTTAGATTAATTAGTTTTCTTTTAGTTTCCTCTTCAATAAAATACTGATACTTGCATTCTCCTTGTAGGGATGCCTGAACAAAAGACAATGTCTCTGATGAAATACCAATACAAGGGGAATCCCCCCAAATTTAAAGGTTGGGAACAAACACATTGAAATCACCGACACTAACATTGGGAATGTAGACTAGGCTCAACTCTTGGTATAGTTCTCCCAACCAGTAGGGAGATCTAAGGACTACATTGCGTTAGTCCTATCTGGCATGGTAAACATAGTAGCCCACCCTGTAGCTATCTCATCATCAAAGATGATTATAACACTAGCCAATCATTACAAATCAGATGAAAGAGTAGTCTGAAACATGAAGGGACAGGTGGTACTCGACATAAGGCCAGATATCATAGAGGAGGTCTTCCACCTCCATAAAGGCATAGATGAGTTCTATAACTTCTACATTGGAAAGGGGCTCTAGTGGTTCAGCAAAAAAGAAAAAGAAGATTATGAAATTGAAATAATGATTACCTCAAGCAACCTCTCCCCCAAATCAAGCTGGATAAGATATACCTCTGATGAGGATACTTGAAAGATGATATCTAGGTGGCTGTAACATTGATAAGCTGAGTTTATGGACTACCTTAGTCCATCCAACTTGAACACTAGATGATCTTAATAATAGAAAGGATCAAAGGCCATAAAGAAAGGTTTGATTGGGGTTCCATCATCAGTGATAGGTTGGATGATTAATAGACTGTAGTGAAGCGTAACCCAAAGTTCTATATGAGCACCTACATAGTGTAACTATTGGCAGCACAAGCAGACTACCTAGGTCTTACCAAGAGGGGAATCATAAATGATCCAAATGTCTTGCCCTTCATTGTATACCCATAGTTAATGAAGAGGGAAAACATGCCAGAGGATTTCCTTGATTACAAGATAGTCAATGGTGCCTTCATATTTGTGGTCATCCGATCCATTGAGTGTGATTTTCCAAAGAGGATGTCAGAAGAGGAGGCTGCCAAGGTAAGGGCCTTCGGGGCATATTATATACAATTTAGAACATTCACTTACATCCAGGTAGTAGGATCAACCTTAAAAATAAAGAAGCTTCCCAAGTATCCATCTGATTGGATAATCATTTTGGAGATGGCCAGGCAGCTTGCAGATGCCTATGAGCATATAAAGCACAAGAAGAAGCATTATTGGGATTTTCCTATCTTACTGGGCCCATATAATCTACAAGATATGAAGGTCTATAAATCCTTGGCCTTCAAATGGGATGACTCCCCCCTACAAATTTACAAGATAGTACAGACTTGTTTCGACCCCATAGGTACATGCAACCATATTATTGGCAAGGTTTACATTCACGAACCATACTTAGAAGATCACTGGATGAGCTCTATAGATGATCATGAGGTAAGAATCTAGGATTATTGCAGAATGTCTCTTACCTTGGAAAAGGAAGTCTTGAAGACCCCAATTCCCCCAAAATTTTGGGAGCATGATTCAAATGAGGTCTTATAATCTATTTATACAAATGAAAAGATATATGACAGGCCCGTCATGAATGCAGAGATTGATAACGATGAAAATGATGATATTAATTTTTAGGCAAGGCATGTGATGAGAACAATGGAGCAATGGCTTAAGAGGCCCTACAAGATGAGCCCAATGCCTATGAAAACATTCATGGAGCCACCTAAGAAAGTAGATAAACACTGAGGGGAGAAGTATACCATCCCCAAGTATAAAAAGGCACAGCCTCAGAAGACAAGGATGGTATATTGTAATGAGTGACCAATGGAATATGGTTCTAATCCAAGGCATAAAAAGACAAGGATGATAGGGTAGATAGATCCTCTAGTACGGTTATCATAGGCTCCACCATATGAAGGTTCATCCACCTCTGGCCAATCTCCTCCAACCACCGAGAAGGGGAAAAAAATATATAAGAGGACGAGAACTATATCTCCACAATTGGAAACTATGTAGGAGGAGCCTGAAGAAGAAAAAGAAGAAGAAGAGGCACATATAACTAGAAGGACTAGGTCCTAGAGAAGGAAAGAGAAAGAGACTACTAGGAAACATCAGGAGGACCCAAAAGAACAAGATAATCCCTTGGATGCCTTAAGGTTAGATGAGTTCCAAATATATGACTTTGAAGGTCTAGAAGGATTTTTGGATTAAGGGAAGCATACACCAGGATATGATACAAGAGCTCCATCCCTCTTTTAACCCCAAGTGACCCTCACTCTACCTTCAGTCCAGTTCACCAATCCCTTAATAAATGTGTCTACTATAGAGGTAAGCTCTAGTTCTTCCCATGGGCCTGAGACTCAAGATACGAAGGTAGCTCAGAACATAGCAATAGACATGGTTATAGGAGAAAGTTTTTTTTCTACTCCACCAACTCACATCCATACTCCACCAACTTCTCCCCCACCTCTGATTCCTACTCCACCACCATTGGTCCCAACTCCAACACCGACTCTACCCCCTTCTACTTCTACTCTCCCATCTCCCATTCCAGTTCTTCCAACACCTACTCCACTGCCATCAGTCCCTCTGCCTTGCTCCACTCCGACCCCCCAAAGGGAAGGGAGTGTAGAAGATTTATCACCCTTCAAAACCATGGTGGATGCTATGAATGGTCTTAATTAAGAAGTGTTAATGAATTTATCAGAGGATGAAGGCCAGGACAAAGAGGGAGAAGGTAGAGTAGCTGAAGAGGATAAGGTAGAAGAAGAAAGGGGAGAAGGAGAAATACAAGGGGAAGGAATGGATGAAGGGGAAGATAAACAAGGAAAGGTGTAGGAGAAAGAGTTGGAGGAAGGAGTGGCCCCAAGATCTCAAAACTTAGCTCCTATCCTCCATGGTTCCCCATATGAGTGAGTGACTATATCTGGTAAACCTACTTGGTTTACCAAATAAATCCATCACAAAAGGAGAACTTATACTAATGAGATAGAAGGGGAAGAGATGAATGTGGCATCTATAAGAAAATCCTTCAACCAAATAGAGATCAGTGTGCCCGCAAGGATAGTATCTTATGTCACCTAAGACACTAGGGGTCACTGCAAGGCACATATAGTTATCCCTCCTACAAGAACTTCTCAAACATTAGCCACTTTAGAAGATTACACATTCAATGAGGTGGACTTGGGAAAACCTACTAGAGAAGGGAGAAAGACATTGGCATCCTTAGGGCTTAAGCACACTCTAGGATTCATGAGTAAGGATGAGGAAACAATAAAATCATTGATAGTACAAAATGAAGCTCTAAAAAGGTACATTCATAAGGTAGTAGGTCCCATTGACCCAAACTGCCCAGAGTCTTCATTACAGGCCATGTTAGACAAACGGGCTACACCAGATTTACTGGTAGGCTTAACCCCTTCCTTCATCAAATCAAGTGTAGATTGGAGGAATGACTTCGAGCAATATGGAGAGAAAGATATCAGGTTGGTATTCAGGCCATACAAAACTACCTTGGTTGAAGATAATTTGTTGATTGATCTGGTGGAGAATGAGAGTGGTTTGGATTCTAAAATAAGTAAATGGAAAGCCGCCTTTCGAGACTTGGAAGTGATCCAGAAGAAACATTTCTAATTTCTAGTCAAAAATATGAGGGAGAGGAACTAGACAACTTTAAGGCATGGATCAAGTGAATAGCCAAGAAAATCAAGGTCTAGAAAAGGTATCTGGCCTCCATGATAGGAAAGCCCATCCAGAGGTCTTTCTTGACTGAAACTACAAATTCCACTCAACAGGTTGGAAGGACAATTTTCACACTTAGCTAATTTTCTCCCAAGGTAAGTTTGGTGTTTCAGCCTTTCGACCCTCCATCTTTTTGGCCTTTCGGCCTTCCAAGTTCTTTGGCCTTTTTGGCCTCCCAAATATTTCAGCCTTTTAGCCTCTGACAAGTCAAAACTATAGACTCCTCCAAATTTTGGTTTTAACACTTAGAAGTTTTAGGGCACTAAAAAGTTTCAGAGTAGAGGTCGGGGTCCGAAAATCTAGGTGTTTCCAGCGATATCACAGTTTTGCACACCAGTTGAACTCCAGATCAAATTGATGGTTAAATTGATCTCATTTTAGAGGGAATAAGGGATCCCTATTAGTCCCCACCACAAGAAGAGCCTCTAGATGAAGATTCCAAGAAGAACTCCAAGAATCAAGAAGAAGATTCCAATTTCTCAAAAGAAACCCACCTTTTCTCTTTCTCTTCTTAGCGAGTTTGACCCTCCTTGCATGGGAAAATTGATTGTAAATAGATTTAAGAATCCATGCAAGTTATCCAATATTAGTTAGCAGTAGTTTCCTTTCAGAAATTTTTTAGTTTTATCTTATTTTCATTAATTTAGACTCTTTGATGCCCTAATTTCTGAATTCAGAGTTGTAGATCAAAAAACTCTATATATTGTAATCACAAATCAATGTAAAGGGTTGAATTCTTAATGCAATAAAGATCTACATTTGGTTCTTCATTCATGGTGTGTGAATTTCTGCTACCTATGAGAGATTATTGAATGTATGCTTGCATTATTCGTTATTTACAAAGAGGCTCTTGTTTATTGTGCTTCAAATTCACATTTCTTTAGTTGGAGTTTGCTATTGTTTGCTTACCTTGCTATGAAAAATGCATGGAAGAGATCATCTTTGGGATTAATGATAAATCTATCTTGTGGGTGTGCATATCTTGGTGGTTTCATGATTTGATAGGTTTTGAATATCTTGCCTGAGTGAATACATCTTCTCTCCAAACGCTTGTATCCGTGGGGTTGTGAATTGTGACTTTCTCTGATTTATTCTTCGTGGGTTTGTTCTGAATCTCCCCATCATTCAATTCACAAGGAAGAGTTTACAACCATTTATGTCTGTAGGATTTCATTTTCAGCCATTTGTTTCATTTCTCATTACTCTATTCTCTATTACATCCTGTCTTCAATCAACATCTTGGAAAATAAAAAATTACATTTTATTTACAACACCCATATATGTTAAAATGGAAAATAACAAAAATAACTAAAGTGTTTTGCAGTTTGATGTCTTGAATGTACTGGCAAAGGCCTCCTCATGAACATTCAAATCTATCTTCAAGTGAGTATCTGAGCAGGTTGTGACCCGACCCCAGAGAACCTTGGGAATAACTCCTTTATTCTTTCAAGAGAGGAAATTGAATCTCGAGATCCTAGCAAGTTGGCTTGTGTCAAAACAATGCTCAATAGAAGTGGCATTGGAAGGAGGGCCTCAAGACTGAAAATCTGAATAACAATGGATCTTTCTCTCCAGTGAGATTAGAGTGAGTGCTTAGATCATCTTCAAAGAGAGGCGAGTTCCTTGAAATAACTCACCATCATAGAGCTTGCAATGACAAAGGAAAGACCAAAGATAAATCTTCTCACCACCTTACTGAGTCCCAAAATCCTCTTAGACAACAATCGCATATCGCTGCCCCAACTGTTATCACAACCATAGATCGAAATCAAAACATGCAAATAGAATTTGCAACAACCTCGTCTGATGGCCTTTTTTTTTCCAATGCAACAAGCTCACCTTTAAATTTTGTTGCAGAACTTCATGAGTTACCCAAAAATCTAGAGAAGTTTTGCACATGATTCATATATGGAAAATCAAGAAAAATAGAAGAGCACATCCACACCTTCAAAGAAATTTGTAATTGTAAGGAGATTTCCCTCCAAGATGTTGTTTTCCATCTATTCACATACACTTTGGGAGAGTTTGCATACATTTGGTACCTGAACTTACCACGAGGGTCTATCTCTGCAAGGAACAAATTTGAAACCAAATTCCTCAATCAATTCAAGTTGTATGTGGACCTTGCTATGATGCATCACCAGTTCATTACAATGAGGAAAGATCCTAGGGAGTCCATCGCTATGTTTAACCATCATTTTCACAAAATGCATCAAAATATGGGAGCACCTTACACCATACCAGATGAGGCTATCATACAATTTTACCTTAAAGCTTTGGACCCTTTCACCTCAATCTTTCTAAGAAGACTCCCCCAGTAGATAGAGATATGATGGAAAAAGTGTACAATGAAGTCATCATATTCACCCAACAGATGGACCCACAAGAAGGAAGCTATGTAGAAATACCTACCATGAGTAACCTTTCTGTCCCACATCCATTTTCAGCAAGTCATCAAGCTCTAGCCACTCACACACCTATATTGAATCCCATTCCAGTGCAACCATTTGCAACTGTACCACCATCTATTACTTATCCGGGTTACAAGGCTCATAAAAAAGCATTTTTAGAGTAGAGAATTATACCCCAAGTGAAGCCTAATACTCTCATGGCCTCTAAGTTGGACACCGTGAAGAAGATCTCATCACAACTCACCAATGAGCTCACCTGAATGAAGTTAAATCCATCCCAAAACCAAGGTGGATACCAATGAACACCTGCTGGTTTGAATACATATCCTCAAAATCTGAGCCAAAATTTCAATACATACAACAACAACAACACGCAAGAGAAATTGTTTGGGTAGCAAAGGCCAAATAGGCCATGGAAAACTAGACCTAATAATGACACCATCCTAGCAAACAATGAAAATACCTATAAGGATTTAGAGGCTAATTTTTTTGGGGCTCCAAATCCATGCCAAGGCAATGATGGGTATGGAAACACTTCGCATGATCACTACATCTAGAATCTAGAGGATCCCCCGGTGCAATTTAATTCCATGTTGTTAGATTCTTATGAGTTTGGAAAGGAGGGAGGCTTAGATGCCTCTCCGGGAGAAGATGAGTTCGTGTTCCCCTTCCAAAGGGAGAATAAGCCTAAATAATCTAAAGTACATGCCTTCTAGAATGATCAACAAAACTCGTACAACCTTCAAAGAAAAAAGGAACCTCTCACTAACGGTATACCTCTAGGCAAACAACCAACCCCACCGGATCGCCAGGCTAGTAACAACCCCATGCCTCCTAAAAGTCTGAATACTCCCACACCCCCTACATCAAGAAAATATGTTGGCTACAAAGGTGTGGACTGGTTAAGTGACAAGTATAGTGCGGTTGATGAACTAAAGAAAAATAAAGCGAACATATCTATGTTTGAACTACTACAAGGTTTCCCATCCTAAAAGGAGGCCCTTTTAAAATACATGGACCATTCAAAGCCCAGTCCATCAACCAATAGTACAAGGACACCTATGTCCAATATACACACATCTGAGGCTTTCCCCACAATGTATAAAGATAGGATGGAGGTCTCGCTGTTCTTACTTATTTTACAGATGTTTGGAAAGAACCTACATAATTGCCTGATTGATTTGGGAGCTTCATGCAATGTCACGCCCCTGTCAATTTGCCAAAAGTTGGTGATGGTACCCCAAGTAACAAATTGAGCGTTCATACAACTGGATAAGACCGAGGTCAAAGTGATTGGTGTGCTCAAGGATATCCACATTCAATTGGTGGCAGATCCCAGGATACAAGATTGCATAGACATGCATATAGTAGACATACGCGAAACTTATGGGATGTTGTTAAGATGAGAATTGACCAAGTTCTTGAGAGGGTGGCTCTCCATGGATTTTACCCATCTATAGCTACCATGGAGAGGTTTGAAAAACCAAATCAAGATAGATTAAGACCCTAAAATAAAAAGGATGATCACTGAGTACAATGCCCTGAATGAAGTCCTATTCACTCAGACTGATTTGGGCACTTATCAGATGGATGATGTCCTCATGTTCGAAATCTAAGAAGGAAAATATTTGGACCATAGTCCCATACAAGGTCTCCTGGAGTTCAATATTGGTGATGACATCTTCCAAAGTTTCATTGACAACATGAAAAATAGTTTATGACATGTAGGTCAAGACACAAACCCTAATATCTTGTTACTACCAGGGTACTACTGACTACACCAGGATAACCACTTAGAGTTCACATGCCCCATTTCCTAGGAATCATTATCACAGGTGTTGGCTCAGATTGTCCTATTGAGTGAGCTATTAGAAAAACTGAAAATAAAAGAGGATATCCTCGAGATTGAAGACAAGAGTAACACCTTACCAGAGATAGGCATCCTAGTCAATATAATCACTCCAAATCATAACCGGGAGAGTGGGTTAGACTTCGATGAAATAATTCCTACCCTAAATGTACTTAGTGAATAGAGTACCTCAGATGATGAAGTGTGTCCCCTTTACAAAGAAATGAAAGAAGACACAGGTGATGAAGGTGTTGAATTCCTCAAACCCAGGCATACCCAAAATGTGGGACAATTAACTTCTTCTGATAGTGATGTAGGGAGAAAGTGAAAAATCAAGACCAAGGACATTCCCAGGAAGAACCCCACCAAGTCAAGCCCTACTAAGCAACCCTAGATATGGAAACTACACTTTGACGGTTCCAAGTGTAAATAGGGAGTAGGTGTGGGAATTGAACTGATAAACCCAAGAGGTAAGTCTTTCTATGTCACTTACAGGTTACAATTTCTATGCACTAACAATGTTGCATAGTATGAAGCCCTGGTTCGTGGACTTCTCCTAGACCACGAAAAGGGAATAAAAATCTTAATGGTGGAAGGGGACTCGCAATTGGTCATCAATAAAATCCATAGTTAGTATACTTGCAACGATAAGAGACTCTCAGATTATCGAAACAAAGCATGGGACCTAATCAATGACTTCAAAGATTTCAACATCAAAACCATCCCAAGGAGAAAAAATGTTGTCACTGATGCCCTAGTCATATAAGCCAGTTCATTACATCCAATGGAGAAATCCAAGCTAAATAAATTCTCAGTTGAACTTGTTGCAGCCTAGACCATTCTAGACAACGTCACTAATTTTCAAGTCTTCCAAGATGATCAACACATCTTGGAGTTTATCATGTGTATTAGTGTGTTTGAAAAATAGGTAATAGACGAGGAGAAGGAAGGTGAAGAAGTAATTAAACTTGAAGATCCAGATGATCAAGGCATCATAAATCTAAGGACCAATGTCATACCCAAAGGAATGGTAGAACTAGAGAGGATTTTTGACAATGACAAGACTGCAGTAAGGAGGTGCCCGGACATAACACCTGATGGTAAAGAATGTGATACATACAACCTTGGCACGGAAGAAGAACCAAGAGAGGTCCACATCAGGAAGGTGGGAACCAAAGAAGAAAAGGAGAGAATGGTCTAGCTCCTCATTGAATACAGGGATGTCATAGCATGGAGCTATGAAGAACTGAAAAACATATGACACCTCGATCATAGTACACAAAATACCTCTAAAGCCAAGTTCGAAGCCTTTTAGGCAACGAAAAAGACTCGTAAACCCTACTATGGAGCCTTTGATCCAACAGGAAGTCAAAAAGTTTCTCGATGCTAGAATGATCTTCCCAATTTGACATTCTACTTGGGTTGTGAACCTGGTACCCATGAGAAAGAAAACTGGAGAGATTAGATTATGCGTAGACTTCTAAAACCTTAAAAAATCCTCTCAAAAGGATAATTATCCATTCCCATCTCTCAACGAAGTGCTGCAAAAGGTCAATGGGTATCAAATGATGTCATTTCTGGATAGTTACTCTAGTTACAACTAGATGATGGTGTAGGAAGAGGATAGACTAAAAATGACATTCACAACTAAATGGGGAACCTTTGCCTACCGCCAGATGCCTTTCAGATTGATTAACACTGGGGCCACTTTTCAGAGGGAAATGGACATAGCTTTCAAAGGAATAGTTGGGAGGTGTATTATCATCTACATGGATGATCTCATGGTCTTCTCAAAACAAAGAGCTGACAACATAAATGATCTTTGAAAATGCCTTCAAAGATGCAGGGAATTTGGGATTTCCCTCAATCCCCAGAAATGAGTGTTTGGGGTAACTAAAGGCAAGCTCTTGGGACATATCATATCCAAAAATGTGATAGCCATAGAACCCAAGAGGTTAGAGACCACTCTAAGGTTGACACCACCACATAGCCACAAAGAACTAAAATATTTCTTTGTGAAGATCAAATTTGTAAGGAAGTTCATTAGTGGTTTCACAAAGATAGTAAAACCGTTAAATGACATGCTTAAGAAAGATGTCAAGATTGACTGGACTCTCCTAGCCAAGAAGTATTTTGAGGAGATTAAAAATTTCATCCCTATAGCACCAGTCCTTGTCAGCCCTGACTACACCATCCCTTTCAAAGTTTAGTCTTTTGCATGAGAACACTCAGGTACAGGCATCCTCACACAAAAGAAGAACAGTGAAGATGAAAGACCCATAGCTTTCATGAGTTTTCCTTTCAAAGATGTTGAGATTAGGTACCTCATCATAGAAAAATAGTCATTTTCTCTTGTCAAGGTGGTAAAGAAGTTTCGACACTACATCTTGAGGAGTAAAGTCATTGGGATAGTTCCTGACATGCCGCGAATTCTCTTTTGATGCAGAATGGGCTAGGAGAGCGAAGAGAAAAATGGATGGAAGTCCTCCAAGAGTTTGACCTAGAGATCCAACCAATGAAACTAGTAAGAGGCCAATGCCTAACAAAGATGATCTCTGAGGTTGAAGAAGGTCTAGTCTACCAAACCTACACCGATCAAGGTGTGATCACTGATGTATGGTATCAAGATATAGTGTACTATTTGTTGCAGAATCATTGCCCATAAGAGATGAATGGTTCCTAGAGGAGAGCTTTGAGAATCAAAAGTATCTCCTACATGTTGAAAAATGGACAACTATATAAACACAATTATGAGGGTCTGTACCTAAGGTACTTGGACAGACTCGAGGCAAAGAAAGTCCTAGAAGATTTTCATGACAAATACAAAATGAGACATGGATCATCTAAGGCAACATCTCACCAAATCTTGAGGGAAGGATATTTATGGCCTACAATATTGAAAGACACTAGCAAGCATGTGAGATCTTGCCACACTTTCCAAACCAGTGTAACTCGAGACATAAATCCAACAATGCCCTTACAACCAGTATACAAGGTACACCCATTTTCCCTATGGAGCTTAGATTTTGTTGGAGTGATTAACCCCCCTTCATCTATAGGACACAAGTTCATTTTAATAGCTATTGACTACTGCACATGCTGGACAGAGGCTCAAGCACTAAAAAATTGTCCTATAGAGGTCATGACCAAATTCTTGGAGGAGCACATCATAACTAGGTTTGGGATGCCGTTCTATCTAGTATGTGACAATGCTCCCTCTTTCTCTTTTGTCTCGCTCACACAATGGGCCTTCAAAAACCAGGCAATTCTCAAATTCTCTTTAAATTATTATCTGCAAGGGAATGGCATAGAAGAGCCTACAAACAATAACTTAACGATAGTGATCAAAGACCTCCTAGATGACAACCCCAGGGATTGGCACACACAACTAAAATACACTTTTTGGACTAATCACACAAGGATCAAGAATGCCTTGGTGACATCCCCATACCAACTATTCTATGGCTTGCAACCGGTCTTCCCTATGAACTTAAAAATCTCAATTCTGAGATTCATGGACCAATATGTGGGAGGGGAAGATTGAGTACAAGTCAGACTCATGAATCTCCTTAATGTAGAGGAGAAACACACATTGGCCCTAGAGCATATATCAAATCATCAAACCATAGTCAAGAGATGGCTCGAAAAGAGAGCTACTATTAAAGCCTTCAGGATCTCTGACCTTGTCCTCATGTGGGATAAGGCAAAAGAAAATCAGGTCAGCCACACCAAGTTCCAAAGATTATGGACATGCCCTTACCAGATATCAGAGATCCTGGGGGAAAACACTTTTAGGATCAGCACATTGAACAGAGAGTTGACCCCATTTCCAGTCAATGGGAAATCCCTCAAACATTACTTTGGATCCTAAATAGGACTTCCTTTTGTCCCTTGTACCATAGTCCCTTTTTCTTTCTTTTATTTCCTTTCCTTTTTTGTCGTCCTCGCCATCAGTCCTTTCTTCCATTCATGGTTGCCTTTTTGATTTTTTGTCAAGGCTCATTTTGTGTTTTTGGGTCAGTGTGTTTTAGATTCCAAGGTAGTCCATAAATTAGAGCAGAAGTATTTCTTAGTCAAATTCTCCAAGGAGACGTGCAACACAAAGACCACTCCAAGAGAGAAAGTAGTGACATCTATCATTGACAGACAAGAAGTTCAAAACTTGGTCATCCTGATCACAAAACATACTAAGAGATGACACTTGAGAGTGTTGGGTCCTTGAGCATTTGTTAGTTGTGTCCCACATTAGTCCATAGATTCGAGTACCCATCGATCCCAGAACCCAAGTCTGAATAAATGCAAAGGCAATAACAAAAAAAGAAATAAATAGATGAAGAGAGAGAAAAAGAAGCACACAAAAAGAAAAGTGTCTCAAAGAGGTCACAAGTGTGAGATCTAAGTGGCATAGCCTAATCGTTGCTCAGAAAAAATCAAATACAAAAAATACTATTATGGACCTGAACACATGGAGTACACAAACATCCGGGGCTTGATACATTTTAAAAGCACACAGGAGAAATAAAAATGACTGTCCAAAAGATAGAACTCTCAAAGCAAGAAAGCTATAGCCTAGAAGAAAAAACAGACTTGGGTGACTATGACAACCTCTACTAGGGATATGAAATCCTGAATGATAGTAGAGAAAGGTTATACTTGGGATTTGGGGAAAAATTTGTCAGGGCTATGAACACTTGACTGGCAATAAAGCTCTTTTCGGGAAACCCTAGTCTACTTGGCGAAGGTTGGAAGTAGCTGGCAAACATTCTGGTTACCACAATCAAATGTCAATAAATGACTACATGTAAACACACACTGGGAAACCAGTGGAAAGCCTTAGATTGGAAGTCATTGAAATATTTTTGACACCAACACCTCTTGGTTTTGTTCTGCTACAAAGCTATAGCCTGGAAGAGTATTGATGATGAAGAAATGCCTTGGTCATTCCTCCTTTTGTCGGGGCTATTGTTTGTGGGTCCACAACACACACCCCATTGTTTTTGGACCTGAGACCATGGAGACCCCCCTTATTTTTTATTTTTGGCCTTTTCATGTCTGCCCCTTCTCGATCCCCAGCAGGTCAGTCTCATTGAAAGATTGTCAACTTATTAAACAAAAAAGAAGATAGCTTTTTTAGTCTTTTGGCCCTTTTGGCGTTTCAGAGGACCAAAGTCCTCCAAATTAATGAAATGGCTAAAAGGATGAAATTTAGTTCTTTCATATTTTTGGCTCCAAAAACAATGAAAGGCTGAAGGTGTC
Organism: Thuja plicata; assembly: GCA_018584345.1. NCBI lineage: Eukaryota > Viridiplantae > Streptophyta > Pinopsida > Cupressales > Cupressaceae > Thuja > Thuja plicata. Next base: position 3,975,756 of record MU223708.1, on the reverse strand, counting down.
TACCTTCAAAATTTCAGTGTTTCAGACCCTGAAACACCAAAAGCATTGACATACCACCTGTGGGTTATAAAATTGGAAAAAAGGCCCTAATAGAAGTCACTTCTCTTTCTTTAATCTCCCGCATCTCAAGAGCTCGTGACTTCATTAAATTTCACCCTTGTTCCTTGTGACTAATCACCCCATGCCTTCGAGCTTTGTTGTGTCTTCCTCCTCCGCTCCTAGCTCCTATGAGGTAGGTTCCTTCCTTGCTGCTTAGCAGTTTTTTCTCTCTTCTTGGTTTAGGTTTAGGGTTTTTTGCACCTGGTGCTTGTCTAGCCTAGTGTGTGCTGACTTCCCCTCCCCCCTGGTATCCTAGGGCTTTTTTGTACCTTCAACTCTGTGGGGAAGTCCCTCCTTGTCAGGTCAAGTCTGGTCTTTCTTGTTTTCTAAGTTAGGTTTTTTTTTTTTTTTTGGGTCGTGACCCTTGTCGCAGGTTTTCAACCTTCGAAAGGCTAAAAAATAGGTTTGGTGTGTCATCCAAGTGTTCCTCAGAGGTTTGGCCTTTTCAGCCTTTTGAACCTCCAAAAGGTCTGAAATGCTGACAAGTCCAAATAATCAAAAATGTTGTCCACTTTAATGAGATTTCGTACTTTTGGAGTCTACATAAACTTTTAGACTTTTACATGACAAAAGGCCTGACAAAGCCTTCTCATCAAAGACTCTTTTTTTGCACTTTTGGCTTGTTTGGACTCTTAACCAATTTTTGGTGCCCACAACCCCGAAAGAGCTAAAAGTGCAAAATCTACATTTCTGGCTACTTAGAGAGCTTTTTACCTCTATTTTCTTAGATTAATTAGTTTTCTTTTAGTTTCCTCTTGATGAAAATACTGATACTTACATTCTCCTTGTAGGGATGCCTGAACAAAAGACAACGTCTCCAATGAAATACCAATACAAGGGAAATACCCTATATTCAAAGGTCAGGAAAAAACACATTGAAATAACCAACACTAACATGGGGAATGTAGACTAGGATAAGTTCCCTGGTACAATGGTCCCAGCCAACAGGGAGATCCAAGGACTGCACTACATTAGTCCTATCTGTCTTGGTAAATGCAGTAGCCCACCTTGTAGCTATCTCATCATCATAGCTAATTATAACCCTGGCCAATCATTACAACTCATATGAAAGAGTAGTCTGAAACACAAAGGGATAGGTGGTACTCGACATAAGGCCAGATATCATAGATGAGGTCTTCCACCTCCATAAAGGCTTATGAAATTGTAAATAATGATTAAATCAAGAAACCTCTCCCCAAAAATAAGATGGATAAGATAAACCTTCGATGGGGATACTTGAAAGATGATATCCAAGCAGCTGTAACATTGATAAGTCGAGTTTATGGACTACCTCAGTCCATCTAACTCAAACACTGGATGATCTTACTAATAGAAAGGATCAAAGGCTATAAAGAAAGGTTTTACTAGGGTTCCATCATCAGTGATAGGTTGGATGAGAAATTGAATGTAGTGAAGCATAACCCCAAGTTCTATATGAGCACCTGCATAGTGTACCAATTGGCAGCACAGGCAGACTACCTAGGTCTTACCAAGAGGGGAATCATAAATTATCCAAATTCTTGGTCCCACATTGTATACCCACACTTAATGAAGAGGGAAAACATGCCAGAGGATTGTAATAATTACAAGATAGTCAATGATGCCTTCATATTTGTAGTCATTCGATCCATTAAGGGTGATTTTGCAAAGAGGATGTCAAAAGAGGCAGCTTCCAAGGTAAGGTCCATCGGGGCCTACTATATACAATTTAGAACATTCACTTACGTCTGTGTAGATGGATCGACCTTAAAACTAAAGAAGCTACCTAGGTATCCATCCAATTGGGTAATCATTTTGGAGATGGCCAGGCAGCTTGCAGATGCCTATGAGCATATAAAGCACAAGAAGAAGCACTGTTTGTATTTTCCTATCTCACTAGGTCCATACACTCTACAAGATATGAAGGTCTATAAATTCTTGGCCTTTGAATGGGATAACTACCCCCTACAACTTTACAAGATAGTACAGACTGATTTTGACCCCATAGGCATGTACAACCATATTATTAGCAAGTTCTACATTAACAAACCATACTTAGAAGATCACTGGATGAACTTTATAGATGATCATGAGGTTAGAATCTGGGATTATTGTGGAATGTCTCATACCTTGGAAAAGGAAGTCTTGAAGACCCCAATTCTCCCAAAAGTTTGGGAGCATGATTTAGATGAGGTCTTAGAAGCCATTTATACAAATGACAAGATATATGATAGGTCCATCATGAATGCGAAGATTGATAAGGATGAAAATGATGATATTGATTTCTGGGCAAGGCATGTGATGAGAACAATGGAGCAATGGATTAAGAGGCCCTACAAGATGAGTCCAATACCTGTGAAAACATTCATGGAGCCACCAAAGAAAGAAGATAAATAGCGAGGGGAGAAGTCTACCATCCCCAAGTATAAAAAGGCACTGCCTCAATAGCTAAGGATGGTATATTGTCATGAGTGACCAGTGGAATATGGTTCTAATTTGAGGCATAAAAAGACAAGGATGATAGGGCATATAGATCCTCCAGTAGGGTTATCATAGGCTCCACCAAGTGAAGGTCCACCCACCTCTGGCCAATCTCCTCCAACCACCGAGGAGGGGAAGAAAACATATAAGAGGAAGAGAAATTTTGTATCTCCACAACTGGAAACCATGTAGGAGGAGCCAGAAGAAGAAGAAGAAGAAGAGGCACATCTAACTAGAAGGAGAAGGAAAGAGAAAGAGACTACTAGGAAACATTAGAAGGAACCAAAAGAAAAAGCTAATCCCTTGGATGCCTTAGGGTCAGATGAGTTCCAAATATTTGACTTTGAAGGTCTAGAAGGCTTTTCAGATCAAGGGTAGGATATACTAGGATACGATATGGGAGCTCAATCCCTCTTTCAAGCCCAAGTGATCATCACTCCACCTCTGGTCCAGTTCACCAATCCATCAATAAATGTGTCTACTATAGAGGTAAGCTCTAGTTCTACCCAAGGGCCTGAGACGCAAGATACAGTGGTAGCTTAGAACGTAGCAATAGAAAAGGTTGTAGGAGAAATTTCTATTTCTATGCCACCACCTCACATCCCTACTCCACCAAATACTCTCCTGCCTCTGATTCCTACTCAACCACCATTGGTCCCAACTCTAATACTGACTCTTCCCCCTTCTATTTATACTCTCCCATCTCCCATTCCAATTCTTCCAACACCTACTCCACCACCATTAGTCCCTCTACCTTACTCCACCCTACCCCCCCAAAGGGTAGTGAGTGCAAAAGATGTATCACCCTTCAAAGAAATGTTGGAGGCCATGAATGGTATTAATTTAGAAGTGTCAATCAATTCATCAAAGGATGAAGGCTAGGACGAAGAGGGAGAAGGTATACTAGCTGAAGAGGATAAGGCAAAAGAAGAAAGGGGAGAAGGATAAATACAAGGGGAAGGAGTGGATGAAGGGGAAGATGAATAAGGAAAGGTGTAGGAGAAAGAGTTGGAGGAAGGAGTGGCCCCAGGATCTAAAAAATTAGCTCCTATCCTCCATGTTTCCCCATATGAGCCATTGACTGCATTTGGAAAACCTACTTTGTTTACCAAAGAAATCCAGCTCAAAAGGAGAACTTATATAGATAAGATAGAAGGGGAAGAGATGAATGTGACATCTATAGGGAAATCCTTCCACCAAACAGTGATTAGTGTGATCGCAAGGATAGTATCCTATGTCACCCAAGACACTAGGGGTCACTAGAAGGAACATATAACAATCCCTCCCACAAACACTTCTCAAACATTAGCCACTCAGAAGATTACACATTCAAGGAGGTGGACTTGTGAAAACCTACTAGAGAAGGGAGCAAGACATTGATAGACTTAGGGCTTAAGCACGCTCTAGGGTTCATGAGTAAAGATGAGGAAACCATTAAATCATTGTTATAATATAACAAATCTCTACAAAGGTACATTCATAAGGTAGTAGGTCCCATTATCCCAAACTTCCTGAAGGCTTCATTACAAACAATGTTAGACAAAGTAGCTACACTAGATTTATCGGCAAGCTTAACCCCTTCCTTCATCCAAGCAAGTGCAGATTGGAGGAATGACTTCAAGAAATATGGAGAGAAAGCTATCAGGTTGGTATTCAGGCCATACAAAACTATTTTGGTTGAAGCTAATTTGTTGATTGATCTGGTGGAGAATGAGGGTGGTTTGGATTCTGAAATAAGTAAATGACAAGCCACCTTCTGAGACTTGGAAGTGATCCAAAAACAATATTTCCAAACTCTAGTCAAAATATATGAGGGAGAGGAACTAGACAACTTTAAGGCATGGATCAAGTGAATAGACAAGACAATCAAGGTCTACAAAAGGTATCTGGCCTCCATGACAGGAAAGCACAATGAAGCCATAGAATGGATAAAAGAGATGGATGTCTTTTTTATAGGGATTGGCCTCCACTTATATAGGGACCAAGACAAACTTTCTCTATGGCCATCGAATGAAGTGGTTCAAAAATTTAGGGATATTCTAGTAGGTGTTAGCACAAAGGAGGCCTTCACCAGATGTTCTATTTAAAAGAAGAAATGCAACGAATGTTTGAACACAAAGAAGAGATCAAGTTCTTCACTTCTGAATTGACTATCTTCAGAGAGAAGCAAGAACAAAGGGTCACCAAGGTGAAGAGAAAAAAGATCAATTATGAAAAGGTCTAGGAGATAGTGTATAGGCTTAGAGCAGCCCATCCAGAGATCTTTCCTGACTGAAACCACAAATTCCACTCAACAGGTTGGCAGGACAATTTTCACACTTAGCCAATTTTATCCCAAGGTAAGTTCAGCTTTTCGGCCTTTCGGCCTTCCAAGTTCTTCAGCCTTTCCGAAATCCTAAATATTTTTTCCTTTTGGCCTTCAATAAGTGGGAATTGCAGACTCCTCCAAGTTTTGGTTTTAACACTTAGAATTTTTGGAGCACTAAAAAGTTTCGGAGTAGAGGTTGGGGTCTGAAAATCTAGGTGTTTCCAGCGAGATCACATTTTTGCACACTAGTTGAACTCCAGATCAGATTCATGGTTAAGTTGAGTTTGTTTTGGAGGGACTAAGGGTCCCTTATCAGTCCCCACCACAAGAAGAGCCTCTAGATGAAGATTCCATGAAGAACTCCAAGAATCAAGAAGAAGATTCCAAGTTCTCAGAAGAAACCCACCTTCTTTTCTCTTTCTTCTCTTGGTGAGTTTGACCCTCCTTGCATGTGAAAAATGATTGTAAATGGATTTAAGAATCCATGCAATTTATCCAGTATCAATTAGCAGTAATTTTCTTTCATCAAAGTTTTATTTTTAGCTTATGTTCATTAATTTAGACTCTCCGATTCCCTAATTTCAAAATTCAGAGTTGTAAATCAAAAAACTCTATATATTGTAATAAAAAATCAATGTAAAGGGTCAAATTATTAATGCAATAAAGATCTACATTTGGTGTTTCATTCATGGTGTGTAAATTGCTGCTACCTATGAGAAATTATTTAATGTATGCTTGCATTATTCATCATTTTCAAAGAGCCTCTTTTTTATTGTGCTTCGAATTTGCGTTTCTTTAGTTGGAGTTTGCTGTTATTTGCTTACCTTGCTGTGACCAATGCATGGAAGAGATCATCTTTGGGATTAACAATAAATCCATCTCGTGGGTGTGCACTTCTTGGTGGCTTCAAGATTTGACAGATTTTGAATATCTTGCATGAGTGAATACATCTTCTCACCAAACACTTGCATCCATGGGGTAGTGAATTGTGACTTTGTCTGATTTATGCTTCGGGGGTTTGTTCCAAATCTCCCCATCATTCAATTCACAACGAATATTTTACAATGGTTTATGTTTGTAGGATTTCATTTTCATCCATTTATTTCATTTCTTGTTACTCTGTTCTCTATTACATCCTATCTTCAATCAACATCTTGGAAAATACAAAATTGCCTTTTATTTACAACACCCATATATGTTAAAATGGAAAATACCAAAAATAACTAAAGTGTTTTGCAGTTTGATGTCTTGAACATACCAACAAAGGCCTCCTCATGAACATTAATATTTATCTTCAACTGAGTAACCAAGCAGGTTGTGACCCGACCTTGGAGAACCTTGGGAATAACCCCTTTATTCTTGCAAGAGAGGAAATCAAATCTCGAGATCCTAGCAAGTTGGCTTGTCAAAACAACGCTCAACACTTAGCATGATAATTTTTTTAAATTTATTTAAATGACAAAGATACAATAAATTTTAAAAAATTATCGTGCTAAGTTAGATTGTCAATATATATATATATATCAGTAAGTATGTGTATGCATCATTATGTTGGCATACTTATTCATTATGTTCATTATTTTTACTTTGTTTTAGGTCTTCTTAATGGATAGAAAATTTGGTATTGAATGTTTTCATTTGGATTCCTTGGAAGAACAGTGCTCCAGATTATTTAATGTGTGTGATGATGACATCAAACATGCTATTCAATACCTTTCGAAACATAATATTGTTGGCTCGCATGTACATGATGGGGTGATCTATAAACTAGTATTTTTTACCCTCTTTCAAGTTATCGGTTAGTTTGAATGGGTCTTGAAGGTGGTTAACCATGTGGTTGTTTCCAACAATTCAGAAAATGTTGCACAGGGGATTCACACGATCAATCCAAACATTATCTCTGGCAGGCTTGGCTCAATTTTTTGTAATAGAGTCGAATTTGAAAATAAAATGGTGGAGGTGTGGGAGATCTTCAAGATATCTTGTGCTAATGATGACTACGCTTCTATGAGTATCTTCCATTGTCACAATCAAGATTTTTTCACTTGTGACGATAAGAATGTTATGATGGACTACTTTTTTGGAGTTAGCATTTTTGTCAATAAACTAGGTCATCTTTAGATCATTACAAAAACTTATCTATCTAATGAACTTTATATCCTTATGCATTATAAATTTCTATCAAATTGCAATTTAAAATGCTCAAAATGTGAAAAGATATGTAAATAAACAAAACATGGTAGGAACATATTTTAATATGATATTGTAGAAATTTCTATGCTATTGAATGTTTGAAAATATATGTAAAGAAACAAAACATGGTAGGAATATATTTTAATTTGATATTATAGCTGGATAATGCTCTGGTAGATATGCATGCCGATGGTGGAACCATGAATAGGGAAATCAAGAGAATTGTTTGACATTATGCCTTAATAGATGCTTACACATGGAAATAATGTTTTTTCATTGAAGCACATTAATATTGAGATTCCTATTAGTAGTAGTTGCAAATGCTCCAATAGATGCACTTGGAAAATATGAAGTTATTATAAATGGAAAATGGACTTTTTGATAGTGTAGCTTCTAGGAGTGGCATCCAATGGAATAAAATGGTCAATATTTTCATTAATATGGCTTTAGAAAAATTTGAGGAAATGCAAATGATGAGGAGATAGCTAAAATCCTCCATATTTTACTACTATTCACACTACTTGCACCGAAATGGAAGCTTTGTAATATTAGATAAGGTTGGAAACACATGCAAAATGTGAAACTGTGGACAATGTACCCAAATCACTTGACACAGTGCCTCAAAGAATTTTTCTCCCAAGATGATAAATTTCTATCAAATTATAGTTTAAAATGCTCAATATGTGAAAGCATAGACTGACTCTACATTGTTTGCATCTGTCTTTCATGCAAGAAAGACACCCTCATCGTTCCTTGTGCAGCAATAGTATATGGAAACAAATTTAAAACTATAGGAAATGAAACATGACCCTACAAATAAATATTTGTACTGGAAATTCAGACTTAAAGATAAGAGATTATCAGGATCAATCTCCACCGAATACATCCTATATTCACATTACTGTTAGTTACTATTGTCCATACCTTATAGGTGATGCCTAAGAGTCATTATTACTGTGAAATTGGAGTAGTTATCTAAGGGTTTGATTATAGGAAACAACTATTCGATATGAAAGTATGTAATTATTGTCCATAATTACTTATAATTACTAGGAAATCATTTCTCTGCTATTTTGGGGGTATTCTGGGAGTTATATTCCATTGTTTACTAATGGAGAGATCTATCTTGATGAATTGAAATTTATCCCAAATAGTCCTTGATTTAGTTTTTGCTTTATTATAGATTTTTGGTATGAGTTACTAATTATCTTATTAGTTTATCAAAAATTAAAGAGAGACATCCCATACATATCAAAACATATATCTATCTATCTATGTGTGTGTGTGTGTGTGTATTCTAAAAAATATACATCCAACTATATACATAGATATACATATATAGGTATTTAGGAGACACAACTTGTGTACATGTAACAGTGTATTTTATTGATAATCAAAGGGAAATAGATGAGGATAACCACCTAGTAGATCAGTGGGCAAGTGGATTTTTCATTTCTTTTCAAACCAAGCAAATAACCCACTAATTGTGGGAAGAACATATCACAAAGAAGATTATATAAATATGAAGGAATAATGGTACATTAAGATAGATGGATATGAATTATCATAGAATAAGAAATTATTGAATACATATACATATATGATATATATTGACACAGATCAATGAAAATCATATATCAATATATATGGTCTAATATAGATACATAATATTAATTTCAGTTACAATAGTGAAATCAGAAAATAGCTATATATATATGCAATCATAATTATACATATATGTATGTTATACTTCATAAGTGAATATACATATACATAATATATAAGATATGTGTGTATGAGAAATATATATTAATAATAGTAAAATCAGATAAAGTTATGTTATATATAGTGAGTATATATAAGAGATTGTGATTATATATACATTTTATAAAGGATAAACAACCTTATATAGTCTATCATATATATTATATGTTAATAAGAATGAAATCAAAATCATGTGTATATAATGTATATATCTAAATGTTCCCTAACATATCTCTGAATGATCTAATATTTACATCTGTGACATATCTCTGAATGATTTAATATATATATTCATTAATAATAATGCATTCATAATCATATTTGTCTATGTTCAAGTTTTTTACTATTTAGCACCTGAAGAGGAAGGGACTAAAGTGTTACCAAGGAGGGGCTTGTATAAATGCAAGCAATCGATCTTATCCCAATAGAGGGTAGGGGTCAATGTTCCGTAAGCCTTCATGATATGGACTTGAACCTATAAACTTTGAGGGAGTCCATTCGCTAGTCTCTGGGCAACTTGGATAAGACCTACACCTTCCATTCATCAAGCCAAATAATAATATGATTGGATATACATGAACTAATGTTACTTCCTATTTATGAATATTTTAAATTGAATTATTGTGTTCTTGGGACATATAGTGTAAGTTCAAATTACATATGTAATAATTATGTCCAACCTAACAGGGGACATTACACTAATTTATCAACAAGAAAATGTCAAAATAGAAAGATGTTAAGACACTTCTTCAACTTGGTCTAACCCACTCTAAGTCTTCAAACACCCTCTCAGGCTTAAGGGCTAGGAACACTTCTCTGATTCTTGGTAAGTTGTGAAACCCTTCACTAGTGAGGTTCTTGATCCAATCTATGGATTTGAACACACTATTTGATCTGTCTAGGTGAGGACTCAACAATCACTTTGATCCCCAAAAACTCACAATACTCCAAACACTATTTCACCTACTAACCCTAGTAGGTCTTTCAGACTGGTTATTGAGTTGTTTAACCTGCTTGGATGATTCCACTGACTTATTGAGGAACATTGAAGATGTTTTCAATGGTATAGAGTGGGTGGTTTTTATTATTGCATGAATTAAGTTAACATAATTCAATTCAAGTATATTAAACATATGTCCTTTTATGCATAAACTAGTTGAATTTACTTTTGACCTCTTCTCATAACAATAATAATAATAGTTTGTGTTTTACATGATTGCACTCCCCAAATCATTACTAGAAATTTTTTGAACATATCTAAATGGAATACACCAAGAAGTACCAAATGATAAATGCTCAATTTTTGTAATGGAAAAGCATCAGAACCATCCATTTCTAGAACTTGATTTTCTATAGTCTTAATGATTTTTCTATAGTCTTAATGATTTTTCTTATTTCTTGTTTTTTTTCCCTTTTTGATTTCCTATGTCTATGCTTGGTGACAAGATTTTGAACATTGTTGAAAAAGTGTGTTTCTTTTTTTGATTATATGATTGATCCTCTCACCTTTCCTTACTTTGTAAATTACATTGTCCCAATCAATTTTTATAGTGTCTTTTAACAGGTTTCATGTTTTTGATTGTGGGGTTCCGCATCGTATTTTTCTCTTGATAAATTAGGCCTTTAATTTAATCAATTTTTCATATACACAGAGACTACACACGCTGATAAAAAATGAGCTATCTAATTTAGGTTTACTATTCATGATTGAAAATGATCGATATTTCTAATGGCTCCTTGGTGTATTCCATTTAAAAATAATCAGGTTTTTATTGCTATTATAAATTTCCCTTTGTGTTGAGAAAATTAGAGTTGAGAAAATGGTTGTTCAGTGTCTGTATCTGCAGGTTGCAACCATATAATCCTTTTTCCACCAACAGTCTAGTCAATGTACAAGTAATGAGTCATTCCATTCAACAAAGACCATGTAGAGGATGCGGATTTCCAATTGAGGGAACATGGAGGTGTGAATATCGAAGTAGAAGGTAATGATCCCATGGAAGAAGATCATGATGATCAAGATGATCATGATGATCAAGATGATGGCACTAGAGAAACTGATGATGATGATGAAGATGACCTTGATGTACCTATACTTGAGAAGGCATACAAGCCCCTATACAAAGGCTCCCAAACAACCCTTCTTTCCATTGTATTTTTGTTGGTGAACTTGAAGGTTATGAATGGTTTATCCAATGTAGCAATCACACTTATGTTAAGGTATTTCATATATGTCATCTTTTTTAGTCAAAATTTCCTTATAGTTAACAAAGGCTGAATCATGTACCAATCAATATTCTTTATATTAACCAATTATATTTAATTTGGTTGTAGGTTGATAGGTGAGTGTTTGTTACCACCATCAAACATTCTACCTTACTTGTACTGAGAATTATCTGCCATTATGAAAGATATTGGAATGGAGTATCAAACAATACATGCATGTTTGAATGATCATATTATATATCATAAACAACATGAATTTGCAATAGGATGCCCTGATTGTCATATTAGTAGATATCAATCAGATCAAATAACAAAAAAGGTGTCTCACAAGGTTCTTCCGTATATTCCCATTATTCCACGTCTACAACAATTATTCAGGTGCACTATCTTGGTACAATTCATGGATTACCACACACACAATAGAAGTCAATTTGACAATATGAAAATGCCTACGGATGGTTCAGCATTCAAGGAAATAGAGTAAACATGGCCACACTTTAAACAAGAACCTCGTAATCTCAGGCTTTCACTAGCAGTGGACAGTGTCAGTCTGTTTGGAGAGATGAGATCTGTTTACTCAATGTGGCCTATTTTTGTTATCAACAATAAAATTCCTCCTTGGATGTCAATAAAGAGGGAGCACATAATGTTGGCAATGATTTTTCCAGGTATTTTTTCATTTAATAGTCATCTAAATTAATTTATTATAAATAATCCATCAAAATAGTCATAATAATTATGTAATATTTTTGTTCATTCAACTAGGTAAGTACCAAGTTAAAGATATGAATGTATATATTGAGCCCCTTATCAATGAGATAATGGTGTTATGGAATGGGGTCACTATGTATGACATCTCTAGGCCAATATGTCAAAGACAATTTCAATTCCATGCAATTCTTGCATGGACAATACATGATGCCCCTGGGCTAACACATTTTTTTGGTATGTTCTCTTATTAACACCTCTTTTTTGGTATGTTATAGTGGTAACACAAAATTAAAATATTTAATACAATTACACATGATCTTGTAGGTCTTCAGACAAAGCAAAAATTTACAAGTCTAGTTTGTGGTCCAAAGATGAAATCTCGTCATTCAAAAAGTTTAGGAAAGCAGGTGTCCGATGAGTATAGACACTTTCTCCATAGAAATCATAAGTACCAAATTACCGAAAACCATCTTTTCAATGGGAAAGAAGAGACTAAATCAAAGCCATAGAGAATGACACCTCACCTATGGAAGTTGGAATACACTAGAATAAATTGTCGAGGTAATGTCATTCCATCTGATGGTTCTTGTTTGAAATTTATATTTTGATATTCTGTTTTGTTTACTGATGATGTAATTGATGCTCGTGAAGGTCATCAAGGCATCAATGAACAACTTCCAAAAGGATGAAAAATTTATCCTACACAATTTAGTAGGTTGTCATACTACGAGAAACTCCCAATCGTGCATTTGTTTGATGCTATGCATATTAGAAAGAATGTAACAGAGACATTATGGAAAATATTGGATGGAAGGTGTGACAAAGAAAAAATTATCAAAGTTTGTAGTGAAATTGAGGAATCCAACCATGCAATAAAAAATCTCATTTGATCAAATAAAAATGGAGAATAGAGTGATATATGTGCCCTTACTTGGTTATTATCAGAGCAGCAGAGCAATGCTATAAAAGAAGTCATACAAAAAAATACGTTTTCCCACAGGATTTGCCGCGAACATAAACAATCTCATATCAAAGAAAAGTGAATTTGGGCTAGGGATGAAAACACATGATTAGCATACATTTATTAAGGTAATTCATGTTATTTTTTATTCACTATATATTTTTATACTGCATGTAGTTTTCATTGTATTATTTTATAAAATATTGAAAGATCATTTTACAATTATTGCAGTATGTTCTGCCTCCATCTCTCTAACACCACTTCAAAAATAGTGTCAAACAAGTTATATATGATCTTGGAAAATACATGAGGTGGTTTTCATCGAAAAAAATCTATAAAGAAGATATAAAATATTGGAAGAGAAAAATTCCTCATCTTATGTGTGAAATGCAAAAGTGCCTACCTTCAAATTTTTTCAATGCACAAGAACACTACCTCATACATCAAGTTGAGGAGATTGAATTGTGTGGACCTGTACAAACTAGGTCAATGTGGATGGTTGAGAGGAACTTGAAATTTTTGAAGGGCTTGGTTCGACAGAGAGCACATCTTGAGGTTTCTATGGTGGAGGGATATATGGTATACCAGACCATGGTGTACATTAGTGAATATCTTCCTAAGTTTCCTACACAAAGATCCATGTAGATCATATTTAGGATCCCAACTCGATTAAAAAATTTGAAGGGGAGTACTTGACGGGGAAAGGTAGATTGACGAAAGTGAGAGGTAATTATATGATGTTATTGCAGTTAATTAATTCTCATAAATCTTCAATATAAGTTATTTGTAATTGGTATATTTGTTTTATACAGTTGGTCGAGAGTTGGATGCAATACATTTGTATATTTTGAACAATCTTGTTTGGATGACGATATGGATTGAACGATGTCAAAAAAATGGTTTCTCATTAACATGGGAATGTGTTGCTTCATTGGTTAGAGAAGCTCATCGTAATGGAGATTCCAATGTTACGCCAATGGTAATTGATCTAGCATATAGTTTAAGAGGTAGATAGGTACATAAAAATTTATTAATGATCATGATCCATATATTTCATATCAACTCAGGATGTAAATAATTTTTACATGCTTGAAAAATTGTAGGTCAAGCACCACAAAGCTATGTACTATCATAGCCACAAATTTTGCATAAAAAAGTTGGATGACACGAAGAAAAATTGTGATTATGGGATTGTAACCACCTAGATTTGGTCTGCTCTGACCATAGACCTTATTTTCCCTAAGTGTGATCATACCCCCAATTATGTTCAAACGACCCTGTTACTGCTTGGCATAATTCTTTTGAAATCAATTTAATGTCCTAAGGTGATCAAATCACTAAATTAATTACTTTTAGCCAAAATCAAAATCAATCAAATACATAGCTAAAATGATTAATTTACAAGGAATTAAATGAAATCCTAAATCAATTTCTCACTTGCAAAAGGAGCCCATTCCCCTAGCCTAATTAATTTAATTAAATTGGCTATAGTCTTATTGATTATTAAAAATCAATTAAAAGCTTAAATAATTAATATTTCTATTTTTGAATGAATTAAATAAGTTTTATTCATTTCATTAATATTCCTCTAAACCCAAACCTAACCCACTTCAACCACTTGGACTCTTGGTTAAAACCTATCCCAACCCATTCATCCTTGCTAAAACTAATTCTAATCCTAATTCTATCCTAACCCGCCTCCTAATGTTGTCACATTCCATTAAGGAGTGATTAAGGACTCAACCCACTTGAGAAAGTCAAAGAATCTCAAGATTCCTTTCCTCGAGTCCACCTTCTCAAGCTTGACTTGTACCCATACCCATGCCTCTTAATTTCTCAAATTTAATGCATTTGCCTCCACCATGCTTCATTAATGCCCAAGGCATTAATGCCTCTTACACCTCATTAATGAGTTTTTCAACTCTATTAATGCACCTTGTCCCCCCCCTCTCTCCTCATTTCTTCTATAAATAGAAGGGGTTTTTGAGCATAAATAAGCCTGATAATTTAGATTGAAAATACAATGTTATGCTGTTAAGATTTAGATAGTTTCATTTTACTTCATAGCTTCATTATCATGCATGGTTATAATGTTCATTTTTAGAGATAATATGCATGCTTAATGGTTAAATAGTTTATTTTAACTCAAATCTTTCATGCTAAGTCGTATATGTCATTGATAGTAGCATAATCTGAGGGCTGTTATGTTGCTTATCATACTCTTCTTAGTTAGAAAGCAATAGGTCAATTTTAGTGTTTTATATGCTCTTCTAACCATGTTTTCCACTAACGTAATGATCTATTGAAGTGTTGTGTTGCAGGTAACAGGTGCAATATTTCACACACATAGGGATAATTGTGGTCTTCAAGGTCACTAATATTTCATCTAGAAATGACATACATCCTCAACAATCTCAAAATTGCTACTATGAAATCTTGGATGATATACTTGAGTGCAACTTTAACTCCTTCAAATTAGTTCTATTCCTCGTCAAATGGGACAGGCTACGACTGAATCAAAATGATCTTGATAGAACTATTATTCAACATGATAATAGATTTACAATGATTAATACAAGGTCATTTGAGCCAGTTGGAGATGAGCCCTATGTTCTTCCAAGCCAATGTGAGCAAGTGTTTTACTTAGAGGTTCCACATAAATCGGGTTGGTCACTTGTTTTTAGACATGATCCAGGAGGAAGACTGACAAAGTTTAATGTGATGGAAGAAGAAGATACTGAAGATGAAGATGATGAAGAAGATGCTGAAGAAGAAGAAGATGATGGTGGTGGTGGTGGTGATTATTATGGTGGTGGTGGTGATGATGATGATGACGACGACGACGACGACGACGAGGATGATGATGATGATGATGATGATGATGATGATGATGATGATGATGATGGATGAAGAGGATGATCAATGACATGATTGAAATGTACAAGGTATGTGATTTAATTATATATATATATTTATGTTTATTAGTATATATATATTTAATATTGATTTATTGATGTATTCAACTCTAATGGAATGCTATAATTAATTCATTACGTTCAATTCTAATGATTACAACATATGTGATTTATGATAACCAATGTATTGCTTATGATGCTCAATTAATTGATGTTGATTACATGTATATATATTTTTTGATTGTCAACCTTTCTGGAAATAGGCAATTGACTACACACATCATCACCCCTTCTATTGACGATCTTGCATTCCATATATAAGGTAAAGGTAATTTGTTCATGTTTACGATCTTTCATATTGTTCATGTTGTCTTCTACATAATTTGTAGCATATGTATCATGTCTTCTACACAGTGACATGGATCAACAGGTATAAGTCAATAAACCCTATAGAAATAGTTTATTAATTGATTTCTTTCTCTTTACACCCATATTCATTGAGTGGTTTAATAATTAGTTATTAAATTGCTTATGATTTAACACTACTACCCTCAACATCAATTTTATGGTCAACTTCATCAACATTACCCTCATTTAGCAAAATATATTGCTCCTTACCAGCTATATATCTCATTTGATGGATTGCAGGAACCACCAAATAGGTACTTGTCAAATTTATCTTCATCGAATGAGGGATATGTGGGAATGGTAGATGAAATTTTGACATGTAGTATGACTAAAATAGGGAGATCAACTAGAGGTCAAAATATTAAAAAAATATTCAATAAACGCATGCAATTTTTCCTTGCTAAAGGGGGGTCATGTTCTTATGATGATGAGACCAAAGGAAACATAAAGGTGCCCTTTGTTGGAAATTTATAAATTTTTTGTATATGTGATTTAGTTTTTGGTTATCATTTATGGTAACACATCTGGGTTTCAGACTGATTCCTATAAAGATAAGTTTTGATGATTCATAAATTGACTAAGTATAGAAGCAAAGATACAAAAGTGTTTTAGATGTTGAAGATCATTTAGGGAAAGAGAGTTTAGAGGAATATAGTATGGGGTATGTATGACCTCCACCTAGGATCAATTTGGTTTTGGTTAAGTCTATGATGATTTATAAAAAATTGAAGACAAATAGATTGCAGCAGAACAATGATACAAAGCAGTTGGATAGTAGCGAAGATTGAGGGACTATGACTTGGACTCCAAGCAATCAAAGTTGTAATTTGGTTGTTTATAACCTACACATTGACTATGCAAGAGCGCTGACTATGCATTTGATATTTACTATATTAAATGTATTCTGTATTGAAGGCCAACTTTGTAATATTTGTAAAATTTATTTTTGAGAGCCGACTTTGTAAAGTTGTGAGATATATATGTAAGATCTTTTTGATAAAGATAGATATTGGTTTTGATGGTGATTTGGATGAATGATTGAGTGAATAGGAGATCAGAGAATGATAGATATCATTGAAGAACTATAAAGGAACTATCTAAGCATGAGTGTTTCTTGTTTTGTTAATGACAGAGAACATTTTGTAACCCGAATTACTTTATAAGAGATGTAAGCTCAGTTGGCCCCTAACAGGGTGTTGTGAACCTTTAACAGGGTTGTAATTCCTTTAAAAAGGAAATGTGCTATGTAATATTCAGCTCCTAATAGGGAAATTATACTTTAGTACATTATTGTGGGTACCATCCCCACCAGGGTTTTCCCTTGGCCAGGGTTTCCTCAAAAAAACAATATGGTGTTATGAGTACTATGTCATTTTCTAATGTTCTTTTCTTTACTACAAGTTTTTAGTTAATATCTAAATGGTTGAATAATTTAATAAAGTTCTATAATACTAATTTTCCCCCAAAGTTTTATCCAATCCTAACAATTGGTATTAGAGCTTTTGGCCTTGAAGAGAAAGTATAATAGCTTGAGGGAGATCAGAATGGATTTGGACAGTTTGCAAGAATACTTCAATGCTGCAATTGAAGACCTTGACAAAGCAAAGGTAAAAAATAGAGAATTGAGATTCAACATGTGAAGAGCTAAGAAATTTATAAAGAAACTCAAAGAACAACTTGAGCTTTCCAGAAATCAAAGACAATATCTTATGGTTCAGATAAAAGAGGATTCAGATGAAGACAATTTATATCAGGTGAAGAAACTAAAAGAAGAGAATGAAACTCTAAATTTTGAAAATGAGACTATGGATAAATAAATAAAGGTACAGAAGGATGCTAAGAAGAAAGTTGAAGAAGCTTTAAACATTGCATTAGATCAATTGAAGAATGAGGCTGACAACTACAAGAACAAGTATCTAGAAATGGAAAAATACAATTAGATTATAAAAAGTGAACTTGTTGAAGAAAACAAAATTCCTTAAGAAACTTCACACCAATAGTGAATTGATTGATGAACAGAGAGACAAACAAAAACCTAAAGCTGATATGACTGGTATTGGCTTCAATGAAGCTGAATGTTTAAAGAATCGGGAAGAGAAATCAAATGAGAAGATTGATGCTGAGAAACCTTCTATTGAAGAACCTAAAGAGTAGATTAGACCCTTCAGAGGTAGATGCTTTGGTTGCAACATATATGGACACTTAAAGAGAGACTGTAGAGGTAAAGCCCATTTTAGAACTTTTTCTAGCTATTGTTTTAACTATAATGGATATGGGCACAAGAAAGCAAAATGCAGAAAACCCAATCAATTAGGATATAGACAAGACAATGGAAGATAATCTACAGTGAAACCCACATGCTACAAATGTAATAACATTGGACATATTGTGAAGTACTATAAGCCGCAAGTTAATTAGGAAAGAAGACCTCCTATATGTTACAAATGAAATAATCTAGGACATATAGCAAAGTTTTGCTGGTATAATAGATCAGACAACAGAAGAGTACCACCTCCTATGAATTCATAGAAGAATGCAACTGAAACTGGTAAGAGTGTTGCAGATGTGAAGAGTGATTTTGATTTTTTTTTTAAGAAATTAAAAGATAAAAACAATGGTAAGATATGGAAGATCAAAGAAACAAGTGAGATATCAGTTCAGGGAGAGTTAGTAGATGCTACTAGATCTTCGCCTGATGGTATCAAAATAGAATCAACCTAGTTGGTCAATCATGGCCTTAGGGGGAGAATTAGATACAGACCTCAGAATATATCCTGCCCCAAAATTTGTGGATTGAGCTTGATTGAGAATGGGTATAAACTTGGCCGACATCATGAAATGTACATCTAAGAGCGCAACATCAGCCAACACATATATTTTGTTTGCGAGATCTAACAGCTGACTGGATAGCTTTGAGTAAAAGTGAAATTTATGACGTAAAATTGTATAAAGCACCATTTGATGACCTATTTCTTTACCATTTGATGAAGAGAAAGCTAAGGAGATCAGAGAGAAGAGAGATTCAAACTATTCTACATTGGTCGTACATGATTGATTGAAGCATAAACTCAAAATTCAGTGGAAGAAAGGTATTTACATCATCTAGCTATGGATGCACATATTATTTTCAATGTTGTAGATCAACCTAGGTACAAATTTAAGTTACATTCATTCAATTCATGTGAAGAGGATCCAGAGGGAGCATTTTCCCAAACCCTGTATGGTGTATTACACGTAGAAGATATTAGGGCTTACATACATTATAAGTATGATATACTAGGAATCGATGATATATCAACTAAGATGGAGTATATGACTGATAATGGAATCATAATAGAAGAATACAAACACATTGATTAGCTAAGCATAATGAAAATTATGGACTTATGTGAATTCGATGAAGATGAATGGTTTAAGATACTATTAAGCAGGGTTCATGATCAGTTTATTTGGATAGGTGATCAACCTGTGAAGATTTGTAGTGACCTAATCCATGAAATCACTAGAATGGACAACACCAGAGTCATCCTTATTGTAGAGAAACATGTAAAGAAAGAAGTTGAAACCCTAACTCATTTCAAATGGGACAGACGGGAAATGACAGTGAATGACATCTTTCAATAAGATGTGAGATTGATTGATATGATACTTGGGTACAAATTCCACTACAGTAGCAGACCTAACACAATATCTACTGGAGTAATCATGATGGCATGTGGAATGGTGAAGGAGAATGTGAAATATAACCTATGCGAAGTTCTGGCACAACAATTCCTTGAAAATGTGAATCTAGTGAAGAAGGACAAAACTAAGACCTTCAAATTTGGTTCATTGTTGATGCATATGTTTATTCATATTGAGCACAAATTTATTGGCTTACATCCTAGTGGTTGGAAATCTAGGATACCTACTAGTATTCTAATTTCGAGAGTTACAAGAGAGAAAAACTACTTGGGTTGATGGAGAATTTTTTTCTATGATCAAAATCCTACAAAGACAGATGAAGACCAGATACAAGATACATGAGGAAATTTTTGAAAATTACAAGGATACAATCTATTTCATGGTTGAAACTGATTGTGTATGTTTTGAAGCAGTCATACCCAGAAAGAAATGGTGTTATCCCATGGGTTATGAAGTAGGTTCTAAGGTACTTACCATGCAATTAGAACATGTTCTTGCATTATAAATTGATACATCAAAGGAAACATGGGGAACATATGAGGAGAAGTCAGAAAAGGTGAGAGAAGAACATACTAGAGGTCCAAGGAAAAGAAAGATTGAGAACCTTGTACATGAATGTGGTGTAAAAGCTGGGTTGACAAAAGAAGAACTCAAAGAAGTGAAAAATAAGATGATAGCAATATCTATTGGAATAGAAAGTGGAAGTACTACAACCCATCCCACTCCTGAGGTAGTTATGGTAGAAAGTCCACCTCCTCAAAAAGAACAAACAACATAAGCAGAGAACATTACTTCTAGAGTCACTAGATCAAGCATTAAGACATCTCCTAAAGGGAAAAGCACAGTAAAAGAAGAGAAGAAAATAGAGAAGCACTTGTGGAAGCCTGGCATGAAGATGATAGAGAATAGAGAAATAGAACAAGGTAAATTAGTCACAATTGATAAATACTATGGCAGGTATGAAGAATCAAACAAGATTAAGATTGAAGACATTGTGCTTGAACATTTACTTACTTTCAAAAAGACTCTTTTAGAAATTGAAGGAAGTATACCTATAGACTTGTATGGGAGATTGGAGATAAGAAAACATGTAGCATAGATTGAAGATGATACAATTAGGAACCAAGAAATTGATAACATGCTGCATGTGATATATGCACAAGAAATGGATAGAATATACAAGGAATTAAAACCTCTGTTATGGACCAAGGTGAGATTATTGAAAATCATGGTGAGGAAGTATGATGAAGTCATTGAGGAAACACATAAGGCATTGGAGAAGATATTGATGAATACTACTTCGGATAAGCCCCCACCTCCTTAGACCACTTTGCCAACACAATTGGGAATGGGTGAAAGCTCAAAAGCAATAGAGACAAATACTGAGAAGAGCGAAGTAGATCCACCACTAGGTTTCTATGTTTCTGGTGTGGTAGTAACTCTTGACACATCTCAATATGAAAAGGACCCTTTTGCAGGGAATATGGACACTTCTATAGTAGATGAAGCTAAACACAAAGAGGAAGAAGAGAAGAAGAAGGAACAAGAACAGAAGAAAGAACAACA
This sequence comes from Thuja plicata, assembly GCA_018584345.1. Lineage (NCBI taxonomy): Eukaryota > Viridiplantae > Streptophyta > Pinopsida > Cupressales > Cupressaceae > Thuja > Thuja plicata. The sequence continues at coordinate 3,954,461 of MU223708.1, read as the reverse complement.
AGAGGATGAAAAGAAAGAGGTAAACACATCATCCATCTCATTGTTGGCAAGCAGTGATGTAAATTTTTATAGCATGGATGAAGTTGAATTGGTCAAATTGGCATTTACTCCATTTAACAAAGCCAAGGAAAGATCAAAATAGAAAGGATACAAAAAGGATAAAGTAATTACAAGAGAAATTCATACTATGAACAAATTGCTTCTAGTACCTATTGTTTTCTAGCACAAATATGACATTGAAAATCTGAGAATAACACTTGATGAATTTGATGGGCACTATGAGAATTTGTTAAAGATTGTAGAGGAGAAGGAAGAGAAGACATATTTAGAGAAGAAGTTAACAATAGTCTGCAAGTCTATCACATGGGACTTAGGCATTGTGAAAACTTGTTTGACAAATGAAAAGAACTGCATTGGACATGAGAGAAAATTGTTTAGTTGTTGTATGAATCCAATTAGGCATGTTCAGAATGTAGAAGAAATTATTTCCAAAGAGAGGGAAACTCTAAATAGTATGATGAACAGTTGTGAAACATATTCACAATCCACAAAAGAGTTAGACAAGGAAGTCACAATAATTTTGGCTAAAATTGGTGTATTGGATAATCAGAAAGGGAGAGTATTGACAAGATTTAATCTGCTAAAGATCTTTATCACTCCTAAGATATCCATACTTGAGGTTCATATCTCAGACTTGGAGAAAGTGATAGATTCACTAACTAAATCTATGCCCACAGAATTGAAAGAAGTTGAGACCACATCATTTTCACTGAATGGCTTAATTCATATTAGCCAAATATTGTTCAAAACATGGAATGTAGAAGTGAAGATCTTCAAAGATTCTTTTCAGGATATTCTGAAATTGGTGAGCAAGCACTAAAACCTATCATTTTGTATGCACCTTTTTCATTGTTGTCAAAGGGGGAGAAAATAAAAAATATATATAAAAAAAAGAGAAGAGAAAAGAAAATAGAAAAGAGACAAGAAGAGGATAGGAAGATTATAGAGGAGACAATTTTGTTGGAACACTTTTTGTTGTTAAGTGTTGCCATCAATGCCAAAGGAAAAGATTGTTGGAAAGTGATCAATTTTGTGTATATGTGATTCAATTTTTGATTGCCATTTATGGAAACACATCTAGGTTTCAGATCAATTCCTATAAAGATAGTTTTGATGATTCATAAATTGACTAAGTAGAGAAGCAGAGATATAAAAGTGTTTTAGATGTCGAAGATTGAGATCAATGATTTAGGGAAAGATAGATTAGAGGAAGACATTATGGGGTATTTATGACCTCCACCTAAGATCTATTTGGTTTTAGTTAAGTCTATGGTGAGTTAGAAATAATTGAAGATAGACATACTACAACAGAACAACGATACATAGCAGTTGGACAGTAGTGAAGATTGAGGGAGTATGACTTGGACTCCAGGAAATCAATGTTGTATTTTGGTTGTTGATAACCTACACATGGACTATGCAAGAGGACCGAATATGAATTTGATATTTACTATATTAAATGTATTCTTTATTGAAGGACGACTTTGAAATATTTGTAAAATTCATTTTTGAGAGCCAACTTTGTAAATTTGTGAGATATATATGTAAGATCTTTTTGATAAAGATAGATATTGGTTTTGATGGTGAGTTGGATGAATGATTGAGAAAATAGCAGAGAAAAGAATGAAAGAGATCATTTAAGAACTATAAAGGAACTATCTAAGCACCAGTGTTTCTTTTTTGGTTCATGAATGAGAACACTTTGTAACTCGAATTACCTTGTAAGAGCTGTAAGCTTAGTTGGCCCCCTAACAGGGTGTTGTGAACCTTTAACAAGGTTGTAATTCCTTTAAAAAGGAAATGTGCTATGTAATATTCAGCTCCTAACAGGGCTAGGTCTCTTAACAGGGACATTATACTTTAGTACATGCTTGTGGGTACCATCCCCATCAGCGTTTTCCCTTGGCTAGGGTTTCCATCCTCATTTACATGGTTTGGGAATATTTCCATGGATGGGATAAAGGTATTTTACAATAAAGTTTTTGAATTGATGGAGTTTGTCAGACCTTGTTACAATTGCCACGATTGGATGCGGATTTCTCAATATTAAAAAAGTATGCACAGGTATGCACTATCATCAAATTATATACAATGGAAAGATAATGGTCAAAGTAAAAAAATTTCTATGTACATTGATGGGAGACCAAAAACAACATGTAATATTGCGGGTTTTATAAATAGTACATTACCTACAAAAACTAATAAGCAACCCAATTGCATATTTGAGGTGCATAAGGGGAATCATGTTTTTGTATGTGCGATAAAATCAATAAGTGCAAGGGAAAAACTGCTAATAAATTACCATTTGAATCACATGGATAAAAACAAAGTTACTATCAAGGGGGGGTAAGTTCTATATACCATTTAAACTAACCTCAAGTTTATGACTCCAATATACCATTTTATTAATAAGTTTTTTTTCTTAGTCTATTACTTTCAGTTCGGTGAAGTTTTTATATTTAATCTTTGTCACAGGATGGCATGGATCCCCCACATGATAGAGGCGGAGAGGATGCTCCACCCACCCATTATTCAGCAAAGGTAAACCTTATTGTAGTTGTACAAATTATATAGTTGAAAAATGTTATATTATTATGTTCTTTTATGTAGGGTTTTGGAGTTATTCTGATAGTTTTATTGATATTCCTATCACAAATTGATGTTTAGGATAGGGGGAAAGCACCTACAACAACAAAGGAAATAGCTCATGTAGACATAGATGAGCTCCTAGATTTACTTAACCCTTTGAATATGGTGAAGAAAAAATTAAAAAGTCTTTGCAAAAATTATGAAAATTTTGGATGATCCAAATCCAACCGAGGATATGGTGACAAGGACACATGAGTTGATGTTGCAAGCACGCCATTATCAAGTAAGCAGTAATGAATCTTTATTTATAACAAAAGTTCAATAAAGGGTTATATTTTATAATCTTTTATGTCATGAGATAAAATATGTATGTGTTCTTGCTACAAGATTTTTTGGTTGGTCAAGTACCTGGTCATAGACATCACATTGATGTCGGTACTAGAAGAACTCTCACTTCAGGTAAAATAATCCTTAAGTTAATAAGTTACAAGGAATTTTTTCTTTGGAACATTCTAAAACTTCATTGGACTTACTGATTAGAAGTGTACATTTTTCATTGGACTTATTGATAGCGTAAATATAGCTATAGGAAAAGGTACAGTTACAACTAATTCAAAATCTTTGCTAACAATGTTTTGTTCAGGTCATCAAGTGAGCCAGGTGACTCCTCCTAGAAGGACCAACCATCTTGGAGAGCCGAGTGTAATGTCAGCAACAAGGAGCATGCAAACATTAACTCCTTCATGGTCTATGCCTGCTAAATCCTTATTTTTCTATATTTAGTTTTGTGTTAATTATGATTTGATAATTTGTACTTTAATCTTGGGTGCATCTCATAGTGGATTAATTTTCTATAGTAGGAGATACACTGGTGACTACTACACCAGATACAGATCAGAGTACCTATACTGGTGATAATTCACCACCATTTCTTGGATGTACCTGTGTTTCTAGCATGGGAGTTATGCAGACATCATTGTTGATAGATGATAAAGAATTGATGCCTTTAAAATGTCCTAAGCTTCTAGGTACTTTAAAATTATTATTATTTATATTTATATTGTAATTTACTTATTCATAACAAGCTTTGGATTGATGATCACATGACATTTTTGTAGGGAATGATTCTTTTTATAAAGCGCTTCATGACTTGACATTAAAGATATTCGGGCCCACCATACATACAAGGTGGAAAATCATAAGCGAACTAACCCTATCCTACTATTTTTATTTCATATCATTAATCAGTACAATATTTTTCCATTCATTCCATTTCTTTTACTATATTCATGGTATGCAACTTTAGTTAATTTTTCTATCTAACAATTTTTTGTTTTTTCTTAAGAGGTGGAACTTACAAGAAAAACAATTAAAAGAACAAATCATAAAATATTTACAACATGAGTCTGGTAATAACATTTTTGGGGAGATTTTTTTATAGAAAAAGCTATGAAACATCTTAAGACTGTGAGGGACACATATAGAAGGAGTCTTGTCCACAACCCAAAGTATGAGTGTCCTCCCTTTATTTCAGTGAGGCATTGGAATGAATTCATTTTGGATGCAAAGGAGAAAGGGGATACTCAAAGAGGAATTGCACCACCAAATGAGAAAAGAAGGTATGTGATAGTATTAACTACTAGTAATGTAATTATGCACTAATTAGTGTTCTTTATATCTATATAATCTAACATATTTCAAACTCTTCATAGGTTGCAGGACACATCAAAGGCTACAAAGGCCAGACTACAAAAGATTGGCCAACACAAATTTGGCTCTGGTGGTTATTCAAAATTCAAGCACAAATTGTAAGTAGCAGTAAATGAAATTATGGATCTCAATTTTTATAAACTGCAAATAATTTTGTTTAATAAAAAAATGCAGGGCTCAAAATTTAATTTAGAGGCCACCAAAGAACACAAAAATATTGCCTTCAAGGAAGGCTATCAAGCTGTGGCTGAACACCTACGCCAAGCTTCCACTAGCCCAACCCAAGAGTCTCCTAGTGCATCAGTTGAACATGTAAATATGCCAAATGAAAAATATTTGAAATTGAATACTTGAGAAACAATCTATTTGATGTTAACTTAGAACATAAATTAACTATTTTTTTTAATGAAAACAATGATAACAATGTGCATGGCATTGCAATGCAGCCTCGTAATCCTAACAAAGAACCTACGCCGCATGACGATGGCCCTGATGTGCATCACAGTGTCAATGGAGGTGTTCATTTGCTATTGAAAATTAATTATGTAATTATTAATACAATTTAACTTCTAAAATTGAAATTTGTGTATATTTTAGAGCATACAAAACATCATGCTGAACGAGTGGAGGATGTTCAAAGTGATGACCATGTTGACTTTGGGGATGACAAAAATGTTATTGTAGATGATGTAGCATAGTCAGGTAAAGAAAATCAATGTTTTGTTCTTTAAAATTTCTTTTTTGATTTATAGTTATTTTAATTAATGAAATACTTGTAACACTAATATAAAATGGTGTGAATTTAAACAATATATTTGTTATTGCAGCGAACCCCCCTTGGGAGTAGTAGCATAGTCTTCTTGAGCACATGATGAGGAGACATGTGTTGAGATCAGATTTAGTAGAGGAGGGGAATGACGAGGATCTTGATGCCCCGCTTAGCCGTTACGCTAAAAAAGAAAACAAGAAACCAAAAAAGAAATGATTGCAATTAACATGTTTTGCTAATGAAAGAACCTTGTCTTAATGAATGTTATTTTTTACTACTAGTAAATGTTGATGAATGATGTGTTAATGAATTATTCATGAATGTTGTGTATGAATGAATTTTATGTGTTAATGAATTTTATGTGAGTATAATGATTGAATTTAGGGAATAGATTATTTATATAAGATGAATACATGAACTCTATTTAGAGGAAGAAAATTAGTGGTATACAGTGATACAACATAATAAACTCTATTTTTATACCCTTACTATGATGAACCTAGATTGATCTGGTTTGAGAATATGAAGTCAAACTATGAAGTCTCTGAGCATGAACATAGGTAAGGCCATCAATGATGAGCTCTCGAGACTTAGGTCCAGTCTCATAGGGTTAGTCAAATGGTTCTCACTATTCATAAATTGTAATTCCAATCCCTTATGAATGGCATGAATTACATTGCTCTTATGCATTTTATAAATTAGGTAAAAATAAACCTTTGAGGCTCTTTTTATACCCTTACTATGATGAACCTAGATTGATCTAGTTCAAGACTATGAAGTCAAACTACGAAGTCTCTAAGAATGAACATAGGCAAGGCCATCAATGATGAGCCCCTGAGACTTAGGTCTAGTCCCATAGGGTTTCTCAAATGGTTCCACACACACACACATGCGCGCACACACACATAACCTATACAAAATATACTGAGATGATGAATGATGAAGAATATTTTAAAATTTTCATTTGATGATGATTATGAAGAAGATTTGAAAATTTTGCACCAATCTGAATTAGATCAATCATCATTTTCAAATCTTCTTCATCAATCACCACCAACCATTTTCCAAGAGCAAAACCTTTTTCTATATGAATCTTGGTTTATATTTCCCTGTACTCCTGATGCAAAATGTTTCCATGAAGTACATCAGGGGTATAATGCATTCAACCAAAAGGCTCTGGAGGCTGCTAAGTCTTTTGTACTAGAAAACACCTTTTTCTTGGTAATTTGAAGCCATTAATGGAAACTTACAATTCTAAACAATTAGTATACCATTGATGGCTTCATAATTATTAAGTGAAAGGGAGTTCTATGATTTGGAGCCCCCTTTGGTGAACATCCTTCAAGTATGACTTCAAGAATTGGATGCCCAAAGATAGGAAGAGACAAATACAAATAGACATTGGTTGTATTTGAAGCCAGGTAATTTGACTAAATTAAGTTTATATTCTTGTAGTTTGTCTATTGATATTGGGTTGTAACCATAATAAAACAAATGCATTTATCATGTAAAACCATCTCTATCTGGAAAAACCACCTTGCCTGCACTTGGAAGGAACTATGCTACACTCCAGCTCTTGTTTTATTTTGGAATTATTCATGCAGGTTTGTACTCATCATAGAATTGAATGGGTGGATGATGGATTATTATATTTTTGTGAGATTCATTCATAGATTAGAATGAACTCAAGGTTGTGCTTTATCATCCTATGCATATTTCTTCCTTTCAAATGTGAATACGATAAAGAAGCACAACCTTGATTTTGTTCCACCACAAAAGCATGGTCCAAATGCTACAGGACAACCTAAACGTAAATCTCTTTCCTCAGAAGAATAATAAATTATAATCAAAAGAGGGAGAGTGATGTTGACTACCAACTGAAATTGTGGTATGATATGAAAAGAAAGTGTGTAATTGAACGTAAATGTAGAATACACGATGTAAATAATTATGAGGAACTCCCTAACAAAGAAAATAAATAGGTTGAAGCTGAAATAAAATAATATTGTTGAACAAGAGAAAGAAAATTGATCGAAAGGTAATTTGCAATTTTACTTTTAAATTGTATTTTTTGATTAGTTTACTTGTGTTTGTATGCATGTGAATTTGATCTAATGTTCAAATTCATGTCATTGTAGAGCGATGGTCAAGAAGGAATTGATGGGCATTAGTAGGGTTTCCAATTTAGAGGTGCAGTAATCTACCTTTATTGCTTTCATTTTACCTTCTTCAGCTATTTTATGTTTTTTGAAATATATTTTGATGAACCAATATATGTATTCTTTAGTAATAGGTAATAGATTTGTTGACAAGTATTTCATTGATTTTATTCATGCAAACTATTCTTTTGCTGGAAATACTTAGATGGAAAAGTAGAATTTTCTCAATCACCATCTATGTTAAACCTCTTAAATATTTGGTATGTATATGTTATCTGCATCTATCCACTTAATACATCATTTAAGTAATGTGTCAATATTTATTTGATTTGGGTGATTGAATAAGATTTGGATTATTACAACTTAGAAGGTAGTATAGGTAGAGTTGGAGAGTGAATAACCAGTGTTAATAAAAATGAAGCTTTCTTTTCTAGATGTTTAAGTGTTTGAAAAATTAAAACTATTCTAGATTTGACTATTGATATTAACAGGAATAGGTAGCTTTTATAAATTAAATTAAATCTTTATATATTCCTTCTATAGCTGAAAAAACCTTATGATGGGAGATTTCCTTTGCATTCAACATTGTGCAAATCTGAAGCAACATGCAAGTATCAAATAGAATTATGGCATGCAAGTTTTAAGATAAGTGGTCATAGAATTAGGTAATATGTATATCCTGTCATACAATTATAAATCTTGTATTTTTGGGATCATGGATATTACCTTAATATCTTACAAGAATTGGTTCTCCATCATAGTTATGAACCATTAGGTAGGTAACCTTATGAGGAGGTTTACATATAGCTTATTTGTAGGTAGAATATAATTAGGATCTCATCCTTGTTCACCTAAGTGGGTGGAAGCCAATGGAGAAACTATCTAGGGACTCTACCCTAGAAAGGGGTTGTGTAACTACTTCTACCATCCTTTAAAATATTGGTTTTAAAGTTAAACCTGAACTATGATGTCTCTGTGAGTTACGTAGGCAAGGCCATATTTGATGAGCCCTGAAGAATTAGGTCTAGCCCTTAGGTTTTGTATGGTTGAGTTCTTCCTTGATCTTGCCACCCCTAGTGGATTGTTTTCATTAGTTGATTCTATACAAGATCGGCCATCAAAAGACTAAAAATTAAACCCTAAATTCACTTGAAGCATCAGATGCCCCAAAGACAGGAAGAGAGAAATACAAATGAAAATTGTCTATCTCTTCCTGTCTTTGGAGCATCCAAACCTTCAAGTATATCAAAAGAGGGAGATTGATGTTGACTACCCCATGAAGTTGCAATATTATATGCAAAGAAAGTGTGTAATTGAACATAAATGCAGAATACACAGTGTAAAACATTTCCCTTTGGATGTTCCAAAACTAGCAAATTTGTTTGACGAGCTGAGTTGTCCATGTGATGAATTAAAAAAAATGTTTAGAAGATTTTTTTACATTTGTACATCTTTTGTACAAATATAAATTGAAATCTTCTACATTGTTACTTTCCAAAAGATTTGTAGTTATTATATCATGCACTGCGAAACCTTTATTATTTAGAAGTACGCACATTATATTTTTTTGCAGTGTTTGCAATGGTTTTCCATATTTCTTGCACATTTATCTGAACAATAATTTCCTTGATAGTCACATTTTTCATCACACACAGTCATAGGAGCAATTTTGGTGGGTCAATGATGACCAATAATCTATCCATTTCCCATGGATGACATGTCCAATGCAACATGATCATTACCTTCAGGAACATCAAAAGTAGTTTGTCATTATTTGTGAGTAGAATGCCAAAATGAGTTCCACCTATGGTAAAAATTGGCATATTGTAATTTTTTGTAATACATTTTGTTTAGAATCTATATTAGTTCAGTCTAGATGGAAATATGTAGATTAACATGTCACAAATTCTCAGACCCTTCTTTTTTGTGTTCTTTCATGTGCTTCAATGAGATAGTCAATGCAGAGTGAAGAATAATTTAGTCTTTGACCCTAAAAATTTCAATAGTCAGTAGAGTAATAGAGTGTCTATCAAAAGTATAAGAGAACTTGTATATCTTATCCTTCTTCTCTAGCCTATGTCTCGCTTGTCATTAAGATCACCGAATTTATTAATATCTTTAGAAAATTTGCAAAGCTAGTTGGATTTACTGATGTTGACAAAAACCATTAGATGTTCACATCTTCAATTTATAAGGCATTAGAAGATTCTAAAACATCAGCTTATTTCATCAAAATATTCATAAACCTTTTAACGAACACATATTCTGAATATTAAGTTCAATTTTTTGAGGAAAGGTACTCTTCACTACAATTTGTAGTAGGATAATTGAAAAGGAATAAATTTCTAACCTTATACAAATATCATAGGTTAATTCTTGGGAATATATGCTCCTGTAGCCCATGGTACCTTAGCAGTGGTTTTACCATAATAAAATCATAAATTTATTACCTTGCAATTAGTTTTGTAGTTTCCAAAAAGTAAAACTTAGATGAAATCACATTATATGCTATATCATTCGTTGACACATGGGCATATGGGCGCTTGTAGCCCATATTGCCCTAGAGTGGTCTTACCACTATAAAATCACAATTTTATTAACTTTCAATCCAATCTACAATTGCAAAACAACAAAAATTAGATTAAATAACTTTCAATACTATATTAGCTTCTTGGTAAATTACAATTTCACCTGTTATGGTTTGAAAAATCATAATTTCACCTGTATGTTTCAGTTTGAGATGCAGAGGCAAGGGTAGTTTCTATGTTAGTTTTTTTTGTTTTGTTTTGTTTTGTTTTGTTTTCATTGTCTTCTTATTCTTATCTTTCAAAATATAATGTAGATCATCACCTCCCCATGTGCTGATTTTATTGTTTTATCTTTTCTTCCTACTCACCATTTTAATAGCTCTATCATAGAGGCAGGGGAAGAATATCAGTATGAATGCTCAATGCTTGGTCATTACAAGTGAATGGATATTTCTCAAGATCAGTCTGGATCCTTACAACGCTGAAACATTTTCTAAACTTTTTTTAGTTATTGAAAGTTGACCTTCCAAGCACCTGAATAAATGAGGTTGAATAGACACTCAAAAATAGTATTCCACATTGAAAATCATTGAGATTCAATCCTATGATGCATACTCTTCAAAATATATCATCTTCTCTTAATAATGTCATGAAGGTCAGAGAAAGTGTACAACTTTTATTTTTTATGAGATTCAACCCTATTAAAGAAATGGTTAAAGGAGACACTAAATAAAGTATCAAATAATTTTTCAATTAGACCTTAGCATGCCTTGTCAAAGGAAAATTAATAACAACATATACTAGGTGGAATTAACAAGAAGCTCGACAAAGATGTAGAAGTCTGTATCCTTCTCCTCTTTTATTGAAAAATTGAATTACATCAACAAAGAATAGTCAACTTTCAAAGGGTCACATGATTCATGGGACACAAGCTAACATCCTTCAATTCTGTCAAACCTTTTCCATGTGTGAATAAAACTCTAAATCATAATTGCAAATTATGTGTTGATTCCAATCTCACATAGTTAGAAAATTAGCTGCCTCCTCATTTCATCATCATACCCTTTAGATGCCCTTTGGATCATTGAGAAATAGTTGACAAAGTAGTTGGTTTACACATTATAGACAGAACTGTGAAAGATGTATTATTCTAACACTACACATCTTCTTTGGTACCACATGTGAATCCAAAATAAAAAATTCACTGATTTAAACATCTGTATTTGATTCAAACAATGTGCCTTTAAATAGGAAGCACATAAGATAGTTCCAAAAAGTGCTAATCAAAACAGATAACTATAAAATAAAAATTTTACTTGTGTAGATATGTAATATGCCAATAGTTACACCCACTAAGGTTGGCGCAAATACATTGATACTAAAAAACCTAACACTGCATGCAAACAATCAATGATTTTTGAGATATAGCAATTAGAATCATACTCGTAGTATAGTTGAGCATATATAACTTGAACAGAAGTAAGATACTGACAATACCCACACTGCAAGCTCTAAAAATGAAATACAAAGAATTTAGATTTCTCCTTTGAAATCCTCTTTGTCTTCACCATATTAATAGTGTTTCTCCTTACTTGTGCTGACATGTGTTACAAAATATTCATTATATTGACATGTGTAGATATAATTTGCATAGGAGGGCATAATAGTGCATTAGATTTGTAAGCATTCTAGAGTGTATTCTAATTCAACTACTATACTTTCAATGAAAAGATTAATAAAAGGAAATATATTATATATATATATAGATGATTAATATATATATATATAGTTTAAATGAATATGTCATTGCTATTTCGATGACCATCCAATATATCATTGAAATGGTTCGACCGGAATGCTACAGTCTCAACACTTTTTGACGTCTCTATTTTGACAGCCCGAAACTAGATCAATGAGCAAATTCAACTAGAATGCCACAGTCTCAACGCATTCTGAAGTTAATATTTTGATGATGATGACAATGATCAGAAAACTATTTTGACCGAAATGCCAGAGTATCAATTCATACTAAAGTCAATAGTTTGACGACGATGACAATGATCGATGGACTATATCGGCTAGAATGTTCATAGTCTCAACACATTATACAGTCGATCATTCAACCACTATTATGGTCAATAATTTGAAACAACATTTTTGGGTCACTTAATTGATGAAAAAACTCTAATGACAAGAGTGGTCATTTGGACAACTAAACGACATCAAAAAAATTGACCAACTTGTGTTGAAAATATGGCCAAAATTTACTAGTGGGTGGAGACACATTGCAATTCAGATGCCTTGGAAAATACTGATAATCACGTGATTGATATCTTTACTAGAAATTTGGTATCTGAAATGTCATTCCATGTTAAAATGGCCTCGCCTCATACTTTTGAGTCTCTTGTTAAGAAAGGGAAAAAATTTGAGGATGAAATTTTACAAAAAGGTGCCATTAAGCACTATACCCCTTCTTTTAACAATGAAAAACCTAAATTTTGGAGTAAGAACAAAGGGGTCATCAATGATGGGGTGAAAAATACCGATCATGTCCAAAATGTCTAGGCATCTAATCAGGGTAATTAGAATAATCACAACAATCATAAAAACAATAACAATAACCAAAACAATTCATCTCAACAACATCAATCTCAACAAGAACCCCATAATCATTCCTATTTATTTCCTTGTAATAACAACAACAATAGAAGGAACAATATAAAAACAATGTTGGTTCAAGATAACACTGATAATTTAATTCTCTCACATAATCACTTGATGTGGACTTTTGATGATTAGTGGATCATGTGATGATGGTATATCCTAATACTCGGTCATTAGATGAAAATAAACTAATCCCACTTGGTATAAAGATAATGAATATTGCAAATATCATCACATCAAAGGACATGATACCAAGAAATGCATGAAACTAAGACATATTCTAAAAGACCTTATAGACGATGGAAAAATTGAGGTTGAAGGACAAAGTCCATCATGATCAAATGAAAAACTAAAATTTTATCATGAGCCTTTTCCAAAACACAATAAGAAAAACAAATCCAATGCCATTCCATATGATTATTCTATAAATACCATAACATGCGAAGATCGAACGTGTGGAAGTTTAGAAGATAATGACATTTTTTGTTTTGATGCACTCTGTGGACATATTGAAGAATCTAAAAAATCATGTAAACACTCTGACACTCAAAGGTGCAAATTGCAATGCTACTACCTGAAGAGGAAGAGTCATTGTTCACGCTACTAACAATCCATTAAGCTCTTATACAAATCCACCAACTGCACCATCAATAACGACTCGTCCCACTTCATGCTATAATTTTTTGGCCCAGTTAGGAAAGACACATACACATATATCTATCCTCAATCTTCTTCGTACATCTCCCATTCATAAATAATTTCTTGAAAATTCCCTTAATGAGTCACATGTCCTTGAAAATAGTAATGCATCCCAGTTTCAAGATATGATTGGTAATTGAGCCACATAAGAGTATTTAGTCTTTACTGACAAATATTTTCATGGCCCAGATCTCTGCCATAACAAATCACTCCATATTGAAGCCAAAATCCATTCCACTAAAATCAAACGAGTCCTTATAGATGGTTGATCTGGTCTCAATTTATGTACGTTAAAAATGATCTGAAACATTGGTCTTTCCAAAGACCTCCTTGATGTAAATAAAAGAATTACAATAAAGGCCTATGATGATAGGGAAAGCGAGAGTAAAGGATTGATAACACTCCCTCTACAAGTGGGACCAAATCTAATTAAAATAGTTTTTCATGTGCTCAACCTTGATTCTCCATATAACATCTTATTGGGATGACCATGAATACATGCTATAAAAGGTGTACCTTCTACATACATCAATGTTTAAAGTTCCCACATCATAGCAGAGAAATAAATATTCCTATAGATCTAAAGCTCTTTCAGTATTGCAAAAGATTGGAAGGTAAACAATCAAATTATTTTCCTTTGAATGAATTTGGTCAACCTATTGAAAAGGAGAATACCCCATTTGTGATACAACAATCTGTTAGTAATAACTAAGAGGGGGGGTGAATCAGTGGCCTCAAAAAATAATCCTTAAAAATTATAACCATAGATTATGTCTCTAATTATATTCTATCCTACAAGATGAACGCCTTGAAATAATTTTATCAATTTCTACTTTTTGGATTGCTTTGTTAATCTCTCTTTTGTATGATTACCGATAAGTAGTTAACTATTTACCGAAACATAGTAAATATGCAGAGTATACCAATCAATCTAGAAATGCATATGTGAAATGTGAAAAAGTAAAGTAATAAACCATAAATACATAACACATGGATTTTAACGTGGAAACCCTATTAAGGGGAAAACCACTGGGACCAGTACCCCAAATTTTCACTCTTATGAAGTGAGCTCTATTAGGAGCCAACCCTATTAAAGGTTACAAACACACTATTAGGTGTGACCTTGCTAGAGGATTTAGAAATAGTTTTTCAACTAGTATCTGGCATCTAATGCTACCATCCTTGATCACACACTCACTTTTCCTATCAATAGGTATCAATCATATCCAATGCTACTTTTGTGATCAAACGTTTTGATACTGCTTGGGATGTATCTCAATTATAAAAGACTTTAAAGTTCTACTCAGTTAAGAGACTTTATGCTTCAATGGTTAAACTGAAACACTAATGATCTGTTCATACATACAACTCAATTGTAGATTTTTAGATCTATTATAAGTCCATTACCTCTCTGATCAATATAATTACTTATACCTTTGCTCCACACTATTTTTCTCTATGATGCTTGTCTCATTGTTCGTCGGTGTCTACAGAATCTAACTCTTTCCTCAGCTTGTTGATTAGGACTAAAAGAAGAATTTCTTCTCCTTTAGATTTTCTTTAGAATCTTTCCTCTATTCTCTTGTTCACCCCAAAATTCATAATGAATTGGGTTTGTCTCTTTATAGACATGATTTCCCCTTTTCTTGGCTTTCTTGATTCTTGGCATGTTCCACAATTCTCGCCAATAGATTTAAAGAAAACTCATGATTTATCTCAAAGAGATCTTCTTGCCAACTGGACAAATCATCTTTAAATCAATTACTTATCTTTGGCTTTATTTGGATGATTAAAATAATGATAAGTATCTATTAATTCTATCTTTAGCTTCTTGATAGCTAAGCATTTTGTCATTTTCTGAACTCTCTGTTCTGTCGATCAACACTTCACTTAGTCATCGGTGACAACTGACTGTTCCATTTGTGTGACTTCAATTGTCATTGGGATCACCATCCTTTTCTTCTCCATCAGGAAACACTAAAATTATTTATGTCAGGTTACTCTGTTCTTTTCTCATCGATCAACACTATAACTCTTCTCATTGGTAATGTTGTGCATTAGCTCTTTGGGTAACACTGTGACCCTACTCTTTTACTTTGACCGTCGATGTGCACTCCATTGGTGTATGTAGTCACTTAGTGAATACTTGACTTGTATGCATTACTTGATAGCATAGCCTTTATTCATTGGTTCTTTGAAGTCTTTGGTAGTATTTCCATGACTATACAGATTATATCAAGTTGACATTAATGACAATACAATACATTAACTAGTTTAATGCCTTGCATGATCATCAAATTAATATCTTCAAACATTCAATCAGTTACATGTCATCAATCTCTCCCTTTGGCATTGATGGAAACATACTACATTATCATACTATACTATCACTAATACAATATGAAATATACAGTTTCATCAAACTTTTCTAATGTAACTATTACAAATGTCTGGCTATCGGTAAGCTCAAAATAGCTTTGATTTGATTCTTGTAGCTTTCTGTCTATCTTCAATCCCTTCACTGGATAGATGTAGAGTATTTCTTTCTCTAATGTGATGTGTTCTCCTTCTATGTCAAAGTCTCTCCCTTTGACTGTTCTCCTTTCTTGTGATGTCTTTTGTCAGTAATTCTCTTCCTTTGTGTATACTCTCCCTTTCTAGTTACATCTCTCCCTTTGGATACTTTGATGGATATAATCTCTTCCTGATATGATAATGGATAAACTCTCTCCCTTTGACAGCAATGCCAAACAAACATCTTTACAAACACAGATTTTGAAAATCAAGTATTTGACAACAATGTCAAATGGATTTTTTTTTTCATAATATATTCCTTGAATTTCCCAATCCATCGGTAATAAAGTTGGTGCTCAAAGTAGATAAATACCTTGTTGTGTATAGATGTATTATTGAATTTCATCTCTCTACTTGCATCAACATGAATGTTATTACGATAATATGTAGGCTGATGCAACCTTCTAGTCAGCTTACTAACCAGTAGACAAGGGTTTGACCCCTAGTCTCTTTCTCAAGTACTTGAATGCATCCTTGGGTAGTGGCTTGGTGAAGATATCGGCCAATTGTTCCTTTGATTACACATACTCAAGTATGACTTCTTTTTCCTGAACTTGTTCTCTCAAATAATGATACTTGATTGCAATATGCTTTGTTTTAGCATGCATGACTGGATTCTTGGAAATGTTTATTGCACTTGTATTATCACAATAGATAATTACTGGTTCTAAAATTTTCATATGCATACCTTCTAGTAATTGTTTGATCCATTCAATATTTGAGCAGTTTGCAGTAGCAGCAACATACTCTACCTCTACAGTAGATTGAGAGATGCATCCTTGTTTCTTGTTGATCCATGTGACAAGTTTGTCACCCATAAAGAATGCTCCTCTAGTTGTGCTCTTTCGGTCATCAATATTTCTAGCCCAATCAGCGTCGGTAAAGACCCTTAGTTCAAATTTGCCTTCTCTTCTATACCATAAGCCATATTCTTTGGTATTCTTTAGATATCTTAGGATTCTTTTCACAGCAGTCATATGTGAGTCCCTGGGATTAGCAAAAAATCTTGCAACTATTCCTACTACATGTGCAATATCTAGTCTAGTATGTATAACATACATGAGTTTTCCAATCATTGATCTGTACAAAGTCTAATTTACCTCTGATGACTTGTCTTTCTTTATCAGATTACATCCAGTTGCCATCGGTGTTCCAACTGGTTTCTACTCTTCCATCTTGAATATTTTTAGTACTTTTTTGATGTACTTGGATTGTGTAATGAAAATACCTTCTACTTGTTGCATGATCTACAGACCATGAAAGAACTTGATCTCTCCAAACATAGACATCTCAAAATATTTTCTCATTTCATTTGCAAATGATTTGCATAGCATATGATTTCCTCCAAATATGATGCCATCAACAAATATCTCAGCAATCAAAATGTTAGCAACAGTATCTTCCTTTAAATAAAGATTACTGTTTTCAATAGTCCTTACAAATCCAATACTTATAAGATAGGAATAAAGTCTTTCATACCAGGCTCAGGGTGCTTGGTTCAATCCATAAAAGGCTTTGTGTAGTCTACATACCATGTCCCTCTTGTCTGGATCAACAAACCCTTCTGGTTTTTCAATGTATACCTCTTCTTCAAGTATTCCATTTAGGAATGCAGACTTGACATCCATTTGATATACCTTGAATCCTTTACATGTAGAATAAGCAAGTAATATTCTTACTCCTTCTATCCTAGCAACGGGTGCAAAGGTTTCTCCATATTCAATTCCTTCTTCTTGTGCATACCCCTTGCATAATCGTCTTGCTTTCTTTCTAGTGACTTCTCCATTCTCATTCAGCTTATTCCTGAATATCCATTTTGCACCAATGGCATTCTTGTCATCTATCTCAGTACAAATATCCATGTCTTGTTTTTCTCTATCTGCTCAATCTCTTCATTCATAGCACTAATCCATTCATCATTATCTAGTGCAACATTGACATATTTGGGCTCATAATCACAAATAAGACATCTTGTATTTAGAGACTTACTTCTGGTTCTCATACCAACCTTTTTATCTCCTATGATCTAGTTCTGTGGATGGTTCCTTCTAACATATCTTGCAAGTACAGGTTTAGCTATTTGTCTATCAACTTGATCATCATTTTGTTCATCATTCTATTCTCCATCACTTTGTGCATCATCTTGAGAAATATTTTGATCATCGATATTTGCAACCTGATGCTCAGGTGCAATGATTTGTTGCTCAGGAGCTCTACATTGTTGGTCAAGTATAGTGTCAAGTTCCTCATTGTAAGAAAACCTATTGTAGTCCTCTGGTTCTTTAGTGCTTTCCTTTTCATTCTTCTCTGGAATTTTCATCTATCTTTACATTTGCACTTTCAACAATTTTGTTAGAGGCTTTATTTAGACATTTATAAGCCTTGCTCTTGGTAGAATACCCTAGAAAGATTCCTTCATCACTCTTGGAGTCAAGTTTTTCA